>JAWZYV010012286.1:600000-1036082 GCA_038373885.1 Cheiracanthium punctorium | reverse complement strand
TTAGACAGTCAAGGTGACGTCACCGTGAAGTCAAAGTGGGACTTATTTGTGACATTGTGACTTCAATGCGAAGTCCTGGTGACTTCACATTTAGGGCACGGTGCTATTGAATTCCCGTCGCTGTGACGTCGCATTGAAGTCACAATGTCACAAATCAGTCCCGATTTGACTTCACGGTGACGTCCCCTTGAGACGTTGCCGCGGAAGGACATTAGACAGTCAAGGTGACGTCACCGTGAAGTCAAAGTGGGACTTATTTGTGACATTGTGCCTTCAATGCGAAGTCCTGGTGACTTCACATTTAGGGCACGGTGCTATTGAATTCCCGTCGCTGTGACGTCGCATTGAAGTCACAATGTCACAAAGAAGTCCCGATTTGACTTCACGGTGACGTCCCCTTGAGACGTTGCCGCGGAAGGACATTAGACAGTCAAGGTGACGTCACCGCGAAGTCAAAGTGGGACTTATTTGTGACATCGTGACTTCAATGCGAAGTCCTGGTGACTTCACATTTAGGGCACGGTGCTATTGAATTCCCGTCGCTGTGACGTCGCATTGAAGTCACAATGTCACAAATAAGTCCCGATTTGACTTCGCGGTGACGTCCCCTTGAGACGTTGCCGCGGAAGGACATTAGACAGTCAAGGTGACGTCACCGCGAAGTCAAAGTGGGACTTATTTGTGACATTGTGACTTCAATGCGAAGTCCTGGTGACTTCACATTTAGGGCACGGTGCTATTGAATTCCCGTCGCTGTGACGTCGCATTGAAGTCACAATGTCACAAATAAGTCCCGATTTGACTTCGCGGTGACGTCCCCTTGAGACGTTGCCGCGGAAGGACATTAGACAGTCAAGGTGACGTCACCGCGAAGTCAAAGTGGGACTTATTTGTGACATTGTGACTTCAATGCGAAGTCATGGTGACTTCACATTTAGGGCACGGTCCTATTGAATATCCGTCCCTTTGACGTCGCATTGAAGTCACAATGTCGCAAATAAGTCCCGATTTGACGTCACGGTGACGTCACATTGTTACGTTGCCGCGGAAGGACATTAGACAGTCAAGGTGACTCAATTGTGACTCATTCGCGATGTCGCGTGACGGAAATGCGATGTCACTGTGACTTCTCATTTTGGTCACGGTGCTATTAGGGATCATATTTAACATTTACTTTTTCTAAGAAATATAACCTTGAAGGCTGGAAAATAAATTTTTATGACAGTTCACAGTGTGCATACTTAACTCACCCTCCTATAAATATATATAATATATATGAATGATGATTTTTTTTTTTTTTTTACAAATGTTATTTTTAAGCCTTGCTGTGTAATATCTGACAGGTAATTCTAGCTATAAAATATAGCAAAATAGGAAATAAATATCAGAAAATACTAAAGAAATAGTACATATTTTCCCTTCATTCTTTTTACTTTTTAAGACCATGCACGTTAAAAAAATGGTTAACTAAAGTATTTTATATTTTACGTAAGGAAAAAAAAACTTGAAACTTTTTATCATTAATGACCACATTAGCTAGAAAACACGTGTCAAGCAACAACTAAAAGAATTTCCAAAGTATCCCTTTTGGTTTTTGTGATATTGAAATTAACTTTTCTCTTAAATAAATATATATCATTAATTCACGAAAAAGTCTAACGCTAAAGAATTACCATCTCATTAAATCAATACTTCAATTCTCTTTAATGTTAAACAATCTAAAAGTTACGAAAACATAATTAAAATTATTTTTTAATTTGCATTTTTTAAATACTGACTTTGGATATAAAACTTTTACTTTTTATCATACTGAAAAATTTATTTGGGATCAAATTAAGAAGAATATTTTTTAAAGAAAGATATATAATGAAAGCTAAGCACAATTATAATGCAATGTGTAATTACGCAAACAGTCGTAGTTTCTTGCTTATATGATATAAAATATTCTCTAAAATGTACTCTGTAATTAATATGTATTCATTGATATACTTAAGCTGTCGGATTTTGTGCCGAATAAATTTTATCCTAAAATTTTAAGTTTATTACTTATAATAAAACTGTCTTAATTCTAGTGATATCAGTTAAATGCTTACTGATTACATAATGGTAACCATTTTCATACAGAATATATACGTAAATACGTGGGAGTTTGCACATGTGTCTACGTACAAAATTAAAATTTGGTAAATTTATATAATTCAAAAAGCTCAACAAAAATTCAGACCCAAAAAAAGTAACTCACTTGAGCAATAAAGTACTACACTGCAAAAAAAAGTCTGTAAAACGTACAGAAATTACTCGTATTATTTACAGAATAAGTCTGTTCGTAAGAAAAAACAGTTATTTTCTGTTTTATCTTCATCCGCGCATGCGTACTAGACGAAGACGTCATTGCTCAACCTTGAGGCTCATTTTGCTTCCGGCGCAATTAAAACGGCAAGACATTGTACTACGTGTCATTAGCTGGAGCTGGAGAAAAGGGACGGTATATTTAGTTACAACTGCATACGTAGGTTCAGGTGAGTGTTTACTCTTATTGTAAGCAACAATATCGGCCTTCTTTGGTAAAAAGTGGCATGTAACATTGAGGGGAGGGGGGAAATGGTTTCTTTTGTAGAAAATATTTCCAAAAAGGTTGAATTCTTTTTTTTGGGGGGGGCAGTTACCCCTCCGTCTTCCCTTTTAATCCGTCCTTGGCGTTGAATGATGGGAAATAGAACAGTTATGGAACTTGATTGTGAATTCGAGACTTTTTACCTACAAAAAGAAACGAAAAAAATCACCTGTGAATTTGATATATTTATTTTAGACTTACGGGTGAGGGGAGGGGGGGGACTTTTATGTGTAAAACTACGCATCGAAACCAATGTACCAACCAGACAAATCGGCATAATGATTTTAAGCAGTGCAGGACATCACTTGATCTGACGTCATACTATGACGTCACCTTAGCGACTCTTTCTTCAGCTACTTGCGATTTATGTGCAAAAGTTTCTGGCAACACTGATCGGAGGTGACGCTCTGGGTCGGCTAACGAACGATACGTACCGTTCACCTCACCATGGCACAACGTTTATATCACTGGAAATGGTATACGGGCGAAGTGTGAAAGTCCCGGGTTCGGGTCCCATCGCTCGTCCGTCGACCGTTAACCGTTCAGAGTTTTCCGTGGTTTTCTCCGGAAGTTAGCGTAAATACGGATTAGGACCCCTTCGAAAGACCCCCACAGAGGGCTCCCCTCTTTCAAGGAAACCTCCGCAAAGCTCACTCACCAAATGGAACGAATTTCACACAATCTCAAGTACACACTAAAAGGAACGTACTGTGTGAAAATTAGCTGCTATCTCCTCATAGAATTTGAGAAATTAAAGGTTAAAAATTAGTTAAAATCGCGCCAATTGTAACCCTTTAGCTAGTATTTGGTGACAGGGATAATTGGTCGAAAAGTTGAAACGCTCACGCGAGTACGTACTCGAAATATTTATAAATCAGTGTTTGCTATACCGTGTTATATTTCAACGTACTGGGTTTTTAAGTAGCTTAATCTCGTTTTCTACTAGTTAAACTGAAGTCCTATAATCTTTTTATTTTAGTTCTGAAAGTCCCTGAAGAAAGTAATTTCTTTTTATTTGTATTAACACATTGCAAGCTGCAAATTCAGTTTACGCATAAGTGAGGCATTTATTTTAATTCTATTCTTTTTATCCACATGATGATACTATGGAGCAAATATACTTAATGTTGTTTTTATGCTTTACGCGGAATTTTCTTCGAAAAATATGACATTGTCTCCATGCACAGACGAAGAAAAAGTCTGCAAAATCAAATTGTTGAAAGCTTGCAAAATTATCAGAAAGTAAATGCAACAGATTTGGTAGCAAATGAGCAATGCTTATTACTCGATACCCCTGAAGATCCTATATTTTCTAGTTTAGAAAACGAAAGCATTGACTTCATGTCCAGTGAGGACATCATGCAAAATAAGCAATTTATTTCTTGAAAAGATAAGGAGACTGCAGTAAAATACTGGTGGGATACAATAGTGGCAAAATCCCGCAGTTTACAGAGTGTTCAAAATTATTTTAAATTTGTTACAAATAAAAGGCAGTTATATCTGTGGGAAAAGCAAATTCAGAAGAATGGCGATTATAAATATAAACTAAATCAAATTAAAAAATGTACGTTTTAACACTTCTAACACGCAAGAAAATTACAGAAAAATGTACATGATTGTGATTTACAAACTTGGGCTTCAGAAAAGGCATTCGAATTAGGACTGAAATTCCGCGCATCTAAAGGATGGCAGTACAGATTTTTAAAAAAGAATAGGATTGTGAGCAGGAAAGTTACAAAATATGTTTTGCTGAAAAACTCTCGGTCAAAGGAAATTAAAAAATTAACGCAGGCGTTCGTAAATAATGTTTTGTTAATTAATTTTAGCTTTAATTTAAGAGATAGCAACTAATTTTTACACATTAGGTTTCTTTAAGTGTGTACTTATGACTGGATTAAATTCGTTACGTTTGGTGAGTGATCCTCGGGGAGGTTTCCTTGTTTGTGTTGTCCTTCTGACGAGGATCTATAAGCGGGTTTCGAGCCAACCACACAAATCCGATATACTTGTTCACAACAACTACGTACCGCAATTGTTCTTGGTTTTGGGGGAAATGAACAATAGCAACTTCATGTAACAAGTTAAGTACTACTCATAAACAGTTTCTCATAAGTTATTTCCTTATTATAGTGTTTGTTTATATTCATTGCACTTGCTAATTGGTCCTAGAACTGTAGTTAGCATTTCTTATTATATAGTTATCGATATGTTAAATATTTTGGAATGAGTGTTTTTGTTCGCAATCATTTTGTTTGCAGTGCTCCAGTAAGTGAAAGAATATCGCTGAACTTAAACATCGTGGCACTGTGATAAATATATTGTTTATTTTCAGTGTTTGTACTTGAATAGTCGTCTAACACCGAACAATTTATGATGTTTTTAGTGTGCATGTGTGCAGGCGCGTAGCCAGGAAAATTTTTCGGTTGGGGGGGGGGGGAATGAAGTGATATGTGTATAAATAGACGGAATTTCATCACTACTCCAAAAATTTCGGGGGGGAGGATATATCCCGATATCCCCCCCCCTGGCTACGCCCCTGCATGTGTGCTCTGGAGGATTTCACATCAGATATAATATATACACTTTCCAGACTTATAAATTTCTATCTTCTATACTTACAATAAGAATTCTGATTTTCTATGAGTATCTTAAAGTTTCCTAACGCGTAAGTGCCATCAATAATTTAAATCAATGGATATACCTCAATCAAGTTTATGAGGTAAACCAAAGTAAAGACATGATATATTTCACCTTTTAACGTATAAAAGAACAGAAGAATTGTATCTACAAATTATTTATAATTTCCTTGTAATATTTGTTATATAGTTTTAAATTTGTACACACTTTGCAATTCTTTTTGCATATTGCATACTATTATTTCTTAATCCTAGTAAAAATGAATCAAAGAAGCATAGTTATACATTTTTTTTTCAAAGTTAATGAAACACTTTTAACTGCAATTTTGTAAACATATAAATAAATCAAACCACATAGCAATATTTTAAAAAGTGTGAAATTTATATGTATATAGCATATAACTGGTTTTTTGTTTTATTAATACACAACTGGTAATTAAAATAGCAACACCAAGAAGGTGACACGCTACACACAGTGCAGCAATTCTAATGTCGAGTAGTATATCTTATAGAAGAAATATTTCTAGCTTCATAACATTGTGATTTTCTTTTTTCTGCAAATTATGTCACTATCAAAAACAATAATCATTTTCTTCAGTTTTAAAAGTAATTTTTCATTTGTATGAGATAAACAGCTAGATTTTGATTTGAAGTAATTTTACAGTGGGAATTTTCTAGTTTTTTGTATATTCAGGGGCGACTTGGAATTCAGGGATTTGGGAAATTTTGTCTGGAAAAGTCAGGGAATTCTGCAAAAAATCTCTTCTAAATCAGGGAGATTTAAAATTCTTTACAATGTTTATCGTCATTTGATGCAGAATACCGTGTTTACTCGCGTAATAGTCGCACCCCGTTTTGAAGCAGAAAAAATAGCTCTTTAGAGTTACAATATTATATAGTAGATTTTACCCGCATAATTGTCGCACTTGGACTTTCAACATGAAAAATTGGCAAAAAAGTGCGACTATTACGTGAGTAAACATGGTAGTTTTGGCTTCTGGTGATCGGAACAGCTTTAGTATTGGTCATTATTGGCAGTCTTTGTCATAACTGTGTGAAATTTTCAATGGCATTAATATTTTATTTAAATATTATGCATTCATTTTTTAAATTCTTAAACAGGGATGTATAGATTTTTTTATAATTCTTATTCACTATATTTTAAGTTAACATTTACTGTGTGAGGGAGGTTCCACCCCCTCAAAACCCGTTTCTTTCTTTTAAATAAATACAATTTCAGTTTACTAATAACCATAGTCAGATAAAAGAAAAAGCTATCAGCGCACATAATCCAAAACTATCTGCAAACTCATATGACGTATTTAACGAGGAGAGGGGGGGGGGGTCCTCGGAGTTCGGACACTCCCCCCCCCTCCCTGAAATTCTGATTTTTGTCACTATAATGATAGTCTTTTTGTGAAAAATTCTGCCTTTTTTACGGTTTGGACTCCCTTCCCCCTCTCCCAAAGTGTTTCCTGTATACGTGCCTGCTCGTGATAACTGAATACATATTGCGTATATGGACTTGTGTATATGCATTCAAAGCATACATCTGTGCAACCCGCTTGCGCTATAGTGACTAGCTGCTGCTGTTGTGAACATGTATATTGGATATGTGTGCTTGGCTCGAAGTCCACTTGTAAATCCTCGTCCGAATGACAAAACAAGGGAGTTACCCTCTGTGGGGTCTTTGTAAGGGGTCCTAACCCGTATTTACCCTAAGTTGCGGAGAAAACCACGAAAAAAACCGAACGGTTAGGTCGACGTATGTGCGATGGAACCCGAACCCGGGACCTTCACACTTCGGCCGTCTACCATTTTCAGTGATATAACCACTGTGCCATGGTGAGGCTTTGTGCAAGATAAATTGTTTATTTATTTTAATGCATAAATTTTAAAACCATTTCATATCAGTGCCTAGTTATAAAAGTATTTTTTCAATATTTTGCTTATTATGCAGTCTGATCATCAACGTTTTAAATTTCAAAATCTCGAACCATAAGTGTAGTCAGTGGCCAATATCCTGAATCTAGAACACTAAACATAAATAGAAATGTTTTATTGAATACTTTTCGAAGTTGAAATATGTATGACGTAGCTGTTCAGTAGTATTTGAAAAAATTTCAAATACTACTGAAATTGTTTAAAAGAAGTTTATATCCCATATTTTAAGAAACATTCACTTTGCTAGATTTCTGTAAATTAGATGGAGTATCTAAAAAAAATTCAAAACATTGCTATAAAATAAACGGAGAATCTGTAAAAATTTTAAAAATACAGAAGAAATCAGTAAAACGCATAAAAGATTTCTGTAAAAGAAACAGAGACTCTAAAAAATTACGGAAAATTTCTGTGAAACACACAAAATATTTCTGTAAAATTGATGAAGAATCTGTAAAAAATTACAGATTACAGAGTACTTCTATAAAACACACAGAGTATTTCTGTAAGATTGATGGAGAATCTGTAAAAAATTACGGAAGACTTCTGTAAAACATACAGAAGATTTATGTAAAACATACAGAAGATTTATGTAAAATAAACAGAGAATCTGTAAAAAATTACGGAAGACTTCTGTAAAACATACAGAAGATTTCTGTAAAATAAACGGAGAATCTGTAAAAAACTACAGAAGACTTCTGTAAAATACACAGAAGTTTTCTGTAAAATAAACAGAGAATCTGTAAAAATTATGGAAGACTTCTGTAAAACACACAGAAAATTTCTGTCAAATAAACGGAGAATCTGTAAAAAATTACAGAACATTTCTGTTAAATATACGGAAATAAACTGGCGTCCTGGCTGACAGTTTTTTTCTGTAAATTTGACAGACTTTTTTTTGCAGTGTACAAAATCAAAACCTGGAGCAAACTAACATTTTTGGGCTGATTCAAGAGAGACCTATAACTCGAGAAAAGGTATTGTTAATGCAAATGTTCCTTAGGGGGAAATTGGTTTTCCTTGGTTCTAAACATGCTAATTACATACGATTTTACTTCCTTTAATTTACTTTAGATTAACATATCATACGCTTTACTTCAAACATTCGAAATTTGCATTTAATAACATTTAAATTTATTTAACACATTTAATTATTTTACAGACGGCTATTTTTCCATTCAGTAAGTAGAAATTTGTTAAACCTAATTTTTGTGATACATTTAAACCGAAGACAGTTTCTGAGATAAGTTATTGGCATAAAAGTCGTCAAAATTACGACTCTTTTTGGTCAAAACGAAGAAATGTTCCACAAAAATCTCAAAAATCCTTCAAAATTTCGATAAAATTCAAAACCTTCATTTTAAATTGAGTAACCTAAAAGGTAGACTTTGATGTTTGACAACACTTGTCATCTTATCAAACATCATTTTATCTGTTTTATCATTTTTTTTTTTTGTTTCTCGTAATTTGCGAGATAAAACTTGGACTAGGGAAAAATTTCAAATACTACTGAAATTGTTTAAAAGAAGTTTATATCCCATATTTTAAGAAACATTCACTTTGCTACCGGACAAGTATACAGACTTTTACTGAAGGTCATTTTGGCTTCAATAGTGCATAAAAGACGTATAAATATAAAGCAAATGACTCAAGTTCCAAACAATATGCATACAACAATCTTATTTAGATTGATATCAATAACGAGTAAACGTACATATTACGTGCTCTGGGCACAACGCTTTCCATTTCACTTTTTGCAGATTTTTAGATCTTGGAATACAATATTAGTTTAACTATATATTTAAAATATAAAAACAGTTATGTAACAGCTTTAAAACATTTTGTTCTCTTTAGAAATACCTACAGACCCAATCAAAAAATATGCTATTCTTTATTTAATGTACTTAAATGCCTTGTTAAGCCATTGCATGTAAAAAGCGTTTTGTATAATTGCGTTTAAAAAGGTGGCGTAGGAAGTCTGTAAAAGAAGGAGGAACTGAGGACCACATAGTGGGGTTGGATTATAATTACGGCATTTTTGGTGGCATTATTGACCAATTTTAATAAACAAACGACCGTTTCTAAAAAATTCGAAACACACGACTTTCGAAATTATTTAATAAAAAAATCAACTTTTGATTACAATTATATAACAGAAGAACATCAAAAGATCACCAGCTCCTTAATCCAGTTAAAATTATTTTTATAAACAGGTATAATTAATACATTTTAGACCCACCACGGCCGAGTAGATAAAACACTCAAAACGGTATAGACGGCTGAAATGTGAAGATCTCGGGTTCGGACCCAGTCGTGCGGTCATCGATCTAACGGTCTGGAGCTTTAGTCTGTTTTCTCCTGCTGTAACTTAAATACGCGTCAGAGTGCCATAGAAAATCCTCCAACCAAGGCACACACCCATTTTAGGCAGATCGCCCTTGCGTAGCGTTGGCAGAAACAACACACTTAGTACATAACTTAAGTTAGTGTTTCCACTGTAGTAATTAGAGCACTGAATAGTCCTAAACATTTCTTCCGTTCTCCACAAATATTTCACCAAGTATCAAATACATTCCGTGAACGGCTCTTTCCCGTCGGCATCGTCTGTTCCATCAGAAATGATGCTAAAAAATTGTGCATCCTTTTCATTTTTTCTTACAGTGCACGCTGTAACGAGTATGCCAACATTTACGAAATTACATTCCAAATGTCCGGAATGATTCATTCATCGGCCTTGGACAACCCTGATTCAACTTCCAGACAAATTGCTCCCAATTCATAACGTACAAATTTTCATGTTCATTGCACTGTATTGCCCATGGATTGTAAACAGTAAAAGAAGGGTGAACGCACAACCAATTGTGCTCACTACCCTTTCTCTCTCCTCTCTTTTGTGGGAATTTCATAGAAGAATATATTTTGGAAATCAGATTTGAGGTAAACAATGTACAATAAACAGATGTGGTGCGAGAATTTCTCAATGCGGAGCTGATCTCGTCTAAAATAGTCCAAGGGGAGCCACAGCTCCCCCAGCTCCAACTCTGATGCGTAGAAAAAGATTTTTGCATGTTTTATTAAGAGATAAAATAAGATAAATATTTTTGGTTTAAATTCAAGAACATTTTTAACCTTCTCTCTACCCCCCCTCAAAAAAGTATATCTGAGATAATTGACATACAAAAAGTTACTATCATTTAGTTTTCAGCAAAGATATAAAATTGATTTGTTTCTTTTTCTTCCTTCCTTCTCTCTCTCTCTCTCTCTTTCTCTCTGTTATTTATTTATTTATTTTTGGCGGGGTTAGGAGAGTGAGAAATTCAGATCTAGGTGTAATTTAAAATGTTCCTTTCGTCAGTTGTATTCGATTAAAGTTCAAGTTTAACAGTTTGAGGCGCAACCCTTTCCCAATGCTGAAAAAAGGGCAGCCGTTGCCATCGCTCGACTTAACTACCAGAAAGATGGCGGACGATTGACGCACAGCCAGCTTTCGTCAAAAAAGGGTCTCTAGATCTGTGGCACGCGATGAACGTTTCGATCGTCCGCCGTCTTTCTGGTAGTTAAGTCGAGCGATGGCAACGGCTGCCCTTTTTTTCATCATTGGGCAATCCACCCAGCTGTTCTCGCATTCTTCCATTTTTCAGCAGATGTCAGTGCTGTTAAAAATGATTGTGACAATTTTTTTTACGGGAAATGACGTGCTAATAAGTAAAGGATTCTCGTGGAGCTATGTTACCAACTATTGTTATAGAAATCAAATCTGTTCTTCGTGACTGGCAACAGTCAAAACGCCAGAGTTTGGTGTTCCCAGAGCAAAAACACTGCGCGTTAAAGGGTTAAAAGCGCAGAAAGGAGTTTAAGGAATATTTCATCTACGCAGCATTTTCCCACGACTCAGCGGGAAAAAAAAAAAAAAAAAATCTTTCTTCTGCTCTTCAACAAAAGTGACAGACGACATTTTCCTCGAGCCCTCGATCTGACTCAAACGCACACACATACAGTTAAACAAGCCGAACCACAAGGAAGTGGAGATTCGAGGATAGAACGAATTACCTCTTCTCCGCCCCCCGCGAAAAAGGACGTTAATGGTGGTCGTCAGCAGTTGTTGAGGGGGAACAAACGCACACACACACACGATATTTTCCCTTTCAAATCAGCAGTTCCTTGGGTATTTAAATACTTGTTAGCGGGGGAGGGATAACCCCTGCAACTAGAGGGGAAAGTATTTATCCGAATGTCGGAGGAATCAACGCGCGTAGACGCCATTTTGTGTCTCCGTTTGAAACAGTAAAACTCGTAGTTAAAATAATGATAATCATAATAATTATAAAGGTTCGAATGAACGGTTATTCGTTAATTCGTTTAAAAGAAAATATTTTTGCTCTGGGAAAGAATAAATTTATATTAAACTAACGCATAAAGTGTTGGCAGTGTTTTACGTTACCAGAATCAAATCTGTAGGAACATTTATGATACAAAATATGGCTTTTTACATTGTTCAACAAAGGAGAAAAGAGATTATGACTTTTGTCTGTTAAGGCGATAGAATCCATGGTGGAAAATACTAAATTAAACTGAAATGGTTAATTTTAGAATAAAAATCGTTTTTGAATCCTAAATTGAAACTACCTCTTTTAATTCGGGTTTTAAAAACTCATAACGTTAAACCTTATGAGAGGATATGTTTTGCTATTATTTATTATTTTATTACTTTCATTATTTATTTATTTCTGTTGCTGTTCAATGTTATTATACTTCAATCTAGCTACTTTTCCAACGTAATATTGATGCCTCTATCTGAAATATATGTATAAAAGTATTTAATGTGTTAACATGTATATACAGGGGTTGGGGGGTGGGGTAATAAAAAACAAAAGAAAATTCCTTCCCCAGTACATGAACTCCAAGCGGCCTGAACGGTCTACCTACCGAAAAATGTTTCAGATACTTCTATTTGAAAGTGTACTCTTTAGATTGTAATTATTTAAAATAAGAGTTCTCCCGGTTACGCTTATAGTAAAATAAAATGTCTTTTAAACCGGTGATGTAATTTTATGATCACCTACAGAAATATAAGATAATAAAATGTAACTAACGATTTATTTATAAATTGTTCAATACAGCTTTCCAGTATTCATTAAATTAATCTATTTTAGAAGATTAAAACTTACAAAGTTAATAAGATTGACTCCCTTGTATCTCGCATGTAGCACGGAAATAGAATTGTTGCTTACAGTTGAAGCCATATGACATTTTTTTTTTTTTTAAATTATGGATGATGACGGGTTATTTTACCATGCCATAATGACATGTCACAAAAATTATTTTTCCTGTTTAAATTTAGTTCAATGGTTTGATTTATGAAAGCTGAAAACTTGTTAAAAACTTTCAACATTTCAATTCATAAGCATCATGAAAAAAATTATCTCCAACATTTCTGTTTGATTGTCACCTCACAGTTTATTAATGAAATATTAAATTCATAGAATATTAATTTTAAAATAGATACAAATTAATAAAGCATTATAAAATATTAATTTATAAGTAATTGGCGTATCTATAATTTGATTCATTCCGGGTTTGTGTAGTCCCCGAGTGTCACCTCGAAAATGAAATAAAATTCATAATCACGGAGTTAAAAATTTACTTTTAAGGAATTTTTATTGGCTGAAATAATTTACACTAGCATAAAATATTGAAAAAAAAAATCCGGGTAATAAAAATATTAAGGACGCTGGTAACAAAAGGTAACTAGCATTTTTCTTCCTCTGACTGGGATCGGGTTTCCTCAACCGGCAATGTTGTTTCACTGCAACGGTACTCAATAAGCCGGTAAACAAGCTTTTAAATTAGTATGAAAGCAACGTATTTGATCTACCTTTGTGTATGAAAAGGAGGGGGGGGGGGATTGCAACTCATTGAGACTCATTTGCATGTTAACTTACATAGGAGCTATTTTAAACCTTTCCTGCATATAAATTAATCATGAACATTTACAATCAATATAAATATTATTATTTTATAACTAGTTATTTTTATTTATTAGTCATATAATTTAATTTTTTCATCCGATAGTAAGTGTACGTCGAAAAAAGAATTATTAATCGTTTTTCTGCATTAATTCCCAAGATTCAATGCTTTGGGTCCTAACTCAATACACCGTTAAAGAAACTTTAGACTGTTTGAAAAATAGCAGATATTTGTACTATTCTTGAAGTTAAAACTTTTTATCACTTTGTAACAAACTTTTGCAGTTAGATGATCTATAAAAGCTTTTAATACTTTATAATGTGTTAATTACTATAATCTTTCAATTTTTTAAGCAACATTTCTTTTTTATTGTAGGGTTTTTTTTTTGCCTATCATTAAAAGTAAATTATTTTTCACATTCAATAATTTTAAATGATTATTACTAGTCCTTTGTCACCATAATAATTAAAAATGATGATGCGACAGCAAAGAACAATTGATCATTCAAATACTATGCGATTATTATTTGTATCATAATTTAAATTTTGAATTCTCACATATAATTAATAATAAAATTTTGCATTTACTGACTTTATATCATTTATCAGTATCAGGGATTATTTTTTCACCCATTTTAATCGACCTCTTTTTAAAAAAATGTACTTGGCTGCTATTAATTATTTGGATTTCAGGAATATATCATTCTTTAAATTATTTAACTGAAATAAAAATACAGATAAGCCATGGATTATTACTACTTTCCAACATAATGTAGCAAGAAAGACATCCATATCCCAAGAATGGGCTGTGATGAAATTTCTAATAAATTGAAAAAAACTTAACAGCATGCAACTCGCTCTTTCATAAAACCTTCATGGCCTAAATTTACTCATAATGGTGAATTTAAGTTTTTAAAAAAATTATTAACTCTCAGTCTATGAGTGACGGCATTACAAACAGAGCCGCTACTGTTCGATCACAGTAAGTAAATTTACATAAATCTAAATCACTGGTTCTCATACTTATTTCGACCACCGCCCACTTTAAGATTTTTTTAAAATATAGTCCCCCCCTACTATTAAATTTAACTTACCTTTTTACATTTCTATTTGGTGAGTATCGGAAAAACAGTAATAGAAAATATAGTTTTTTAACATGCACTGAAACAAACTAAACGGCTGCGGCACTGTTTACAGTTTTACTATAAAATATGGCTATTAAAGAAACTAAATCAAACTATTATTATTTAACTTGGCAAGAAGCTACTTCTTATAGCACAAATTACACTAAGAGCATTAAATTTTAATGCTTGTTATTGAAATAATAAAACTATTTCTTTAAGGTTCTATAAATACTTTGAAATTCTTCATATCTCTAATTTGTGCTTAAATGTCAATTACTGGTGTAAAACTAACCACATGAGTATATATTCAGTTATTTATAGCACAGTTTTTTATGGGTTATGGGGTGCTGTATTTAATTTTAGTTTTAAATATTAAGGACACCACGATTTCAGTGTCAGGGTGGTTGAAATCGGATTTTTATAGGCACAATTTATCTGCCTTCACCCCTCTAAATATCCTTAATGTACTAATTTTCTTTCAGCCTTCTACTTCCCCTATACATCGTCAGGCGTAGTATATCCTATTTAGATCTCGTGTTATTAAAATTTCAACCAACCATCTACTGCCCTTAAAAGCCTCCATGTTCCACAATGGGTCATTATAACCCCGTGAAGGACTGGTCTAAATAAGCACATACATAAAATAGGGAGGGGGGGGATATTATTATTATTAATTTATTTATAGTGTAAAAATAGATATTTTTCCTGCTATTTTTGACGTATTGCATCATACTTAGTTTTGTAACGGTGAACCAAAAATGGCTTTCAACGTCAGTTTGAGTTTCTACTGCCCGACACAGGAATAAGTAAAACCTAAATGTGAGGTATTTTCCCTGCCTAAAATAACAAGATTTTTTTTTTTAACATCTAAGCTGTAACTTTTCCTCAACTGCCGTTTTGATTTTCTGTATACGATATATGGATTCTGGTGAATTTGATTTTCAGTTCAGTATAAGAGGACCTTTTTGAGTGACTTGCCGATACAGAAGCGAAGTTTAAAAGTATCTATACCCTGGGTGAATATCGAAACAGCAGAAGTAAGGTCTCCCTCCCCCATCTCTTTAAAATCGCACTGGGGTCAAAATGGCATTCAAATAGGCAGCGAAAAAGAATTCTTTCTTCGCTTCTGTTTTTCCCCGTTTAATCTCAAAAATCCTGCTGTATTTTTCGATTTCTGTCCAAGACCTTCAAGGGATTCGGTTACTACTTAGAAACGCAGCACAATGCATTTTTGAAAAGAATTCCGTAATCCGTAGATGAAATGTTGCTGGGCAACGATATTTTCGCAATTACATTGGCAACAATTCGGGGTGCTGCCAAATCGATGTAGCAAAACTTTTAGGGTTTTCGGAAATAGCATTGATAAATCATGAGACTTTTCCTCCAGTGGGAAAGATAAATGCGTCGAATCAAAAACGGAAAGCTATCGAATACAGATTTGAGACGTATTATGAGATTAAACAGAAATTTTCGAAGTTGGAATGGAATATTCAAAACATTTAAAGTTTCAGAATGAATTTTTCAAAGGACGATTTAAAATGCCTTACCTTTGCTCATTTTGAAACATCCCTAGCTTTAATCGATAGTAATAAAAAGGCATTTACTGCTTTTTCTTTTAAACTTTTTCTAAGTGAAAATGTTTATTATATAGTTACTTGGTACAAGATTTTATCATTAAGAAATCTACATATTAACTTATATATGTAATTATTTTAAATTATTGTTACTTTTTAAAAACTTTTGGGTGCTACGCCACAAAAAGATAAATAAGTAGATTTTGACATTTTAAAGATTGCATTTTAATAAAAAAATATGATTGAAAATTACACCAACAGCATTAAATGTTAATGCTTGTTATTGAAATAATAAAACTATTTCTTTAGGGTTTTATTAATACTTTGAAATTCTTATTATCTCTTACTTGTGCCTAAATGTCACCTACTGGTGTAAACTAGCTACATGAGTATTTATTCAGTTATTTTATTTAATATTTTTGAAATTTCCATTAAATTTTGATATAGATTTCAAGAATATTATTTATAAACATTTTCCGCAAATTTTATGTCATTAATTAATTTCCACAAAATGTTTCTTTTAAAATTTTCAATTAAATCTGTCCTTGGGATATTTGTAATATGTACTTTGCTTTTTCAATTTATTTCCCTGCAAGTGATACTTTAAAAGACACAAAGTTAGTTTATAAATTATTGTCTGTCAAATTAAACTTTAAATAATTATTTACTAAATTTTTCATTTACTTATTGTTGCATTAGTTTGTTCTCTAATCTATTTTATTTTCTAAGCAGTATTTTTAATACTTTTTTTTTTCAAATTTTCATTTATTTATTGCATGTACGATAATTTTATTAAAAATGAAATTTACTTTTCAAAATACATACTTGTATTATGCTTATGCAAACTGATTATTTATCCTTTTGTAACGTTTCTAAAGGATAACGTAATTTTAAGGCAACTGTAATAGATCATTGCGCTAGAAAAACATTTAATTTTTAAAATATTCTTAAAAATCGGAAAGTAATATCGCATTTTAAAGGCCTATTACTGATTTTGGTTTACGATTAGGAAATCGTACCAGAGTACTCTGCATGCATCAAAAGTATAAATTTGAGTTTATGTAACCTGTAATTATTTTATTTTCATTCTAAATGGGCAAAAATGATTTTTGTTTAATTTATAGAAGTTTACTTCAAAATAACTTTTACAGACTGATGCGTTTTCTCATCAATAAATTTCTTTTTACGTTGATCATCTGATTTATCACTGAGTCACACAAAAGTGGGTTGCTATAGATCTGACATTAACGTTCGTGCCAACCCAAGCAAAAATTCATATAGTAGAATATCCAAAATAAATAAAGAATAAACGGAGAAACAGTTAAATTATCTTTAAAAACGTGTCACTGCGTGTTAAAATATTCAGTTTTCTCCCTACCACAAGGAAAAAAAAAATATGCAGAAAAACATAAAAGCGACACGAAGGGGCTAATTGCTCTAAGTAGCCTTATAACAAAAAAAAAAAAGCATGAAAAAAGATCTAGCTATTCCTACCCTCTGTGGCAACATTATCAGCGAACACTCACCCCCTCATTACGCAATCAACAGCTGTATACTCTCCCCCACCCCCACGTGCTGTGACGAAATATCTAAAAAAAAAAAGTCTTCCATAAAAAAAGTGGCAATCGACAGCCTCTTCCCCACCCCACGGGGATGAGGGATGTGTCTATCTTCATCCATCCCCAACTTTCGAACTTGGGATGTTGGAGTTTAGCGCTGTCCTCGCCGTTTTTTAAAGAGCGGCTGTGCAGCGAGTTCTTTTTAGAATCATTTTCTAAGTTTCTTTTTCGGAGTTTGGGGTTTTTCAGCGAGTGAATTGTTATCCCATTGCGTTGAATGGGACAGGGAAGAGGAGGGGAGATTGATGCACTTGCTCTGTCTGCTGAAAAGATTCATTCCGGGAAAAGCACTCTGTTTAAACTCATACGGAAATATATATTATGCCCGTGGAAGAAATTTAGGGATGAATTCTCCCCCCACCTTTTCTAAGCTCTCCAAAAAAAAAAAAAAAAAAAAAAAAAGTGGAAAGAAAACCAGACAGGAATTGACAACTCAATAATATTGATAACTCAGTTTTGTTTGTGTATTTTACTTTATTAACCCTTCGCATCACCTATTCTCAGAATTGAAACATTCGTAGTTTTTTATATAGGATTTCATTATTATAAAGTGTCCCGAATCAGGATTAGTTTTAAGACATTTCTCTCAGACGACGAGGAAGTCAAACAGCAATGTTGCATCGAAAACTTTATCTTTTCAAAAAGTGTTGCACAATCAAATTTACGTCGGTAGTTTTTAAAAAATTAATGAGTCTTCTCAAAAGAAGCTTTGGACTGAAATTTATGCTTCAGAAATTGTCCGTCTGCCGGCAACGTTGGTCTGCCTGATAAGCGACCTATAATGAAATGGCCAACATCCGATGCCCTCGTAGCGGTCAAGCCTCCAGTAGGCCGCTGACCCGGCCACAGAAAGAAAAATAAGTAAATAAATGAAATTTTCTGAAAGCAAGAAATCTAACGAGTTATGAACAGTGAATATGAATTTTTTTTTAATTAATAATTGGTTCATCCAGATGAAGTTTGCTACTCTCTATTGTTATTGAGCCGCCGTGGTGCAGTCTATTTCCCATAAAAGTCTAAAATACCTTTTGAGACATTCTGCAGAGTTTTCAAAAACCACTTGAGTGATTGTTCCTTTCTAGAAATACTTCTAAGTAATCAAAAATAATACATAAATAATCGTATTTCAAACGAAAAATTTATATATTTTAGATTATATTTTCACTTTTGCCAAAAATATGCATAAATATTGTTCAAAGAATGATTTTTTTTCTGGTTTTGTAATATAGTATCGAATTTGAGAGAAATCCATAATATTTCCACTCGTATAGGTAGTGTAGACGCTAGAAGTTGTTAACATATACACTACTTACGAATAAGTTTTTGGACACCCATACAAATGCCGATATCTACGATCCTAATATACGTCACGCCATCCATACTATATTTATCATACTAACATTAGCATAAGTCACATTCAGTAATATCGGTATAAGTCACATTTAATAACACTGATGTAAATCACATTCAAGATTCACGTGATTTCGAGAAAGGTATAACAGTTGTGTGTAACAGAAATGGCCGATTCTTAAAGGGCATTCGTGAAGGCTATACTAACTATTCAATATGTATAAAATCTGCTTTTCTTTTCTATCACAGACGTTCAAATTTTGATTTGTAGGTAGTGTGATGAGCATCACAATTGCTTTTGTATCTTCACTTGTTGAAGATGATGACCACTGCATGCACTTGATCCGAACCTGAATCAGTTTCTTCGAGGATTGTGAGTTACAACTGAGCAAAAACGAAGGCGTTATAATAATAATTAGTAGTAGTAGTCATAGTATTTATGTACTTTTTAATTAATTGAAATATTTTTTAAGTTTGTAGTCTTTTCCGAAGATGCACTTTGACTAAATCTCTTACTCTCTCTCTCGCTATACATACATATATATATATATAGATAGATAGATTAGAGGTACAAACTTTTAGGAGGGATATAATACACCAAGACGGTACAGAATCATATAACAGTGTGGTGTCAGAAAGGCCGTCTTCAAGTACCTGTTAATAATCACTTTGTAAGAGGTGTTGAAGTGTACGTCTGCTTTCTTAATCAAGTTTCATAAACAATGGGATCGCCTCCGAAAATTCCATTAATGTAATTTTTTTTTAAATCTGATTTAGGAATTTTTGTCAAGAGCAATCTGTGAAAGATGCATTAGTTTTTGAAAAACTGTGATCGGAAAGTTCACTATTACTTGACCACTTCTCTAAAGTGATTAGTAACAGGTACATGAAGCAATTGTATCCAATCTCACATCGCTATGTGATTCGGAAACGTCATGTTGTAACCTATTCACCCTTAAAGCTTGTACCTCTAATTTGTAAACAACCTGTATATAGATTCCCATATTTTATTAGTTATAAGTTTATCTAATAGCTGTGATAGAAAATGCTTATGAACTAATTTGATAGATTAAAAATTTGTTTTTCCCTTGACAGGGCTAAACTAGAACTGGTATTTGCTTTACCAAGTTACTTAAATATTATAAATTAAAATTTTGAAACAAGATGTATGAAATTTTACAAATTATTTTTATAATAATAATAATTATTATTATGATCAATATTTTTACTTCATGTTTAATACTTTTCTAAAAGAATAATAGTGATATTCTTTATTTGGCACTAAACGAGAAATTACCCATTAAAAAAATAGTACAGCTAAGAGAGCTTGGAATAAACTTCGGTACAGAAATGTTCAAGGCATGAACTTTCAGGCCCCAAGTGTTATAATCAAAATGAGTTATATATATCTAATTATATCGCTATGTTTGAAGAAAAACTTATCACTTCTAAAAATTGCGTTTGAAGCACTTATAGCCTAACTCTTTCTATAACCCAAACTTTGTTTTTCTAACGCGTTAAGCGCAAATAGACTTCTTATGGCATAAAATTTAAGGAAATCACGCATATCTTACCTCGGAATTCCCCAGAACGATTTAAATCCTAATCGCTCCATGTTCTTTCCATATCAAACAAAAAACTCGCTGAATATGGAGCAGGTGCTCCACAACGTGTTACATATTTCAGAAGATTCGGGTGTTATCAGCGGGAAAATTTTCCGACTTTGAGATGAGAGAGCATTTATCCTTAAGTCCTTGTATGCTGCTTGAGAAGCAAACCCATTTGCAAATGACTTTGCATCACACCCCCTCGAAGAATTATCAATAATCGGAGGGTTAGAGGAGGGGAATCACTTTGATCAGAGACTTTGAGGTTGAGAGAAAAAAAAATTGTAAAACAATCAAAATATAAACACAAATGCGAGAAGATTCCTTCCCATCCTTCCCACTCCGGGATCATTAAATGGAGAATCACTAATCAGAAGAGATGGGACTCTGCTTTTCCAAATGAATTCAGAGAATCTGCATATTTTGTCATCCGGGATTGATTTTTTTTTTACTTCTTTTGCAAGACATCAGATGTTTTTACTGGGGGCTAATGGCTCTCAATTTTTTGTTTAAAGTCTCAGAAACTGCCAGGCCTATTAAATAAAGCTTACGCGATTTGAGGGAAAAAAAAAAAACAGCAAGTGGCAGCTTTTCGGAAGGCTCGATGCTAATCAAAGAATTTTATAGAAGTCGAGACGCGTCAGGAGCATAGAAAATTATACGTTTTTGAGAAATGGGTGCTTTGGAATTATTGGAAAAAATTGATATTTCAGATTATGGCTCGGAGTGGGTGTTTTTTGTTTTTGGTATGCTGCGAGTGGAAATGAGAAGCAAGATAAATTTGTGGTGAAAGCGAGAGAATTTAGATAAGGCAATTAGTATGTCATGCATTTTGAAGTGCTTTCAAGCTTCGAGCTGCAATGCAAGCAACTTTCTCGCAAAAAAGAGAAGTTTCCCTATATTGCAATTATTTACAATCTAACTAGTAAATGGTTAACGCAAATAAAAGATCAAAGCTAATTAATATGTCGTAAAGCTGCTCTAACTGCCCATCAACATAGGTTTTAGTAATATTTTTGTTACATTGGAACCTCATGAAGATGAACCGATACCGGAACTAAAATTTATAGTTTATGTGATGAGTAATTAAATCGGCAACACACACACACACACATGCAATTTCCATTCATTCTGACTGTGGTTGAAAGTTAGAGAGAAGACAGCTGTTGTAAAAAGTGATTTGAATCCTTCTGAGAAATCAAAACACAATTTTCATTCTTCATTAGAATGTTCAGGAATTCCGAATGATACTGCAAGAATCTGCAACAACAGCAGAGAATGTTTTTGGTCCTTTGGCATAATATCCATTATTCGTTGAATGTACTCGGCAGTCTTTGATTCTAACCCGGTTCCTCTGACGACCGAATTCACCTCCAACTTTGACCACCGGTCGACAGTGAACCCTCAGTCGAACTCACAAATGGCATTCACGAATTAACTGAACTGGAATTAACCGCTCAGACAATCAATGTTCAGCTAAAGAATCTTAACCTTACTTCGCAGATAGGTTCAAGTTATCCGAGCATCAGCAGTTTGACTAATTCTTAAAAAATTATCTTCGTCCCATTCATTTTTGTTCGTTTTCAACTGTATTTTCCAAACATGGGATAGAATTGTCCTGGAATCGGTGAAAAAGCCTAGTCGTTCACTTTTCCCACCTTGAAGAGAATCCTTTGGAAGCAGCATCAAGGTGCTCTTGTGATTGGTTGAACAAGTCAAAGCCAGTTTGAAACAGTCTTTAAGACAGTCAGTAACTAACAATTGCCTAAGAGAAGTAGATACCTAACAACTGACTGGCAGCTAACCACTCGGGGAGAATTTCAACCATGGCTCCAAGAACTGCAATCTTATGGTTATCCCCTTCCTTACAGAAAAAAGATATATTTCCGGGGTAAAAACAGAACTATTGTAGGGTTAGTGGGGTAAACAATAGCTTTGTTTGACTAATGAACGTTTCAATTTCAACTGCGATCACTGAGACTGGTTCCATTTCAACCTGGATTGAGTTACCTCAGATTTAGTAACTTTTCCCCCCTGTTATCGGTGTGTATGAATCTTGAACTGACCAGTCGAATTTTTCAACCAGTAGTTACTGAACTGTCGATTGAAGTGAAAGGTGAATACAGCCGTTATTGTTGCATAGCCAATCATACTACCAAAGTATTTCGATAAAGCTTATAAAAACCGTGCATATTAAATTGAGCAAGTAATGTTCAAAAGTTATTTCGCATAACGAAGCTTTTGTGGTTGTTGTTAAAGGATAGACCTTTCGCGCTTTTGCGAGACGAGACTAGATTCAGTCCATTTCTCGTCTAGCATAATAGCTTCCATCCCTATTGACTGCTTTTTGACAGCGATAAAAGTCAAATTTACCTTTACTCAATGGATATTTTTATACACTATGTACAACCAAAAATCAAAAAAATAGTTTGGATCTTCTACATTTTTATGTTAAATTTTAAAGAAATAGGTGACAAATTGGATTGAAATCTAACTATAACCACCCACCCCGCACTTGTATAACCTCTTCGTTCCAGAGATCCATAAACGTGGAGCTTTTTGTTTCCACTGTTAAAACGATTCTTTAAGATTTTTTGTTGTTTTGAATTGATGTGGCTATGCGTCTATGTTTTAATTTTGGATAAATGATTCTAACTCTTGTGAATGTGTAAATTCTGCACACTGACGCACATATTTTATTTTTGTTTGCCATTATTTTGTTTCTGTTTGCCGTTACACAAAATATTATTTGAATGTTATTGAAGTTTTCCTAAGTTGAATTTGTGAATATATTCCCCCCCCCCCTCCGAAATTCATGTAGCTGAAAAGAACTTGTGGGACATCATTTACCTACAAAAGTGTCTTGACAGTCTTCCTTTTATGGGTGATAACAACTTTTTACTACTGAAACAGAAATTGAAAATCAGACTTTTATTCGAAAAATTATTTGAAAATACGCTTTTTACTTGTCGTTTTTAAGTGTAGCAGGTTTTTCAAAAACGATTATGAGATTGCTCTTTAATTTGAGATGTGAAATTTTTGTTGGATCTGAAGAAGACAAACTATTTTTATCATATCTTACTGGAAAACCCAGTTTAGGTATGCACATTTAAAAAAAAAAGCTCTTTAACCCTTTAACACGCAGTGTTCTCGCTCTGGGACACCAAACTCTGACGTAGATTGGATTTCTATAAAAATAGTTGCGGGTGACATAGCTCCACGAGAATCCTTTACTTTTTAGCACGTCATTTCCCGTAAAAAAATTGTCACAATTATATTAGGCAAGTTGGAGTGTTTAGGCTGATTATTTTACCAACTATGCGAAAAATCCCAGAGGTGGGGGTCGAACTCAGGACTACCGCTTAACGTGCGGGTGCTATACCACTGAGCTACTCTGGGACGATTCCCAGATGAAATTTCTCGCTTTAGAACCGTTGGCATTTATCATCTTCCTCTGCAAACCACAGATGGAACAGATGAAGCAATTAATTCGCGACAACTCCATTACGCCGCAGAAGTTATACATATTTTTTAGAAAGTGATTGTATCAACCTTTCAAGTATATTAGGCAAGTTGGAGTGTTTGGGCTGATTATTTTACCAACTATGCGAAAAATTCCAGAGCTGGGGGTCGAACCCAGGACCAGAGGAAGATGATAAATGTCAACGGTTCTAAAGCGAGAAATTTCATCTGGGAATCGTCCCAGAGTAGCTCAGTGGTAGAGCACCCGCACGTTAAGCGTTAGTCCTGGGTTCGACCCCCAGCTCTGAAATTTTTCGTATAGTTGGTAAAATAATCAGCCTAAACACTCCAACTTGCCTAATATACTTGAAAGGTTGATACAATCACTTTCTAAAAAATATGTATTGTCACGATTATTTTTAACAGCACTGACATCTGCTGAAAAATGGAAGAATGCGAGAACAGCTGGATAGATTGCCCAATGCTGAAAAAAGGGCAGCCATTGCCATCGCTCGACTTAACTACCTGCAAGATGGCGGACAATCGAAACATTCATCGTGTGCCACCGATATAGAGACCCCTTTTTGACGAAGCTGGCTGTGTGCTGGTAGTTAAGTCGAGCGATGGCAACGGCTGCCCTTTTTACAGCATTGGGAAAGGGTTGCGCCTCAAAGGGTTTACCAGCAAAGGTCAGTTATTTATATTGAAGACAACTGTCCCTGTAAAAGCCCTTTAAATACTGTGTGTGCATATTATTTTCCTACGAAGAACATCTTTTTATAAACAATCATTATTGCACATAGGGATGAAAGCGAGATGAAAAATAGGCCTGTCTCGTCTCGCAAAACAGCTGCAAAGCTTTGTCTTGTTTCCCAAACCACCATACAGGGTGTCCCAAAAAAGGGGGTAACGGGCTTTAATTCTTTATCTATTACAGATAAGTGGGTAGTGTAAATTGAAAAAAATATGCAAAATAAGGTCGGAAGTAAGAATTTGTTAAGAAAAAATCCCTCGTTAATTTTTAAAAAGTTACACTTTTTAAATTTGTATACGACCTCCGTATAAAAAGGTTTCCAATTAGTAGAGTGCCCCATACACTCATAAGGTGACATACAAAATTTGAGAACTCTACCTTAAAATGTGACATAGATATGAAGATAAATATAACGCTGACTTAAACCACTTCTGAATGGCTCTCAAAGAGAAAAAAATCACTACGAATGATCGTATTTCAGGGTTCGTACAGAAACTACGAAAGAAATTATTTCTTCCTTTTGAATATAAACGAACGTTTATATTCAAAATCATGTATAGTCCCCGATCATCGTTCTATAAAGATATCTCCGCGACGTTGTATGACGAATGGCTCAAATTTGGTAGATCACCTCATTAGCGTATAAGGCACGTTTTACTAACTACGAATGTTTTTGTACGGGCTCTTGTGTAACTTTTTAAAATTAATTAGAGGAATTTTTTTCTTTAAGGGAATCCAATTTCCAACCTTATCCTGAACAATTTTTCAATTTACACTACCCACTTATCTCTATGAGATAAAGAATTAAAGCTAGTTACCACCTTTTTGGGATACCCTAAATAGTAATGATAAAGATGCCTGTCTCGTCTCGCATAAAATCTGTAAATCTTGCAGTCTTGCCCGACTACATAACCTACTTTTAACTCCTATAAATATTTGTTCCTAAGAGTGGTAGCATTAACGTTAAACTGCATAGGCGGTAAAAAATGGGAGGAATATAAGAGCAGGCCTGCTTCATCTTTTAGTCAGGCCGTATTCGTAACATTCAAAGTCATATTCGTTATAACGAATAATTATTATTTTTCATGATACCGATACCACATCATGAATTTCATGGTATGTTACTGTATCGACTGCTACTATCATACCAGGAATTTCATGGTATAGTAGTAGCAATCGATCCAGTAAAATATCATTACACGCGACTTTCATTATTACAAATATTTCAGGTTAACGAATAAAACATTTTTCACTAAAATTACGTAGTGCAAATTCAGACATAATGAAGTTTCAGTTTAATATTTTCCGAATTACGAATCTGAACTTCGTTTCCTTCAATTTTGTTATAATGAAATTTTACTGTACAGCACTATGATCTGAAGTGTGGCTACACTACAAAAACCACGAGTAATTTCCAACGATGCACTTTTTATAAAATTTTACACTTTTTATAAAAATTAAATTTGTTAAAATTATAAACTTTTTAGCTCTGATTCTCCAGGATTTTATTTTCAAGATTTTATGTAAATTTCAGAAATGAAATTTGGAGTAAAAGGAAATAGTTATATTTTTTTAAATACATAAAATACTCGAGAAGACGTATTAAAAATGGGATACGGAAATTCGATTCCAGGAGTGCGATTCGATTTTCGGCACCATCTGTTTTGGCCTAGCATGATGACACCCCATCTAACACATTAGTATTCCATACAGAGGTCCGGTGTCACTTCGGACGCTGGTCAAAATGTCCTACATGTGTTGCGGAAATATCTCAATATTCGGCGCCAAAACTAGGTTGCCATATTACTGGATCTATCGCATTTGTTTATTTTGTATTGGAGAAAAATTGAAGTTTCATTTTTAAATTACAAGTGATTTCATGCCATCGTACATTAATAATTACCGATTCTGGTAAAAATGTTCAAAATTACGATACGTTTTTTATATGATGGATTATTGAGACCTGCAAGCACAGACAAATAAAACTTACTTCAAAATTACACTCATGTCCATAAATTAAGGATAATGAAGTTCAGGCAAAGAAAGAGAAAGAAGCAAAACAAATTTGACTTATTTGTAAAGTCTATTTATTAAAAAAAAAAGTAAAGAGCAAAAAAAAGATGCTATATGTTTGACATAATTAATAAAAATTGCAAGTTTTACTCCCTTGACCAAATTTCAAAAAAGAACCTATTTACAAAAAACAGTATAACATGGTTAGTAGGATGGTTAATACGGAGTATTTCTCCCGGACGATGCAATACAGGCTTGACAACGCCTAGGCATGCTGAGTATCAAATGATCAATCTGATCTTGGGGAATATTACACCACTCATCAAGCAATGCACTCCGAAGTTCCGGTAGACAGGTGGGAGGGGGTTGACGGGCTGCAATTCGTCGGCCAAGCATATCCCACACATGCTCTATTGGATTCAAGTCCGGTGAGTATGCTGGCCAATGCATACGGGTGATATCCTCCGATTGAAGGCATTCGTCTACAATGTTTGCACGGTGAGGACGGGCGTTGTCATCCATAAACACAAATTCAGCACCCATGGCGCCCCGAAACAAACGTACATGTTGTTCCAGAATGACATCCCGATAGATGTGGCCTGTCATCTCCGTTACACTCTGAACATGCAGGTCAGTTCTGGAACCAAGAATAATTCCTCCCCAAACGAGCCATCCTGCACCACCGTAACGGTGTCTTTCAATGGTGTTCTCTTGGTGGTAACGGGTACCTGGCGCTCTCCAGATGAATGTCCGGCGAGAATCAGACTCCAAACTAAACCTGGACTCGTCGGAAAACATCACACAAGACCACTGTTGCGGTGTCCACAATGCATGCTCTCTACTCCAGATTAATCGCAGGCGACAGTGAGTTGCGGTAAGTGGAACATATCTGACAGGCCTACGAGCATATAGACCAATGTGCCCTAAGCGTCTGTACACGGTCTGCCTTGAAACTGTCGTACCGGTAGCTGAAGAGAGCTGACGAGACAAGTCTGATGCTGTACTCCGTCTGTTTCTTTTGGCAGTAACTGCCAAATAGCGGTCCTCGTTCGGCGTTGTAACTCGGGGGCGACCTGTGCTGTAACGTCTACTCACATTACCATCATCTTGGAATCGTTGCCAAAGCCTGGAGATGACACTCTGGGCGATTCCAAGTTCCTCGGATACTTCCAGCTGGGTACGTCCACATTCCAGTCGTCTGATAATTCTGCCACGTAAAACATCATCCAAATGCCTCCTTTGTGCCATAACTATGCGGTTTTTGCACTGAAAGGCTTTCACAGCGCTTGTGAACAATTTTACTTCTTTGCCACCATTCCTTATATACCCCTCTCTTACACTCTCGTCATTGTGACGTACCATCCACGCCATCTGGTGGTTTCCTGTAATTTGCATATTCTTCTTCAAGATGTGTGTGATCATTCCACAGGTGAAATTTTTATTTTAGAGATCAATTTCTGTGTGATTCTGAATTATCCTTAATTTATGGACATGAGTGTATTTTAGCTTTAAAATATAGTTCAATTTTTAGTTATACTTTAATGAAAATATACATTTTCACTAAAATGTTCATACCCTTTACATATTATATCCTCCTCCCCCTTATAATAGATTCTAATAAAAATAATTTCAGTCATACTACGTGCATGAAATACTCACGTGTGTTGTAAACTAAATAATTGGTTATACACTAAAACCTACCTTTAGCGGACTCCTTTCTAAGTGAAGTCTCTTAATTTAGAACTGTCTGGTTAGGCACCTTTAAACGAACACTAGGCTTTAGGGGAAAAAAATAGTCCCTTAGAATATGCTCAATGCAGGTGTTGTTTTTTTAATGTATGCATCTCAAATATTTTGAAATATTCCAAAAGATGAATAAGTCCCAAATTTAGAGAAAAAAAAAAGTTATAAGTTTTTCAAATAAAAATATTTTTTTTAAATAAAGATTGTATACAAGATAGTCAAGTTTTTAGTGCTTTGCCAATGAAAAACATCAGAAAAGGAGGAGTATATTTTTGGATAGTAGTAATTCCAGACTTTTTATACTGTAAGTCTTTTTTTTTTTAAGTTTTATACAGCAATATTTCTAAACAAATAAATTATTACTATTATTTTGTTTCAGAACAGACTTTTTAAAATAAAATCCATGTTTTATTTTAAGTTAAATATTTATAGGCCTGGAATTCGACTTTACAACTCTTCCCATTTGCTGGTCAGGTACAACATTTCTGTGACATCATAGCCAGTGAAAGAGAATTTTGGTCGTAATTCCAGATATTTTTCTCCAACAATCCTCGAGAATATTTGTGAAATCAAAGAGCTAAGATGTGAAGACGAAACCCATCGTAAGACAATTTCTTATTAAAGCGAAAAGTTTTTTATTGGAACCTCGGTGCCTGTATATATAAATAGTACACCAAGTACCGAGGAACAAATAAAAGCTCAAAAACCTGTGTTGTGAGGATTATGCTAATTTTATTAAGCAAGCAAAGCAAAGAATTAATTAAGTTTTCCCTAATGACACCGCATTAAAAGTTTCAACGGTACTTGAGAAAATTAACCAACAATCTTATCACATGTACAGATGCATAAAAAGTTTGGAATATTTCAGAAATTTTAAGGTATAAATCTTTCAGTTAATCATATAGATATAAATATTTTACTAGCACTTTTCATTGAATAAAGATTTTCTGTAGTCCATGTTTGTACATCCATCCATGTATTTTTTTAAATATAGGGAAATTAAAACAGTTGGTAGTCCGTAACAATCAAGAAAACATCAATATTAGAAAACGAACAATCATTCAATTTTGGCCTTCAATTACATGCCGTTCTGTAATTTCAAGAGGATTGCTAAAGCATGTTCAATTTATTCAAAAAATTACAAGTGCAAATAAATATGCAATTCGTTACTAAAAGTTCCTCTAATAATTATATTTGGGACTTTTTTTTTTTTTCGCTGAATATTTTCCTCATCCTTTTCACACAAAGTTTCACGCCTTTCTGATGATTTGTTACAACTCGTGAAGGTAATGAGGTACACCCTCAAATATAAACAAAAAAATGTTTTGTTGAGTTGGACAAAATTTTGATGATTCAACAAAAATTTGGCTGGCGATATTTCAACCGAGTACTTTTGCTAGTTTTAACAGACTTTTTGTTAAATTAACAAAATATTTCGCTGGATTGACAAAAATTTTGTTGAATCAACAAAACATTTTTTTCAGAGTAGATATGGTTTAAAATTCAAAAAATGTTGTTAGAATTCATAAAACTAATGCTATATGCTTGAAAGATTGACAGTAAAATAAAGTTTCTGGCTGTGTGAGGTGGGAAAGCAACACTTTCTTCTACAGTGCTACTTTCGAGAGATCTCCGAACATTTTTTGGCGCTGATTCTCCAAGTTTATTTTACGGCAACCTCCAGTTATGTCCGATGATAACAAAGGAGAGGTCTCCCAGACGTGAGTGGCATTTTTTCAGACACATAACAGTTTTACATTTCGAAAATCGGTCACCTCTTAAATAGTTTTATCTCCGATCTCCGTTGTTGTTTTTGTGCAAGCGGGAAATAATGATCGAAACATGTAAAAGTTTTTCTTTTTCTCTCACAAGTACAGAAAGTTTTGTCGCCCCTGGAGACGGTACTTAACAGGAAAAACAGACGCATTATTTCTTTTGTTCGCTGCTGAAGTGAATTCAGGTAGAAAATTTTCCTCAAAGTGAAAAGTACACCGTAAATAAAGTAAGATGAAATAAAAAATCTCTAAAGTGTGCGTGATGCTGCTTTCATTCAAATCAAACATGGAAAAATATTTCTTTGAAAAAAATGCTCAAAGTGGCTAATGGGGAATATGTATACATGGCACAACCCTTCCCCAATGCAGAAAAAAGGGAAGCCGTTGCCATCGTTCGACTTAACTACCAGCAAGATGGCGGACGATCGAAACGTTCATCGCGTGCCACAGATCTAGAGACCCTTTTTTGACGACAGCTGGCTGTGCACGCAGCTGTCGTCAAAACACAGCCAGCTGTGTTTGCCATGCACAGCCAGCCATTGTGGCCATGCACAGCCAGCTATCGTCAAAAAAGGGTCTCTAGATCTGTGGCGCGCGATGAACGTTACGATCGTCCGCCATCTTGCTGGTAGTTAAGTCGAACGATGGCAACGGCTGCCCTTTCTTCAGCATTGGAAAATCTATCCAGCTGTTCTCGCATTCTTCCATTTTTCAGCAGATGTCAGTGCTGTTCAAAATAATCGTGAAATTTTTTTTACGGGAAATGACGTGCTAAAAAGTAAAGGATTCTCGTGGAGCTATGTCACCCGCAACTATTTTATAGAAATCAAATCTATTCTTCGTGACTGGCAACAGTCAAAACGTCAGAGTTTGGTGTTCTCAGAGCGGGAACACTGCGCGTTAAAGGGTTAAATATTGATACGTTACGTAAAAAAAACGTACAGAATTTAATGGAATTGATTAAAAATTTCCGGCGATTAAATCTAAATAAATGCAAAACTTAAATTTTAATCTGCCCCTTATCTCGCGTCTGTCTATCTACCGGTCTGAAGTTTTGGGCTGTTTTCTCCAGATGTAACGTGAATACGCTTTAGAGCCCCTTAAAATGTCCTCTCCCCAAGGCCCCCCTGTATAAGCAGATGCCCCTTGTGTAGGCCTGCCATAGCACATAAACATTTACTCGGCCCCTGTACAAAAAAATCCCAATTAGTAAAATGTGTTCCGTTAATTAATTAAGTTATGTACAAAATTTCAGACATTCACCATAAAAAGGCTCAGAGATATGAAAATAAATATATGTTGACTGAAAACCACTTTTTAATGGCTCTAAAAAAGAAAAAAATCGCATCAGAAAATCGAGTTTCTTGCACTGTACACAAATTATGAAATGGTTGCATCAGTACATAATACTTTTGCTACAATATCAGGTGACGTGAAAAGTATTAGGTTACTCCCCTTAAGAAGTGCATGTGGCAGATGAAAAAATTTGATGCGTAACCGAAAGCTATAAAAGTGTTGATAATAGTTTTTCAGGTGTCATATTTATGCGTCTGTGAGACAATGAGTCAGTCAAAGGAGAATAATGATTTTAATGGTAGCAGTAGAATGGGATAGATTCTCATATAGGTTATGAGAAATCATTTCATCATCAATGGTAGCAGTAGAAATGGGATAGATTCTCATATAGGTTATGAGAAATCATTTCATGAAATTCCGGGCATTACACAGAAGACAAAGTCTACTGTGAGTGATGCATTTGTGAAATGAACGAGTTCACAACTTAGTGGTGCCTGTTTAGCCAAAACGAAAGAAAGAACACAAAACTTGTCTGCACTGTAAATTTGTATCCTGAAATTAACTGGTGTATCCCTGAAATTTACATGTTATTTTCACTTATTTAACTGGAAAGTTCTTTTCTGAGGGGAAAACGGAAGTTCACTTGGTAGAATTTTTCAATTTGCAATTAGAGAAATAACAAAAAGTTTCTCTAGTCAAAATGTCAGGAAATAGGGGAAAATCCATGATATTGAAATACAATATCCATAATGGCAGCCATGTTGGGACTATGATCCAATTTATTCTCTTTAATTGTATTCTCAAGTGAAAGCCAGGATTTACAAACAAGTGCAAAAACTTAAGTCATCATGCTCAACGTTGATTTATAACATTTTAAAAAATATGCTTTAAGCGAGGAGTATTGTACCACTGGATTGCATTGTACAATATTTTCAAAAATACATTGTATTTCTTACAATAATATGTCACTTATTAAAAGTCCAGACTAAAGCTAAATTAGCATGTCCAAATAGATGTTTGTTTATAGAACAAATAAATTGAATTGAATGAAACAATAACTTTACACATTTTATTTATTTAGAATTTGATATTGTTAAGAAGACTCGGAACGTGTGTTTCCATTGTTAGAAACCTGATTGTGATATATTATTGTGAACCCAAACATTTTGCAACAATTAAAAAATAAATAAATAAAAATAATTAGAATTACATAATAATTAAGTAATAATTTGTAACCAAGCTTTCTAAAGCGAAAGTTGGGAAGGTGACCATTTATGAATACAATTGCGGTTTCATCGATTCTTGTTGTGAAAAGTTGCAAATCTATAACAACTAATTTATTGTATTTTCAAAAACTTATTATTTTTACGCAAAACTATTTTACGCCTTCTTTTAAACTTTCAACCAATTTGAAAAGTCATGATTTAACTGCTGATTTTGTTATACAAACTAATTACTCTCACCGTTTTTTACTGCTGATTATTTTGACATTACTTTTCAACTTTATCAGAGCTAAACGGAATGTTTGAGACAGAGTTGGACAAAAACTAACATTCAACCAATAACTAACAACTAGAACTAATTTAGTTAGTTTACAGGTATATGACAACTGAACTAATAGTTATTAGTTGTAAGATTCAACAAACTCTGCTCAATTAAATTTGTTAAAGTTAGGGATGGACGCGAGACGAAAAATAGGCGTCTCGCAAAATCCCTATATCCTCAACCATGTTAAAAGTGTTTAAAATGTTTGTCTCGTCTCGCAAAAAAGCTGTAAATCTCAGTCTCATCTCGCAAAACAACTATACTAGTTGAATATTTAGTTGCGTTCAATTAAAACTACCTCAGTTTTTAGTTGAATGTTTAGTTCAATTAATATTTCAGTTAATGATGCCCAACTCTAGTTTGAGGACGATTATTTTAGTGTGGCCAGCTCAGGACTTGATTCTTATGCATAACAGCTCCAGAGCCTTTTGTACTAGAAATGAGTTCGGATTCATTTTTCAAATCCCGAGCCCGAGGACTTCCAATCCGACCTCATCCGAGCCCGAAATTTCAGCTAATTAATAAATAAAAGTCAATTACTTCATTGATAGAATATCATAAGTTTTGCAGCTTTGTGCAAATTAAAGACCAATAGAGTAGCTGATGCACTTTCTAATTCTTTATTCCTCCCATGAATCACTTTTTAAAATCTGTTTACAAGGTGGTTCAACAAACGAGAAATTCCTCATGAGTCCGACCCCACCCTACATTGAACACAATCGGGAATAACAGAGACCGGGCCCGGGCTTTCGGACTCGGGTTGGGTCCGTCTCATCTCCATTCTGTAACTCCAAAGCGAGTTCAGCGTTCACCTGCACCTCCAAAACTAATTCGGTGGGTGTCTTGTTTGTGGATTAAGGCCGATTCACTGCGCTAGGGTCCTAGGCTTATAGCGGAAATTCCCTCCGTGGGGGACTTTCTAAGGGATCTTAGGCCGTATTTAAGCGAGGTTTCGGAGAAAAACACCGAAAACTCCGAATGGCTAGGTCGACAGGCGCAACTGGGTTTTGAACCTGGCACCTCCCGCCTTCCAGTTTCGAGAGCGGAAGCTCTCAGCCACTGGTGGGGCTCGGTGGGTGTCAATTACACCGCTATCAGTACTTTATCCCAGGCATCTTATGGGGCGGTTTCTGGATAACTGCGTCAGTCGCTCCTTTCCAAAATAGCAAATTCCAGCCTTTTATCACAAGCATAACTACATTTTACATCGAAAGCCTCCATCGCCGGCATGTCTATAAATTCTATAGGAATCTTATTGAAAACTAATAACAAAGTAGGGTCTTCTAGCTGTGGTTACGCCAATGATAACTCCTGCAGTTTTTTTGGTCAATTTTGTTCACATAGCAATGGAACACAAGAACAGTTAAAGAACTCTTAAAAGCTGGACACGTCATATCAGGAGAGCAGCTATTTAAAAAAATTTAAAAAATAAAAAAGTGAATTGTCTGTCATCAGAAAAACCCATTGATCCGAGCCTAAAGATGTGCATATGCAATTGGGAGTGCACAGAACTGCTATTCTATAGAACGGAGCACCTATAAAGTGTTTTCAATTTTGCGAAGTACGAAGGCACATTCTGTTGAGCTCTCAGAAGAGTAGGTCCATTGAAATCAGAAAAAAAAAGTTGTTGAACTACATAAAAAGGCAAGATCTTAAAAAAGTTTAAACTGCAGAACAGTCTTTCTTCTATATAAAAGTTGCATATCGCCTAGGGATGGACGCGAGACGAAAAATAGGAGTCTCGCGTCTCGCAAAATAGCCTAAGAGCTTTGTCTCGTCTCGCAAAAATCCCTATATCGTAATGTTAAAAATGTGTGTCTCGTCTCGCAAAAAAGCTGTAAATCTCTGTTTCGTCTCTCAAAAAAGTCGTAAATCTCTGTTTCGTCTCTCAAAAAAGTCGTAAATCTCTGTCTCGTCTCGCAAAAAAGTCGTCTCGCGTCCATCCCTAAGCATCTGCATATGTATTACTTCTATAGCAAATACAAATTTATAACAGTACAATGTATTAATATAAATAAACTCTTTACACTATACTTTGATGTATTTTGTAGTTTATTTTCTTTGTATATAACTGTCCACTCATAATTTTCAAGATTTTACTGCTCTACATATGCACACCATCGGAATAGTTGAGTACGGATAAATTGTGAAAAATGAACGCAATATAACTGTTTCCCAGTTTTTAAACAGGGGTTTTTTTTTTGTTGAAGAACTACAAGAAGAAAATAAGTGCACGTCAGAACCTTAAACAAATTATAAAAAGCTGCTCTACAAAACCCTGTAATGGATGAAACTAGGGGGGAAAAAAAAAAAAAAAAAAAAAAAAAAAAAACTTACTACCACATTGCTTTAAAGGGAAAGAAACAGTTGATAAGTTTTAACTTTGCAAAAATTTCAAAATTTTTAATAAAATAATAAAATGAAATAACTATAATTAGAAAGAAAACATAATCTCGCTATTACTTACTACCAATAAATTTGATTTGCATTTTATGCTATGCGTATGTTTTAGTTAAATAAGAATATAGTTTTAGTTAATGAGAACGCTTTTACACATTTCACTCGCTTTGAAGATATCAAAACACATTAAGCCCTACTAAATTGTAGCTATATGACTCCTATAACATCCGCTCATTTTTGCTAAATACAAATGTATTTTCCTGTGCTAAAAATGAGCAGAAGTTGTCTTAAACCGCTTTGGCAATTGAGCAAATGTGACGTAACCATAGTGCTACAAAGCTATATTCGTACAGTAGGAGATAGCCAAAAACTATAAATGAAATTTAGGAAACCAACATCATCAATGAAAAACTGCGCTCACTGCAACTGAAGATTTGCAAAACTGCACTCATATGAACAAATAAATATGTTCATGTGTGCAGTTCAATTCAGTTCCAGCAGCAGTACTTACACACTCATTAAAACATTACAGATACAGACAATGTGCTAAAAATCTAGCCCACACACATGTACGGGCGCCGGTTTTATTATTATTATTATTATTATTATTATTATTATTATTATTTTAATAAATGCTCATATTTATTATTTTTAATTTTAAAATCATGTGATTTTTTTTCCAAATATATTTTTGGTATACATACAATAATTAAAGGGAGAACATTATAGTTTTAAAAGTAAATTTTCAAAAATATTTTAAAGTAATGTATGACATACATTTTCTATAAATCTCATAGAAACGCATTTACTTTTAATTCCTGCACTATTTTAAAATCATTTCTTTCGATATATTTCATTGCGTTTCTGATCATTTAATTTTTTAATCCGTTCATTTTTTAATTCATTGATTCGATCATTGCTTTATAATCTCCTCTGCAGAATAAAGCTTGGGGTCAATTTTGCTTTTCCCCTTTCTAATTTCAGTCTTTTCTTTTTTTTTTTTTTTAATATGAGAAATAATCTAATCAGCCTTTACATTTTTTGGTTGCAAGGGAGGGTAGGGGTCTTTTAATCAGATGTCTTTGAATGCCCCGCAGTAGCCCAGAGATTTCGCCGCAATCTGATTCATTCCGGCTATGAAACATACGTAGAAAGACAACCACTGAGGCTGCATATTTTGAAGTAAGGAAACTGTACGGATTAAAACAAATAAAAAACTAAAGCACTAATTATTTATAGACTAAAAATATTAATTATGAAAGTACTAATTTAGATTATGACCCAACGCTGTGAACAAAGTAAGGGAGGGTGATTCGAAATTAGTTTTTACAAACTTTTAGGAGGAATAGGATACACCAAGATGGTTCAGAATCACATAGCAATGTGGCGTCGGAAATATCGTCTTCATGCACCTGTTAACAATCACCTTAGAAGAAGTGTTCGAGTAATACTAAACTTTCCGACCGTGATTTTTCAAAAATTAATTCATCTTTCACTTGATAAAAAGGATTCATTCAGATTTTTTTTCTTTCATTGCATTGATGAAACTGTCGGTGGAAAGCCCATTGTTTGTGAAACTTTTAAGAAATTAGATGCACACTTCAACACTTCTTTCAAAGTGATTATCAACTGGTACATGAAGACGACTTTTCCGACCTCGCATTGCTGGGTGATTCTGAACCGTCTTAGTGTATGTATCCCACCTCTCCTAAAAGTTTGTAAAACTAATTTCGAATCACCCTGTATATAAACTTTAATATATGTTCAAAATTCACACGATGCTTCTCCCTTAGTCTCTTGATTTCATTGTATGCTAAAATAGATAATAAAGACACCGACAATTATTTCATTTTTTTTTTTTTCAGTTCTGCGTTCCGACTAATTTATTTTCAGATTAATATTAATATTTTAACACCAACTTTCTATAAAATAGCTATTAATTCATTTCTTTCATCTGAACAACATCACTACGGAGATCGCAGATGCTTAATTTACTGAGCTCAATGCAAGCAACATAATTCATCGCATTACGACAGTTACCTATGTAAATCAACAATACTATAAATGTTTAAAAAAATTAATCTGTAAACTTTATCTTTAGATAATTTTAAAAGATTTTTTAAAATAACTTATTACTATTTTGTTATACCCTTATTGTTATTACCTTAAGAATTTTCGAAATATTTTCAAAGAATTGTTACGATCGCCACTGCGTTTTAAAGCTAAGAATTTGCTCTATTAATAAAACGGAGCTATTAGATCTAAGAGTTCAAATAGATCCATTTATAAATGTATTTTTTTTTTGTTTGGATATTGTAGTTATTAATAACTGTCATTATAGAACTAGTATCAAAACCAAGAAACACTTTAATTAGCTCAAAGTTTTAACTGCATATAAAAAATGACATTTCTATTTCTAGAAAGTTTGTAGAAAGATAATTAAAAAAGCTAAATACAGTGAGACTTCTGTAGGTTGGAAATTTTTTTTATTTTTGCCGTGTTTACTCGCGTAGTCGCATCTGTTTTGCTGATTTTGCATGGTGAAAGTCTAGATGTGACTATATGCGGGGAAAATCTGTACATAATATTGTAACTCTAAAGCTATTTTTTCTGCTTCAAAACGGGGGTGCGACTATTACACGAGTAAACCCGGTATTTTTCTTTCTCTTTCTTTTTAAGAACTACGTCTTAAGGCCCCTTAGATTTGTGAGATCTGAGGCGCGAGGCTCATGCGCCACTGACCATCTCTTGAATTACGCTTACAGTGCGTTTTCGTAAATTTTCAAACTCGCCAACTGTTCCCGAAATGCAATCTACTGAATCATTCCGACCATTAATCAAGTGAAGTCCCCTCTGCCGGACTTGTCATACTGAATGCCGAGATGTATTCTGGGGGATCCGCTAGATCCCTCGCAACCACCGGATCTCGCACCGCCAGGTACCCCCTTCTGTGGTTCCTCCGACGTAATCCAGTCTCCTGTGCCGGATTTGCCTGGATATGGGAACATGACACGCTCAGATTAAATGCAGATGGCAGGAACTTGACAAAGGAATGGAAAGGCCATTAGAGACGGAGTGAAAACCTGCACACCGTATTATCGGATGCTACCTAGGCCAGATATGCAATTTGTTTTCATGTAGCATCGTATACAGGGTATCCCATTGCTACGGGTACAAAATGTAAGGGCAAATAATAAGGAATAAGAATCATGTAGCAATCCAGGGTCGGAAAAGTAGCTGTTAATAATCCCTTTGGAACGAGTTCTGAAATAATAGTGAACTTTCCGACCATTGTTCGTCAAGAACTGACGTTTCACAAAAAAAAAAAAAAAAAAAAAAAAAAAACATAACTAAAAAAATCTATTTCATTTCATGTACATGAAACTTTTGAGGACAAACCCATTGTTTTTAAACTTGGTTGAACAATTAGACAAACACTTCAACTCTTTTCTCGAAGTGATTATTATTAACGGGTATGCGAAAACGACGTTTTTAAACCCACATTGCTATATGATTCTATTCCTTATGATGTGCACTACCTCCTTCTACATTTTGCACCGATAGTTATGGGACACTCTGCATACAGAGTGTACCAGAACTCTCGGTCAAAGTTTCAGAAATTATAGGTTGACCGACCAGGGACCGATTTATACAGTTGGGGCACAGACAGGCAGAGATACTTGTGGGGAACCCTTGCACAAAAACATTTACTGTAGTATATAAATTAAATTAAAACTAATTTACTTATCTCAAATCACGTTTACTTAACATTAAATTTTCGAAAGCCACAGTCACATTGTTCAAGAATGAATTAGTTTAAATGTGTAAAATATTTCAATCGAACTAAATTCTTTTTTCCCTTGAAAATACTAGAGAATAAAAAATGAGGTAGGAGACACTGTTTCAGTCACAGAGGAAAAAAGTTTTGTCTTTTGCCTTTTTCTTTTTCTAAAATTTAAAAATTTATAAAAAAAAAATTAACAATAACTTCTCTTAAAAAAATTTGGTCAATATAATTAATTTTTGGTGAACAGTTAACAGATGCATGAACATAATGTTTGTGACTCTCCATTGCTATTTGTCATACCGCTAAGTAACGTCCTTTTTTTTCATTAAATTCAAACAAATAAATTTTCAACAAGTTTTGATTACAAGTAAGATGAGCCTAAACATAAGATTCATATCTGTTACATTTTTAAAGCAAGAATTTTTTTGAGAATTTACTTTTTCTTTCAAGAAACTTCTAAAAAAAAAAACAGGGAGGGTGGTCATCTATACTACTTGGAAGGCGAATTTCTAAATGCCCCGAAGTTGATTTTTATATATTCGTAAGTGTTGCATTTTACAGCGAGAATTTTATGGATATCTTGTTCTGTCTTTTAAATAGAAAGAGGTATGTGAAAAGACCCCCCCCCTACGCCCCATAAATAACGAAACGCTGTCTAATCTAACAGCTATGAATAAAGTTCAGACAGAAAATATGTTTGTGTGTTTGCATGTTTCTTTCTTTGAATCAAAAGAATGTGCATAATGTACAAATCCGCTTTAATTTTGTATAAATACTTTTTTTTATAACATTGTCCAAAATCTGCACTAATTGAAATATGAAAGGTCCAGTCTTTCACAAATCTGTAGAAGTTTTATACAATTGTAAACTTTAGGAAGTTACTCGGAGAGAATAAAAAAGTTGACGCTGCGAGTTTAAGCTGCGTTAAATTAATAAGTTCTGTTCGAAAAAATAACGTTATACAATCAAAGTAATTTCTCAATATTTACAATTCTAATTCGCTCGGAAAAAAGCTCTTGAGACTTCCCAAACTGGACTTCTTTTTTTTTTCTTTCAATTAAAATAGTGTTTTCTTCAATACAAACCATAAGAATTATTATAAGGGTTTCCCGAATGAAAAGTGGACAAGTTGAATAAAAAATTTACCTTTATTGGTAATCAAGAGAAACTGTCATGAGTGTTGTAACGCAGGTCCCACCATTTCGGCAATAGGTATATGCTTTTGCTGTACGAAGATCATGGTCGATCGCTGAAGAAGTCCTGCTCAGCTTCCTTCACTTCATCGTCCGAAATGAAATGTCTTCTCCTGTAATGCTCTCTTGGATGGGATGTGGAAGACACAGGGCGACAAATTCGGTCTGTACAGCGGATGTTCCAACACTTTCCAATGGAATCGGGTTACGGTCGTCTGAATTTCGCTGGAGAACTTGTGGGCCAGCATTGCCATGGAGGAGGATCATTTATTTTGCGAGAAGGCCCAGATGCTTGCTTGTGATTGACTTCAATAGTTTCGTCAGAGAACTGCATTATTGTGTTAAATTGATTGTGCTCCCTTGGAGCAGGAATTCAGTAAAAAGTGGTCCATGGAATGAATTGTTCCGATCTGAACGGATCTATGTATAGCACGCAAGTTTACTTTCGATCAATTTCCCCTACCGCAAACAGGTTTCAAAGTTCAAGTATGCGGTGCACACCTCCTACCACCTTTTATTAATATAGTTAAAAGTTAACAAGCTCTGATGGAAGAATTTCATCAACAGCAAGATATTATCCAAGGTGCAATTGATTGTTTGGAAAGCGTTTGCGTGAGTTTCATTATTCTTCTATCGAGATTAAGGAGTTTATTCCTTTAGTATGCGTTTGTGTTAAACAAACAGCTTTCATTTTTAACCCCTTGCCGGTTCAATTTTTTTCGAGTTGGGGGTCAAAAAATGTCAATTGTTTTTAATGCATATTTTGATATAGATACATTTTTAAAACATAAAAACACTATTCTCATCCAAGATTTCCTAAATTGTGTATACTTCGACCTTCTAGTGGGCAGAAAAGTAAATAAAAGTGTTTGAAAGCAAAACCAAATAATTCGGGAAAGATTAAGTGAAAAAAAAAAAATTCCTACTGTCCGAGCCACACTCGGGATAATCCAAAATGGAACGTTTAGCCTGCCCGAGCTCAGCTCGGGCAAATCCGGTAAGGGGTTAATGGCTCTTTCTATTAACAAACCGAGGGTCTTGCTATGGGTAATATCTTCTCATCTCTTTTATGCGATATTTACATGCATTATTTTGAAGAGAAGCTCTTCAAGGTGTTTAATTTTTCGTGCTGGGTCCAATATGTTGACGATACTTTCGTTCTAGTGGATTCCGATTGTGATATTTCTAATTTACTTTTGATTGTTAATTAAAAGTGTTGATTTTTGATCCATGTATCTAGTTTATTTTAGAAAAGGAATCCAATAATTAAAAATTCTTTACCTTTCCTGGATGTTCTTGTTTCGGAAAATCCCAACAGTTTTTCTACTTCTGTTTTCTGCAAACTCTTTTCTATCCCTTTTTCCTCCTCATGCTCTCTCTAATCATCCTTACCTGCAAAAACTTTCTGCTTTTTACACTTATGTGTTTCGCGTTGTCATGTGCCTCGTGCATGCCTCGTGCATGTATACATATGTTACAGTGAAAAACCGATATCAGTCAAAACCCGAATTAACTATACGGAAAACGCGTTCTGACAGCGCTAGGCAAAACTTGAATTAACTAGGGAAAACCCGATTTATTCGGGGTTTGTTAGAAATTAATTTGTTAGAAATTAATTTTGTTAGAAATTAATTTTTACATCTATAAAAAATTATTGCCTTATTTCAACTATAAGGTATAGCAGGGGCGTAGCCAGGGGGGGGGATATCGGGATATATCCCCCCCGAAATTTTTGGATTAGTGATGAAATTCCGTCTATTTATACATATATAAGTTCATATCCCCCCCCGAAAAATTTTCCAGGCGCATATCCCCCCCCCGAAATTTTTTCCTGGCTACGCGCCTGAGTTATAGGCAAGTTATTTTTTTGGGAGGGTCTCGCAAAAGGCCAGCGGTAGCATATAGCGGTGGTCGGACCCAGTGATGTTTTTTGGGGTCTTGCAAAGGACCAGCGTTAGCATATTTCGTGGGGGGAGCAAGATATGGATTCCGGTTCAACTCGCCCATCGATTTGGTTGATAGCTATTGGCGCGGATGCAGCTAACCCTCGTCCCGTATTCATCGCTTGTTATAACATTAAAGTTATTTTGTTTCTTATCTAACAACTGTAATTTTTCAAGAAATATATTTTCCCAATTTTTAGTGCATAAAGCATTAACATTCCAGAATTCACTTGGGAAAACGGGTTTTGCCTAACGCTCTCAGTTAGAACGTGTTTTCCCTAGTTAATTCGGGTTTGCCTGATTTCGGGTTTTAACTGTAACATAAATATATATATATAAGCGTCATAATCTAACACGATTGTTAAATGAAATTTCAAACAATTGGAAATTTTAAAGAAGTGGAAATAAACCCTTTCGAAGAAAAAAAACCTTTGCTTCCCCCCCCCCCCACACCTAAACATTTTCATCTTTACCATAACCAAGAAAATAAAAAATTAACTCTAGTAGCGTCCGATAACGCCATCTATTACATTTTCTTGAAATAGTGCAAAAACCCATTAGTAAATTCATAGAAGTGCTGCTATCTGTTATCTTTTTCCAGAACTAAAAATAGCAATGATGAAAGTAATCGAGTTAAAATTTTATTTCTTACTAGCTGAAGTACCCGTTCTTCGCACGGGAATGAATGGACTTTTTGATATTACGATTTGTGGTGATTACTATTCATTGTAATAAACAGATATAGCAAAGTGGATATCGCGTTATATTGTGTCCAATAATCATGCATACCGAATTGCAAGGCAATCGTTTGTACGGTGCAGAAGGCCATGCGGCGTAGCGCAATCTAGTGGCGAGTTTTAGGAAAACGGATACGGCGAAAATATTTTTCGCATTCAGATATCGATGTATACGAATTTTCATGACTATCGGCTGGACAGTCCTGAAGTTCATGTGTTGACGCGACATCTAGTGGCAAGTTATAGGAAAATGGATAGCGCCAAACTCTTCCCCGTGTTCAAATATCTATGTATACCTATTTTCATAGCGATTATTTGCACAGTCAAGAAGTGATACACTGCAGGGCCATCTAGTGGTTCCAGGCGCGTAGCCAGGAAAATTTTTCGGGGGGGGGATATGCGCCTGGAAAAAATTTCGGGGGGGGGATATGAACTTATATGTGTATAAATAGACGGAATTTTATCACTAATCCAAAAATTTCGGGGGGGGGATATATCCCGATATCCCCCCCCCTGGCTACGCCCCTGAGTGGTTCAATAAAGTAATGATTTGCTACAGCGCCGTCAAGTGGCGAGTTATAGCAAAATGGATAACGCCAAAATATTCTCATTGTTCAAATAGCTATGTATACTGATTTTCATAGCGACCGTTTGAATGGTCAAGAATTTGGCCTGCTGCAGCGTCATCTAGTGGCGAGTTAAAATAATAATGCATTGCAGTGTCATCTAGTGGTGAGTAACATCAAAAGGAACGCAGTTAGAATATATTCTTCGTGCTCAAATGTGTAAGTATAAAAAATTTTATGCCGCTCGGTCGAACGGTATAGAAGTTGATGCTTGCAGCGCCATTTAGCGGCAAGTTACAGCAAAATGGATAGTGAAAAATATTCTCCGTGTTCTAATATTCGCGTGTACCAAATTTCATCGAAATCGGTTGGACGATATTCGCATAGCAAACGGCTAAACGGAATAGAATTCAACGTTGTGCTGCGGCACCAAGTGGCAAGTTAAGGAAAACGGATAGCATAAAAACCTTCTCCATCATAAAAGACTTAGGTGAACCAAATTTCATCGTGCAACGGTGCTCAACGGTGCTGGAGTTTTTCAACCTCATAAACACATACCAACATTCATTTTTATCTATAACCAGTGTTATTATATATACCAGTCTCAAATAAAATCCAGTTTCAAATCTAAGCCTCGCCAAAGTGCCAACATACGCCATTTTGCAAGAGTTTTTTCAGGGAATCATTCGAAGCATTGACTTAGCAGCAGTCAATATGGGAAATGGTTCGACCGCCAAAGAGTAGCACGCATTTATTTGAAAATTGGAATTCCTTAATACAGCCGATTTTTTTTTTAAATTATCAACTATGATGTGTTTTATTCATCGTTACTCCGATGTACTAAATGAGAATATTTCAATTTTCTGAAATTTGGCGGAATTCCCCCAACTTAAAACAATGTACTCAATTGGCGAGAATTCTGAAGTTAGATCGCTTGAAATCCCTTAATAACTGCATTATTTCTTCACGGATCATTAAAATTTAACGCTGTATTCTAATAAAACCTTTGCACTTGTTTTCAAAAATCTATTTCCTTAAGCTCTCAATAAATTGCGCCAAGCCGAAAACTGTGCAAAGCGCTAGAACTCACTTACTCAAAATCCATATTTCAGCCATTTTATTTTTTCGCCAAACTAAAAAAATTTACACATTAGCCTCGGAAATCTGCAATTCTTATTGTTTTGCCTGTAAAGCATTACATTCCTGCTCTGATTTCCCATGCACACGATATTATAATTTAAAAAAATAATCTTACGAATATAAACTAACAAAAAAATCATTATTATTCTTTTATTTTTACTTTGAGAATTTAAAACATTTTATTCGGCAAAATCGCCACACATGGCAACCACGATCCTTATTTCACACTTTTTTCACTACAGGGGTTACAATCACGGAAAGCTTTTTGCGTGAAGAGCATAAAAAATCTCTTACATTCCGGGAACGGGTGGACTTTCAAGTTTTAAAGTGGACTACGATTTATTCTATATTATTTTACATATCTGTGCTAAATTTCAGGCCGATAGGTTCATTTTTGTGGATTTGTATACGACCGACATTTTATTCGGCAAAATCGCCACACATGGCAACCACGATCCTTATTTCGCACTTTTTTTCACTACAGGGGTTACAATTACGGAAAGATTTTTGCGTGAAGAGCATAAAAAATCTCTTAAATTCCGGGAACGGGTGGACTTTCAAAGTTTTAAAGTGGACTATGATTTATTCTATATTATTTTACATATCTGTGCTAAATTTCAGGCCGATAGGTTCCATTTTTGTTGGATTTACCTCTCTCATCGCTCTCCTGACATTTTATTCGGCAAAATCGCCACACAGTGGCATCCATGATCCTTATTTTCACACTTTTTTTCACTACAGGGGTTACAATTAACGGAAAAGATTTTTGCGTGAAGAGCATAAAAAATCTCTTAAATTCCGGGAACGGGTGGACTTTCAAAGTTTTAAAGTGGACTATGAGTTATTCTATATTATTTTACATATCTGTGATAAATTTCAGGCCGATAGGTCCATTTTTTGTGGATTTGTATACGAATCAAATCCACAAACAAACAAACAAACAAACAAACAAACAGAATTTCATTTTTATTTATAAGATTTAGATAAACTTACGAAGAATTAATTAATTAGTCGTAAATAAACACAACTTTAAGTCAATACACGAAATTAATTTTTTTCAATGTCTGGACAAGAGTACAAGCTGAGTAATACAAAAGTTAATTTTCAATATTATTAATTTTAAAATAAATGGATTGCAGCAAACTAACTGAATTCTGAAATAATTAAAACTTGATTTAAAAAAAATTCCTTTTTCTCAAACTTCTATAAGAACCAAAACGAAGTCCAGTGAAAATATTTTTTAAATTTTAATTATTGAAAATATATCTCTATTTATTTATTCCTTATTAATTTATTATTTATTTTCACGGTGTTTGAACACTTTTTTAATATACAGGTGGACATTTATTTTTTAACGAACTCGCTAAGTCCCCCCCCCCCCCCAAAAAAAAAAGCTTGTAATATGGAAAATTAGTTTAGAGATTCACGTTTTAAAATACTTCTAACTACATAAAAGATATTTTAATTTTATAAATATTAAATAATATTTTAAAAAGCAATTGATCACACGTATTTAAAATAAATTTTATAAATTTATTTTATTCATTTTATCTATTAAAAAGAAATTAAAAAAAAAAAAAAAAACAGCAGAATATAGTTTGAAAGTACGCCGAATCTTCAGATTCAAGAAAATTGTTTTACATTAAAATTATAACGAGTAATGCATCTCACACATTTGCTTGCAGTAAAAATCCCTTCAGTGTTTTATCTACAAACTAAACCACGTCGAATTGTTTTAGGTTTCTCATGCTTGGTCAGATTGCAACAAACAGATGGTACAGACAACGAAGTGGGATACTGCTGTAGAGCCACAAGAAAAGATATTCAACTAAGCACATGAAGACAAAGATTATCGTACGGGCACTTGGGCATAATCTGCCAGTGGCGTAGCCAGAAAAGGATTCTGGAGGTCATAATTCCTCCAGAAATTTTTCAAAAAGGGCCCCATTATTATTAATGAGGTCATCATTGTTAAAATTATGGCCCTTTTCTCATTGCCGAAAATAAGAAAAGGTCATCTTTTTTTATTTTGGCAACTCTCTCTTCTCTTTGAGGGACAGAAAATGAATGAAAAATGTTAGGAGTGTTCTATCCCCAAAACCCCCACTCTGTCTACGCTACTGGCACTGCATTTTGCATGAATGCTTTGGGTGAACGATGCAGAAGTAGGTAAAAATTTTTAGTTAAGAGCTATATACATAGGGGCACAAAGTTAAGCATTTTAGTTAAACCAGCTATATTTAGGGGCACAAAATTTGAAAAGTGCCTCGGAACAAAAATTAATTCAGGTATTTATAGAGGTATAAAATTTGGAAAATGCCTTGGGCACAAAAGTAAAGGCACAAACAAGACCTTGATAAGATGTTTTATAATACTGCTGGAACAAACGTCGACCAACTTGGATTTAAAAAAAGTTTAAAAATAACTTTAATAATATTCTAGCTAAATATCTAAAACGATGCAGGGTAAAAAAAAAAAAAAAAAAAAAAGTGCTGACTTCCTTTAAAAGAGTATTGAATCCAAAGTATTATCAACCAATGCTGAAAGACTTTTCACCCAATGAAACAGAACCTAGTTACAAAGAAACTCAACAAACAATTAGCGCTCTTAAACTGAGAATGAAGGTTTTTTGTGCGTCTCTGTAAAAGAGTTATAAACGCTACGAGCATGACTCTTTAAGAGGAAATGTATTGTAGAAATAAAAAAAATATCCTCCCCCAAAGTACCTCCGGACTTCAGGAGAGAGCTTTTTCCTTGCACTGCATAAAACTTCTTTCGGCTCACCACATAAAGATGTGGAGTAGTAGCTTCATAAACCCATGCGAAGTCATCGAAAGAGATTGTGTTCGATCGAGCGACCTCCCCAAAAAATGGTCCACTTCCAAGCCAACTATCAGTGTCACTTGGGAGCTGTACAGTGACTGCCCCTCCCCCCACGCATTCTTGTTTTACACGAAAATGAATATGCTAATCGCAGATAATCAGCGCTTTGTGCGAACATGAAAAGCCACTGGCAATCACACCACCGACATCTGGACTCATGCGAGCGTGCTACAAGCGCAAAATGGCGAGAATGACTTTACCCCCCCTCACCAATATTGTTGTAAATGTCCGTCTCTGAATACTTCTAACCACCCGTGTAATTGGCGGTGACTTTTCGGTCATCTCTCCCCCCAGTCTTTTTGTGACTTCGAACCTTGCAGGAAAGCGAAAAACATGTAATTTTTGCAGCTGTGCTCAATATATGAGAAAGGGGGCGGGGAATAGAGTGAGATCAGTCCAAATGCACAGCGGTGAATAGTGGTCGTCGTTTCCATGCACTCGTCTGGCTGAATTGCCACCGATTAATATCCGTATTAACATAAGTACAATGCTACTGTGTACGCCGAGTGGTTAACTGTTATCGAACAAAGGTTGTCAGAAGCATGTATCTGGGCTATCTTCACTCACATCTAAATCTGAATTGCCATTTTACTTGCATTCCGTCTGCTATCACTGCATGTGCAGGCACACTTAAATGAATGAGTGAACACACAGCAAATTATTTAAAGAATTTGATTCTGAATTGGTTGAAAGAATTGACTGAAGAGAGAGACCCTTCCAGTTCTTCGGTTAAAACTAAACAGACGTTTTTGCAAGACCAAAATAAAAGTCCACATTTTTTTTTCCCATCTAAATATATAAAATAGCTTTCTTATTAGGGATGGACGCGAGACGAAAAATTGGCGTCTCGCGTCTCGCAAAACAGCCGAAAAGCTTGTCTCGTCTCGCAAAAATCCCTATATCATAATGTTAAAAATGTTTGTCTCGTCTCGCAAAAAAACTGTAAATCTCTGTCTCGTCTCGCGTCCATCCCTATTTCTTATCTGTCAGTTCGTTATAGACACCTAGACCATTAATCGGATCTGGACCGAATTTGGTACACTGACTAGATAGGACAAGTGAAACTACTGCTGGGAAAAAAAAAAAAAAAATCAATTCAATTCAATTTTTAGGCTTTTTTATTTTTGGCCATTTTTCGAGCAGTTTGTGTTATCGTAAGCTAAATGAACGTCCGAAAACTATATTACTTTTATATTATAGGAAAGTCCAAAGAATGCTTTTTAAAATGGGCTATTACAGAACATCATGGGTATATTAGTTTTTAAGAATTTTTTAAAATCGTGAAAAAAAATAGCCTTTTTCAGCATGTTTTATCTTTACGGCTCAGATGAAAATTCCTTTGCTAAAATATTCTTTCAAAAATGTTGGAGAAATAGAATTTTCTCCATTCGATTATTCTTTTGCGGTAAATTTTCAAGAAATGCGGTAAATCTCCAAGAAATGCTTTCGTAGAATGTTATTGGCTAATGTTAGACCCCCTCGGGCGCGTTTGAAATAAGATACTTATAGCTTCGCACTTTTGAAAGGATTTATCTGGAAATATTATAAGGATAATTATACTGGGAGTTCTAAAAGAAAACTGCAGTCTAGAATACTAATCTGTGAGTTGTAGTTTATGTTTCATTTATGCAAGATTTTATACATCACATAATTTAACAAAGACGATTAATTTTAAAACTTTTGTACACTAAGGAGAGATTTTGTTCGGTTCGTAAGGGAATACTTCGACTTGCGAATGCGAAAGACAAGCTGCATGCAAATACGTTCCACAGTTCCAGCAATTGCTGTGAGAAAGCGGATATCCCCCCCCCCCCCCTCCTCACCATTCGCAGAGCTTTTTTTTGTGCGTCCATATCATTCAGCCTTTTGCGTTCGCAAGTCGAAGGACTCCTCCAATGCAACAGGCGACAGTCACCGCTTAGCCAGTGCACAAACACAGTATACCTTCGTAAAGGATCCAGCCGCCGCACCGCGTTTTATGTCTGCCTCGCTTACACTCGGCCCACTTTCGAAGCAATGAGCAGGAGAAATGGAAGTAACAGGGGTGTAAACATCTTACTCGTCTTGCTCATGCCATGACCTCTCTTGCTGACCTTCCAGCCGAGCGTGCTCCCTCTTGAAGGGATTTTGAAGGCAGTGGGGAGGGAAGTACAGTAGAAAACTATTACAGGAGACGGCGAGTACAGCAGAATGTAAAACTCTCACTGCTTTTGGAGCTGCCGCAAAAGTATTTCCTGGGGAAAAAAAGCAGCAGCGAGAGACGTGGAAATGGCTGAATGTAAATAGGGTATTAACGCGTTCATAATTCGTCCATTTTTTGGCGATGCACGTACCGTTCCACCGCTCTTTAGGGTTTTAGAATACGCTGATCATTTTCAACGAAAAAAAAATAGGTGTCTCCTTTTGAAAATTGCGAGATTCTGAATCCATAACCGTAACCATCAGCGCCACTTTGTTGCCGTTCACAGAATCTCGAACCCATACCTCTGAATGACTATCTCTGAAATTTCTTCTCGATCAGTTCAACAGACCTGTCATTAGAGGCCCATATATCAGCAAAGTTTTTTATGGTTATCCTGTATAATCAATTACACTACACACAAAAACATTGAGTACGTTTCATGTGTGTGAATACATACGCTTATATCAATATAAAAGGAGCCCCATGAGAGATCTCTGGGTTTTATGAAGATGTAACATGTTAGAACGCTAAAAAGTCCCCAGCCCTCTCTCCTCTTAGGCAGATAGCCGGCTTAGCTTAGATGGGCTCTGGCCTCGAGTTTGATTTCCGACAAAACATTGGGTATACTTTGTTTATCCTTTTACAGTGCACGTAAACAAGTACATGTTAGACGCTAGTAATAGGTATAATGTTAACCACCCAAACTAAGCTCTGTCTGTAGTGGAAAATAAAAATTCCGACATGAAATTTTTAAACGGCTCATAAACTTGTGGCTAAAAATAGCCACATTTTTACGATGGACGATGCAAATGTTAAATACTTTAAATCCTCACACGTTAAAGTGTTTCTCTAATATTATTATGGACTTTTTCATTTTCCAAAACATTCATGATTTTTTTGTTTATGATAGTTAGGATTATTTGAATTTTTAAATTTTATGCAACTTTTTAAATAAAATTTTGCAGTGCATTAACTTTCCAGAACTTTTACGTAGACTTTTTTGCCCAAAAATTATTTCATAATTTTCTGACTTTGTGAAATTTCTAACACTTTCAATGTCCTGGATCAGGGATGGCCAAATCGTGGCGCATATGTCAAACTTGACGCATTGGATGATTTCACGTGGCGCATTGCATCCTTGTGCCTGCCTACTCAGTAGCGTAGCAAAGACTTTATTTCGGAGGGGGAGGAAGGACTGTGTATCAAATTGTAAGCCTAGTTTCAATTGTAAGAGTCAGATTTCGCTGGGGGGGGGCTTCATCCCTCTCAGCCTGCCCCCTGGATATTCTCCTGTCCCTGCTTATTGTTTTGAGATAGAAGAACCTTTGAAATAGTTTCGAGCCCGTAAATATTTTATAATTTATGATGCTACATTGAAAAGAAGCATTTATACTCTCCAAAATACATTGGTCATCAAAAATCGAACTATGTCTGATCCCCTCCAACTGTTCGAAAAAATTAATTCCAGAATCCTCTTCCTCAGAATAACAATTTCAATCTCATGCTTACGCGTTATTATTTTTAATCCCCCAAACTAAAGCTTACCCGTATCCATTTTCTTCCAGCTCTACCCGTGGTTGGCTATTAGCGTATACAGGTTTCCGTTTTGGGTTAGGGGGGGGGGGACGATCCACTATTTTAAACCTTTATTGTTATTATACTTAATATGAGGGTTTTAAAATAGCAGTTTTTTAATAACTGCTTTACATTTTCGGAGGGGGGCCTGGTCCCCCCTCACCTTCTCCACCTTTAATACACCATTGGAGTCGGTGCATCTGAACTCAAATGTGGAAAAACTTGGTGCATGATAGGCAAAAGGTTGGCCATCTCTGTCTTAGATCAAGATATTTATTAAAATTAATGCCAACTAAAGGATGCCTCAGCATGGCACAGTGGTTATGTCACTGAAAATGGTAGAAGGGCGAAGTGTGAAGGTCCCGGGTTCGATTCCCATCGCTCATCTATCGATCTAACGGTCTGGAGTGTTGGTAAGTTTTATCCAGATGTAGCGTGAATACGCGTTAAAACCCCTTAGAAAGTCCTCCTACTAAGACACACCCCATCCTTGGCAGATCGCCCTAGCGTAGCGTTTCCATAATCAAACACACACACTAATAATGGGTGCTAGTGTAGCTTCAGGGGAGCAGATGCGCGCACACACATTTTGTCTCAAAATCTTTTTATTTAAGGTTTTCTACCTAAGAGGGACCAGCCTTAAAAACAAACTAATGATTTTAAACACTCGAAAAAATTAATAACGCCTCTTCACCCTGTACACAATGGACTAACACTAACGCTGTACGTTTGATACATCTTTCAGAAAAAATTCATAAGCACAAAAATTGCCTTCAAAAATGGGCCGAGAAGCAACCCGTTTTTGGAAATATCACGAAATTCCGTATGTTTAACATTTTTTCCTGGGTGTTTCGCAACTCCTCAAGGTTCATTGTTTGTGTCAGTTCACAGTAGAACTTGTAAAGAGATTCTCTAAAATCTTACGACTCACTAGCGCAATTGAATTCTTTAAAAAGCCTGTTCAAAAGTTCCAAGATTTTCAAGGAAACAGCCTTAAAACATTTGTTTCAAAATGTACAAGGAACACGAGCATAACGTGACGGACATTTTTTCGGTTTCGGGGGCGGGGGCACCAAGGGCGGCTCCAGTGAGGGGGCCATAGGGTCCATGGCCCCCTCCGAAATTTTGTTTTACAACTTTAGATTTGCATACTTCACGATTTCACACGTTCAATTTGCATTTTGAACAATTTATAGACCTAAGTAAAAAGTTCGATGGCCCCCTCCGAGAATTCAGTCTGGAGCCGCCCTTGGAGGGCACATTACATTTTTAAGAGAAAACTTTCAACAGATTTTGAAAATAAAATAAAACAAATAATGACTATTTTCTTTTTGAACAAAATAGCTGAGCCACGAGCAACCCCGACGCTACGTTCAAATTTCTCCGCGACTTATTGTGATAAAAGGAATCCGGAAAGTTTGGTGGCGTCATCTATTGTTCAAGTGAAGAAACGAAAGTGAGCGAAGACAAATTTTGAAAACGAAATATTTTCAGTTTATGGATTGTTTAGTTTTCAGACAATCCACGTTGAATTGATTTGACATAAGTTATAGTAAAAGTAAATAAATAAAAATTTTTTTAATGTACGCCAGAATTGTAAATGTATCGACAAAATTTCGGACATAACTTTTAAAAATGTGCATAACTATTACTGTAATTGAGACAGAGTAAAAAACTTTAAACTTTACTTATATCTTTTAAATGAAAAGTAACCTTTATAAACGTCTATATACTTATTCTATTGTGCTTGAAATCGATTAATGTCCCTAAACTGTAACTTTTAATGAATTTTCTACTAAATTCAACACAACTGGTAATGAACTTGGAAATTTACTGAACACCTTGTATTTACTTTTTTCTAGTACTCCTAAGTGTATTTTTGAGATAAGAATGCTAACACCGAATTTAGACGTTAGATGACGCTTTAATCGGTTTATTGCGTGGCGCTTACTTATTTCACTATTGCGAAACCCCATTTTTATAACTATAGCCCAGTGACAGCCCCTCTATTTGAGCATATGAGCAGGTGAATCCCCAAAGGAAAAAATACAAACTAAACACATTAACAAATTAAATTTTTAAAAATATATTAAGTACACTTCTAGATTTTTGTGAATTTAAAACGTGAGTTTTTCTCCCCACCCCCCCCCGGCTACTATTAAATATGCTCATCATAGCTAATGCACTGTATTGTATGTTACTATGGCAGGAAACATAAAAGTCTTTCAGGCGATCACACGTGCAATCGGAGAAATGGCTTCCTGGACAAAATGTAGAAGAAACAGAAGCGAAGAGAGTCATGGGAGCATCTGGGTGCTGCTGAAATCATTCCATTCGCACATTTACAGTGTGCACACAGACTATTTCTTTGGGGTTATATCTTCCAAATTCTTTCTTCATTTGTTAATCTAAATTTTTTTTTTTTTTTTTTTTTTTTTTTTCATTTTTCAGTACAAATTTTTTTTATGAACTAGTATAAATAATTAAGTTGTCAGCAAAATAAGTGTTTCTGAACTAAAGCAATGACATTTTTCAAGATTGTCTTTGGAAAGAAAAATTTAAATAAAATCCCTCAAGCCAACACATTTGCTAAAACTTAGCCAGATGGCGAAATGTAAGACAACAGATTATTTTTTTAAAGTTGCATGCATTGTTTTCCTTTAACTGCTAAAAACACAAATATACTTATTTCAACTTGCAAGTTGCACCATATCTGCATATTTAATTTTCGAAATTTGTTTTGTGAACCTCCATTTAAATAACCCACAAGCCACCAGTGCTATTGTCAGTGGCACAGCAAAGCACCTCGCAGACCCCGCAGCGAGTGTGAGTGGGGTTGAAGAGTAATGAGCCCCAACAGCCACTAAATTTATTTTGCAAAATTTGTATCCATACTAAGGGTGAATTATTTCTTCTAAAGAACATTCTAAAATCCTTTACTAATCTAGTGACTTGAATTCTTTTACTAGTAGAGGAATTTAAATTGCTTATCACAGTAATATGGCAAGACTAAAGTAAACATTTGACATCCTTAGAAGGTAATAAACTGCAACTTTATTACTACTACTTAGGGTTGCTCCTTTTGCGGAGAGATAGGCATCACAGGAATTTTGAACAGCTTTAAAAACAAGCCAATGATGTTAAACACTCAAAAAATTAATGTTTCCTCACCAAATACACTATATGCTCATAATAACAGTAAACTTATATGTCTCACAACGTTCAGAAAAAATTTGATGCAGATGCCACATGACTTCCTTGTTTGTCTTTTTTGTTACATTATAAAATGTTTGATGTACTTCATTCAAATTTAATTTGAAATTGAGCTACAATAATATTAAGATTTGGCAATTTCTCATTAAATAAAAGAGAATTCACCATGCTCAGTTCAGTTTTAGAAATTTATTTTTAATGCCAAATGTGGGCAATATTTTCCATAAACTCTCTAAGCTAGGCAACGACTTGTGAGATTTTGGGCAAAGCTCAAACAGTGATTTTCCATAGACTTTTCATGTATTGAAGCTGGACAATGAATTGAATGTTTTTTGAGTGACCTTGTAAATACATTTTCAATGCATTTCATTAAAAATTATTTTATTTGAAATTGAGATATGATAGTTCAATAGTATTAAGGTTCACAGATTTCTCAGCAAATATAAAGAGTTTGGCCAAAATCTCTGGTGAGATTTTGGCCAAAGATGTCACAAAAAAAAATGGTCTTACAGTTGCTCAAAATGCATGCATACATAGGTATGTATGTGCATGCATACATATGTACATACGTACATGCATGCATGCATGCATACATTGACACATCATGCAAAAATAAAAACTGGAAGTAAATTTAGAGATAGTCATAGTAAATTTTTCCATCAAAATCCAAATACTGAAATTTTTTGTGATCACTATACTTTGTACAAGGAATTAAAAATACTTAAGCATGAAATTTATCTTCAAAAACAGGCTGAAAAGTCATCTGTTTAGAGAAATATTTCAAAATACAATATGTTTAAATATTTTTCTTGGAATATTTCATAACTGTTATAGGTTCACTGTTTCTAATAGTGCATATTATAGCTTGTAAAGAGACATGTAATTTTTTTTTGAGTCACTATCGCAATTGGATTTTTTAAAAGGCTGTTCAAAAGTTGGATGATTTCTAAAAAGAACAGCAACTTTGTTAACCACAGCTTTTTCAAGCATAGGTGAGTGTCAAGTGTTCACTACTAGATTAAATTCAGGGGGAATAAACAAAGTAGAAGTTTTTCAAGTACAATACATACTTCCTACTCCAATGTATTATCAGCACCTTATTAAATGACTTTATATGCCTTCAACCTTTCTTTTCATTGTAATACTGCATTGAAGGAAACAGAGGCATGGGTGGGGGGGAGGGGAAGTAATTTCAATTTTTAAAATAGAAACAGGATTTTCGGGGTATTTAGAGCAAAATACATTTATCTAAGTTGAAAAATCTAATTCTGAGTACAATACATTTTTTCAATTTTTTATGTTTCTCTAAGGAATGAGAACTCTGTTAATGAACTACTTCACTTATTTCAGGTTTTTGACAAGGTGAGAAGGCATTGATATGAAGCAAAGACTTTGGACAAGAAATGATAAAAAGGTACGTAAGCCTTCAAAAAATTTTTATTAAAAATTTTTACAATATTTAATATTGTATAGGCATATAAATATGTAAATACTTCATTACAAATAGAACAGTTTAATTCTACATCAGAATATCCCCACAAAAGAAATTTTTTGCAGTTTTTCGAAAAGTAAGCTTTAATATTTTAAATAAAATTAATATATACTAAACATAATAAATCCCTAACAGAATTTAAAATTTTAAAATTAAGAATAATGAGCAAAATGATCAAGCCATCAAAAATGCTGAGAAAAAAAAATCAACATTTCCAATTCAAACAATTTTTTAAATCTAGTAGTTTTATTTTTCAAGTAAATTTTCGGGAAAAAAAAAAAAAAAAAAAAACCTGAGAATTAAAAAAAGAAATTTTGGAGGGCTTTTTCATAAACATTAAACTGTGTATTTTATTAAGTAATAATTAGAACTATAATGAATTCATCAAGCTTTTCTAAAATAAAATGAATTAATTATGCTCACAAGCTGCATTAAAATGTTGTTTTTTTTTTTTTTATAATAAAGGCAAAAAATTTGGTAGTACTAAAACATTTCTTCAAACAATTTTGAAATTTTATACTTAATGTACTAAATAATCAAGTTCGTTTGGAAATAAAAATTTAAAATGCAGCCAACATCATAACATCTTATTTAATAAACTTTTATGATAAAAGTGAAACACAATAATATAAATAAATAAATAAAGCATACACAAATAACAGTAATACTAAGCACAACAAATTTAAGAAATGGAAAAATAAATAAAAATTTTGAATACATAAGTATGCCAAGAATATGTAAGGAGATTGCATTATTTCACATAAATAAATATCTACTTATCAAAATTTATAGAGTTGCTATGTTCTACACCTGCATTTTTTTTTAAATCTTTATAATTTTGTATACTAATGTGAATAACCACACCTTCTTTCTCCCCATATAAAGCATAATACTTGCAAAATTCTTTATGAAATGCTTTACGTGTGCCATCTTTCCAAAACCAAAAGAACTTCAGTGATTAATAAATATATTAAACATATGTGTTTTCTTGCATTATTTCCAAAAATAACATAGCAATCTAGTTCAGATAGTAAGTAGAAAGCAGTCATGCATGTAGCAAAATTAACAAATTAAAAATATTGAATAAAAAAAGTTATCAGACAAAGTAGACCAATTAAACAAAGTAATAAAGCAAAGTACAACATTAAGAAGTAAAATATGCATTTTGTTGCAACTTTAACCAATAAAGTTGTAATATGCAATACAAATAAGCCTTTTCACATACTTTTATGTAAATAAGAGATAAAACAAGTGAAAAGAACAAAACATTAGTTATTTTATAAAAGATTTAATACAGTTATTCAGCTGATTTTTATATGTAGCAATATGTTAATTCAAACATTATTTAAAAAATTACTATATTAATCTAGGTAAGCATTTATGAAAATGAAAATTCTGATTTTACTATAAAACTCTTTCACACTATAAGCGACAGGGAAAAAACTATTAATAATTATCCACATTTGTAAATCATTATTAAGTGTAATCAGTTAAATAGATCTTTGCATTGCAAAAATAGACAAACACATTGTAATAATATTTATTTCAGCTTAATTCTGTTATAAAAAATAATAAATGTAATTAACCTATCAAAAAAAAAAAACAATACTTTGTAGTAAAAAGTTTTAATGAAACTATAATTTTGTTTTAGTTTTAATTCTTTTAAACTATAAATATTGAAAATTGTTTAATTTTGATTGAGACTAAATTTACTGGCCAGATTTATAATTACTGCATAATTTTAAATTTAGATAATTCTAGAAAAATAAATATCCATTATTGAAAATACTTAAAAGATTATGGCTGATATTGTTGAACTGATATATTTACTAACCAAAATGAAAATAATTACTTTCAATAAGAAAAACTAGTAATATTAAACAAAAATGTGAGAAGAACATAAATATGACCTTATTTTCACACTCGATCTGTCCTCCTTTTAATATTAAGATACTTTTCCATTAAATGTCAGCCAAGTTAATTAGGTCCTATTTGGTAGAACTTGTAAAGAAAATTTAGTCAAAACAATTACAATAAAAAAGTAATTTTATTGCATTTTAAATAATGGAAGTACATGAAACAAATGATGTACAGGCATCAACATTGTACACTTATCTTTTGTCTGTATCAACAAAACTTATGTCACCTAGCAACAAGAAAATACATGAGAAAGAAAAAGTTCCAAGTAGCAGGTATTTAATGGAAAAGTACTTAAGGATTTTATACTAGAGCAAATGTTTGTTGCTATTTGTAATAGATACTGAAATTACTATTTTTTAAATGCATATTTCTTTTAATTTACACAAAAATGTGCAAGTATGGCACTTAAGTAACACTGTAATAAAAGTTTATTCAACTCAAATACTACAATTATAAACTATCATGTGATATGAACAGTCACCAATTACATAATAATGCATTTCAACAATGCTCATTTAAAAAAAAAAAAAAAAAAACTAGTAATGAAAATCTAACATTTTTAAAGGCTGCTGACTAATAAGAAGAATTTCTAAAAATTACAAACAAGAAAAAGTAGCTATGTAAATCTGTTTAATACATTCATATTTCTTGTAACAATTTTCTATTTCTTTGATAGCGTGAAACTTACAGCTTAGGCTTGTTAAACAATGGCAAATCCACATTGGAAGCAGCTGCTATTGAAGTAAGTAAACCAAGAAGAGTAGGTTCAAAATCTAAAAAATAGTAGATAAGAAATTTTTCATTTTACAATGATACAAAATCTGCTATAAATGTCAGAGGGTAATATGATATACACAGCTACGACAAGTAAGCATATAGCTGTGAATAAATAATTTACAAAATTTATCAAATCTTCGTAAAGAATTTTGATACAAAACAAAAATGCAAACCCTGGAAGCTTTCCTTATTATTTTTTTTTTTCAAAAGATAAAAGTAATTAATTAAATACAAATTTTTTTCTCTGAAAAAGAAAAAAAAATAATCTTCAATGAGAAAAGATTCAATAAGTCATTTTCTAAAGATATGTACCATTTTAAAATAAGTTTTGATGAAATTCCAGCACATATAATCAACAAAAAGTTTTCAAAAAGCAAATACGATTAATCATTTACAATATCAAAAGAGATATAACAATATACTACTGTAATACTTTGCTTTAAGAAGATTTTTCCCCTCCTCATGATTTCAGATTTAGGATTTCAAAAAGGCGCATAGAATTTTAATAGTTTCTTTACACTAAATTGCATGTTAGTAACTGATATAAGTAAAAAATTGAATATCTAAAAGTAATCATGTAATAAGTTTTAAAAGGTATCATTCACAACAGTCAAATTTAAAGAGAATTTACATGGTTCAAAAAATATATGTACAAATCAATGAAATAAAAAGAAACGATTAAAAAAATATAAACAATGCATTAGCTAGTAAATTTACCATATTGACACGAATTTAGTATGACCCCGAAATTTATCATCAAGATACTTAGAAAAATCCTATACTTCAGCCTCGAAATTAGCACAAGTCAGGTTTTTTTTTATGGCCAATGATCAGTCAAAAAACACTGGTTATATTTGTGCCAATAGGGTAATAAATATTTCACAATATTAATTAAGGAGTTTTCTAAAAATCAAATGACAATATTTTACAAATATTATATTTTAACATATTTAGCAGCCAATTAGAAACCTGCCTTCCTTTATTTTAAAAAAAAATCTGATGTGGATACTACATGACTTCCTTATTTATGATTTAATAGATGATTTATGAATGAATTAGATTATTAGAATTATTTATGATTTATACTTTTGATGCACTTCATCAAACTTATTTAATTTGAAATTTAGATACGATTTGCTTCAATAATATTAAAGTTTGGCAATTTCTCTCCAAATATATTCTCGCAAAAAATTTTAATTAAGGAATGCAATCACATATTGTTTTTTGTTTCACGGGATTTTGGGATTGAGAGTTATTGATCCTGCAGGATCCCCACTTGATTGGCATTCCATTCATCTAAGAATTCGTTTTAACACAGAAAAGTAGGGAAAAGTACGATTGAACTTAAATAGTAATAATTAATGATATTTGATAATTAATACAATAACTTACAAAACTATGAAAATTATAGTTATGATACTCAAAATAATATACTTAGTTGCTAAAAAAGAATGTTAAAAAGGCAATGTGTATGTGTGTGTAAAGAGTCACTCGTCTTCCTAGTCTTGATCTAATTTTAGTAAAATAGTTAAAAGCACGAATTAAAAAAAATTAAAACCTAAAATAAAACCTTTTATAATTGATTCATGAATTTTCGCAGAGAGAAAAATTTGTATGAAATATTTCTGTTCACTTGGAGATAGTGAAAAATTTAAATTACATTTGATCCAGACTCCCATTGGAGAATAATTAGAAAAATTACAATTTATAATTATTGATTCACATTTGTGAGATAAGACAAATGTATATGCAACAATTTTTGGTCAATTGGTGATTGGGAAGGTGGTGTAAAATTGTAATTAAACTAATTTATTTCTCAGTTTCAATACTATGGGATTACAATACTAATCTTGCGGGACTAGTCCCCCAAGCATTTGTATGGGATCCAGCCATTGGTGTAACAGCGGGGGAGGGGGGGGGGCTAAGCCACCCTAGAAAAATTTTAGCCTTTTCCTGACAAGTAGTAAGATTTAACGAGTTACATCAAAAAATACATTTATGTGAAAATTCTTACATTTAAAAAATTACAAAAGCTCATATTGTAAAGTTCCTACTAGCTATTCCACTTCTAGCTTAATTTAATAGGAATGACGATTTTTTTGAGGAAGTTAGCATGGTTCCCCATACTGAAACTGAGGGCCTAATAATAGAAGGGTTGTAAGCAGGGCCTTGACTATAACATTTTTGTATCCAGGGCACTTTTTAAACACAATTTTTTGGCCTATTTGTATACGTGTGTCCAGGGCATGTGCCTCAAGTGCCCATGTGATAGTCAGAGCCAGGTTGGAAGTTCCAAAAGGAAGTTGTGGGTCGAAAATCATCGCTGCGGTCATTAGCAGTTAGCGAGAAGTCACACTTTTATATACTGTCTATTTTGGAGTATCTTTTTTTTACTGCTGAAAATCTTTGAATTTCAGCACTCTAGTTAGAAAATGGCAGTAGCAGATACAGATTTTTTTTTTGAGGGGGGGGGAGGAGCAATTCTAAGATAAAACTTTTTTTATGTAAACAATATGTACAACAAAGATGTAACATTAAACCAATACCAATATAATTTGCTTTGGGAAGGGCTAATTGTAGCTTATTTGACATAAGGAAAATGTACAATAAAGTAAAATGTTACAATTAAGCTTTCTTTTTTTTTTTGGGGGGGGGGGATCAAGCCACCTTAGCCCTTCCTCTAGACCTGACACTGGAAACTGGCAGTTCAGAATTTTTAGTGGTTTTGGATACTAGAATTAGTTTCCCAGGAAAAGTAATGTGTGAGGGATTAGAGCTGAATAATGCATTTAGCTGTATATGAGTTACTTACTGCTATGATGATTTTGATCATATTAAGGTTAAAAGTTCAACAACTGATAAAATTACTGATGCTTTTTTCAGTGTGTCTGTCACCAATCATATTGAAGGGAATTGCTGACCTGTGTCTAGATGTGTATGGTTGCTGACAGAAAACACTTTTAGCACGAAAGACAAATGAGATTAATGTCAGCTAAATTCAGTTTTGAAAAATTCAAGCAACCAAACATGTGTTTTATACCTCTCATGTGTAGCATTATTGTGCAAACTAAGGAGATCAATGTGCATATTAATATTAAGGTGTCTTTTCTTACTAAATCGATGTTGTTGAACGACTTTGTAGATGACTTTTTTCCCATATCTCAGATGTTGTTTTTGCGATAAGAATGGTAACTGCAAATATATCCAACAAGTGGCACTGTGAGTGGTTTAAATCGCATAGTGCAAGGCAACCTAACCATTCCTGGACTCCACTTTTATGACTATAGCTCTTGCCATTCAGAAATTATTGCAGTGACAGAGGACTTTAGCGGGCACACTGTATATATATCTATTTGCATGGACAGTGCATCAGAAGTTTAAGGGATTTCAAAACGCTAGTTCCCCTTGAAAGCTGCTAATAATTGGGAAGAGGACTTTTGGAACCCTGAATTTAGGGTGCACACTAGGGTGTCCCAAAAAAATGAAAGTCGTTATTTTTTTTCGCATACCCTCTTATTTTTTTCCTTTAATGTCAAAACAATTGTAAACAAAGTTTCATGTAATTTGAACAACGGCAACCCGTGCCGACTTGCATCTGAACGCGTTAGTCAGTACAGGTGTATACTTAAACAAGCGAATGCTGAAGACGCGTGTCTGTAGCGGAGCACCCTCCACCTACAAATGGTAAAAATAAAACAAAACGGAAAAATACATTTTTTGGAATGCTTCGATAGTGACAACGGGCTATTCGTGAAACGTATCAGTATTAGTTTACACAGGACAGCGTACGTCTACATATCAATGTGCTTATTCTAATCTGTTTTGTTAATAAATGTTTGTATAGTTTTTAATCAGCGAACAGAGCATGGCAGTGGAATTGCGTAGTTCTGAAAAAAGGATATTTTTTTATTAGGGAACATAAAGCATAAAATAAAAGGTTCAAAACTTCCGTCGAATGGGTAAGTTCTCTCGATTTTGTTTTACAATATTCGAGAAGTGAATTTAACTGTTAATGAAAGTGCAAATCTCGCTATTTGCGAATGTACTATCTTTTGTGAAAAGGCACGCATACCTACAAAACCGTTGATGAATTGTGTAAGGAAGCTTGTAAATATGAATGAAGTTTGGAGAGACTTACAAATAAATTCAAAGAAATCACAAGGCGTAGTCAAGCGGCGTCAACAAGAATTTTTAAGTAATTTAGACAATTTGTTCGATATTGCACATGCTGATGCACTTAAATAAATGAAAATAGAGGAAGATAGGATGTTCTTGCAGCGCCAAAGAAAGCCGGGCCGGCCCGGTCATTTAGGAGGAGTGGACAAAAAATTGGCCAAAAAAGAGGAAAGGGCATGACTTCGAACTGTCAAAGAAGAGAATCGGCGAATCAAATATCTTCGACATTCGTGAGACGATTCCTCTTCGAATTCTAATGAAAATATGGATTTAGAAGATTTCCCAACACCAGTCGAAAGCTCAGAACCTGGGACAAGTAAATCTGTAATGAGGAAAGATTTCATTACTCCAAAGTTAGTTGCTGCATTAGACAGATATCAGTTAAGTATACGAGATTCTGTGTTTATTCTTGAAGCTACTATTGATGCACTTGGACTTAACATTGACGAATTTCCAATAAGTAAGTCTTCAATTTAAAGGATCCGAACAGAAAAACGGAAGGAACGAACAGAAAACATAAAATTGGAAGGAACGCGCAGAAAACATAAAAATGGAAGGAATGCGCAGAAAACATAAAAATTGATTTTCAAAACGAAGTACTGGATGTAGTGACCTTACATTGGGACGGCAAACTCTGACCTGCTTTGAGTGCTTTAAAATTTAAAGAAAAATGCTTGCCCATAGTTATTTCATATAGACTCAAAGAACGCACATTGCTGTGCCAAAACTGGAAAATTCTACAGGCAAAGAACTGGCACAGGCTATTTGGCATTCGGTCTTAGATTAGAATCTCGAAGAAAAAGTCCAAATTCTCTGTTGTGATACTACAGCTTCGAATACAGGTCGTTTTAATGGTGCTTCTAGAGCAAAAATTTGATAGGAAAATGCTTTTTTTCCCTTGCAGTCATCATGTATACGAACTGAGGCTGTATTCGAAGTGAAAATTAAACAAGTGACAACAAGCCCCAATATCCCTTTTCTATAAAAAGCTCAAAGAGAATTGGAAGAACACCGACACCGCTAAAATGCAATGCTATAGAGATACAGTGGAATCGTTCCTAACTGTATCCGAATTTGAAAATTTGCTTGTTTTACCGGAACGCTTGTTTTATCTCGCTATTCGCGAATGTACTATCTTTTGAGAAAAGGCAATCATACCTACACTAAACTTAATACTCATATGGCCAGAGAAGACTATCGGGACTTGATTGAACTTTCTATCGTATTTTTAGCTGGAGATGCACATAAAAAAAAAAAGTCAGACCTCCGGGTGCCATGCACCAAGCTAGATGGATGGCCCGAGCGATTTACTCCCTAAAACTATGGTTATTTAGTTCTCAGATAGAATTAAACACAAAGGATAGGGAAGGATTGTTAGACGTCTGCTTGTTTATCGTGACAATGTACGTTAAACCATGGCTTGAATGCATTTTGGCAGTTAAAGCACCCTACAAAGGTTTGTGCTTTTTGAAATCTTTGGAATCTTACAAAAATGTGGATGAAAATATCTCAAAAGCTGCTTTACTAAAATTTCTCCAGCACTTATAGTATTTGACAAAAGTGTTAATATGAAATATCAATATTAACACTTTTTGATGATGATGTGGGCGAAGAAACAAAATTTAAAATGGTGACAAATCTGCATAGAGAAAATTTCTCGGCCCATGAGAAGAAATACATTCCATCGAAGGACAAAGTTCGTGTTCCATTGTATGGTGAGTCTGATATATTGATTGTGTAGTTTTTATTTAGTTATTTATATATATCACGCAATTGATACGTGTTATTTTAATTTATTTTTCACAGAAAAAAGCATCGATGATTTTATATCTGTCTGTATTCGAAGATATAAAATCGTTGTTCGTCGTTATTTCCTAGACTCAAAATTGATGACAGTTTTCTCAATGAGAGTCCCTCTTCATGGAATAATAACGCTACGTTTCTAGATGCTAAAAAAACAATATCAAAGCTTAGAGCAGTGAACGATACAGCTGAAAGAGCGATAAAAATGATGCAGGTCTTTTATGGTTTAATAACTGTTTAGGAGGAACAAAGACAATTTTTGCTACGTAGTGTACAAGAACACACGAAAATTTATCCTGATTGTAAAAAACAAACATTGAAATGAAAGTATGTATCATGCTTCTTTTACTATAATATGCTTCTTTTGCTATAATATAAATATTTGCTTTGACTAAAATGGTGTCTTACGTACCAAAGAAACATGCATTTCACAATCTTTCCATAGTATTCTCCATACAAGATTTTACGTTCAACTTTGACCTAAAGTCGGCACGGGTTACCGTTATCCTATTGCAATAATACTTTGTATTTATGTTACTGAGATGAAATAAAAAAAAAATAGAGGGTATGTGTATTCGATTTCGAAATTTTTTTTTTTCCATTGCATCTTGGGACACCCTAGTGCACACATTTACCACCTGTACACGGTGGTTTTCAATGGTAGGTGGGACGTGCGATTTGGCATTCAAATCATGAATGCCATGTATTTTTGTGCTTTCTTTCCAACATCAGACATAAAAGACTAATTGGTAATTTTTATATTTTAATTTTTAATTTTTATAAAAAAATGCTTCTAAGAAACGCTTTCTCCCCCCAACCCTCCTCCTCCTCTCAGAAAAATGGTTAAATTTTTTATCCCAAGCCATTAGAATTAAGAAGGTACTAAAATTGGCTTATCTCGTTCAAATAAAATCTGCTAACTTAAGACTCCTTTTTCTAAGAATTGATAAATATTATAAGATCAAAGTTTCTACTGTTTAATTGCAGTAATGATGCTTCAAAATATTTTCATTTAATAAAAAGTAAACAACTAAAGATTTTTCTCCCCGTATGGTCAAATTTTTTAACCGAAATTTTTCTGGTTTTAATTTTATTGTAAGAAAATTGAACAAGTTACCATTTAAACATTAAGTAAATGTACAGATGTAGTGTTAAATATACAAACTGCTAAAAATCGCTAACTTTAGTTGGTAAAAATAAATTAACATTCCAAATTATTCTGAGAAAAACAGCATTTTAAAAACAAATAAAATGTCCAGATTTTTGTGTCAAAAAGAAGGAAGATTCTTTTTTAATCAACTTGAAACTTTAATGTATAATTAAGTATAATAAACTGTTGCTGTTTCAAATGCCAAGGTAAGCGGCACCAGATCCCCAAACGATGGAGATGAGAGAAACTTCCATTTTTATGAGCCGCAGCGGGAGGAAGACCGATCTTAACTTGGGGTCTCCTAATTTTGAGTCAATTCCAGACGAGAGACCTAGCACCTGAAATCAGCACCCCTAGAAGTATCATTTGAACATGGAGGACTTTGGAACCACAACAGATTTTATGTGCACCAGCTCCCATTAGTGTACACGGTCCCACAGAGTCCAGCCGAGACAGGAGTTCACCCCTCATCCTCATTTCAAGCACTGGTGAAGCTGGTGATGCTTCACATTCTAGTCTAAGATCCGGGATAAAAAATATATACCCTCATCTGTTATTTAATAATGATAAAGAATACATGCTATATAATATATACATTGATACATCGCAAGTAGGTTGCCTAGCCAAATCGTGTACCAATGATGTTAAATAATAACATTTTTAATTAAATTTTTTCAATCAACGTCCCTCATCTGTTATTTATGAAAATCGAGCATTAGCTGAGAGCAAATATCCCAACAAATTGAAAAATTAAAGGTTGCCTACTTTCCCCCTCTGCCCAACTAGAGTTGCCAGGTATAAACTGGTGAATAAGCGTTGTTAATATACCCTCATCTGTTATTTAATCGAATTATGCATCAAATGAAGGTTATTTTACTCCCAATCCAACTGTATTAGGTTGCCTTATCAAAAAGTTGGTTGAATCCATAGCTGCCTAGATTTTAGATGTACAATTTTCAGCCCGAGTGATGAGAGTGACAGAGAAGCCTTGCGCACACAACTCCATGTGACAGACAAATGCAGCGAGTTCTTTTTAAAGAAGATTTTTCCGATAGTGTAAGCACGTTCCATTGATCAAATACTGAATTCAATTCAGATTAAATATTAACAACAACTTAAAATCTTTCACTCATACATTTATTTATCAGTGACTATACATAATTATGAAATAATACGTTTTTTGTTCAAAATGTACATCTTTTAAAAGGATATTTTTCCGATCGTTAAGCACAGATTAAATACTGGTGAAAGTCAGATAAAATATTACATAATGATACCAACATTTTTTCATTCATACATAAGTTTATCAATAGCAAAATATCTCACAAAGAGAGGCTCAGACCTTGTGGTCTATACCTATGATTCCTATTCCAATAGTGCAAACCATAGCCCCATGGATCCGTCTCCCGCTATGAAGCCTGAGGTCCCTGGTTCAAACCCGACAGGTGCACTTTTACTCTTTTTCTTTAAATATGCATAAATATACTTAAAAATCATCTTTGAAGGAAAATTAATGTGACTGAATGAGAAAAAGCTATTTTATTTAAACTAGAATTTAAAAAAAAAAAAAAACATTCCTGAAAATGTTCGGAACTACTTCTATAAAATACTAATTACATTTAAAAAAAAAAAATTGGTTTTATATGCAATTTTCATACATTTTTAGAACACTTTTCATAGAGTTTAAAAATAAGCAAGTGATTTATAACAAAAATTTGAGGCAAGAACTTAAGGTTCGTAATGATGAAAATGCTTGCTACTAATGCTTTGTTTTAAATTAATTCTTTAAAACTTCGCTTCTAAACAAACTGTGGATAGAAGTATACAGTTTTTTCTCTTTTCACAGAGAAATATTCCTTCTCCTATTTAAAAATCTTTAAAAATATATCCAAAGAAAAAAAAGTTAAACTGCGTCTCCTGGGTTTGAACACAGGACCTCCGTCTTCCAAGCGGGAGACGAATCCACGGTGCTATGATTTGCACAGTTCAGGTACTGAATTACAGATATATAAATAGGAAGTCATGTGTTGTTCAGATCAGATTTTTAAAATTTAAAATCTAATGTTGCCATTCAGTGGGGAAGCCAGAAATTTTTCATGGGAGGGGCGGGGTACGCCTACTGCAACTCACATATATGTAATGTATGCATGTGTGTGATAAGGTAGTGAAGAATATACATTTTGTATGACAAAAAAATTCCTCATCAGGGGACGGGGTGGTCCCATTAAAAATTTATTTAACTTTGAAAGTCTTTAATTCATACAGACTAAATACAGAATGGATAAAACGATTTTTAAGATAAATTTTAAACACTTACTACATTAAAACCTGCTTTTATTTTTTTTTAATACTATTCCAGTTCTCTTTGTTTAAAATATGCCATGACTCAACAAAGACCTGACTTTAGAGGGAAAATATTCCATACTCTTTAATACAGTTAACTAAAATTATGGTAAAGGTCCTTTTTGAGAACTAGTACAATGCTCACTTCAGGGGAATAAATGGTCTAATTATAATGTTCATACAGTTTTACAGAAAATTTCAACTGCTGAACAGCAGAGCACACAAAGTATATATACTGATTGCTACTGAATAGCATTATTAAAATATGAAGGGAAAAATTACATAAACATACCTGTTCCATCAAACAACGGTGGAGCATTTTCCATGTCATCAGGATTAAATGCTGCATCCAGTGATGAGGAGTTTGGAAGAAAGTTGCCGTCTCCTTGACCACGCTCAAACAAATAAGGATGAGGTGAAGGTGCAGGACTTTTCATAGATTGGAAAGGAACATTCTTAGGAGGAGAAGATAACCCAAGATTTGGAGGAACTGGACAAAATTATACAAAAATGATTTTGTAGATCATAAGCATCTAGGAATTAATAAAACACACTACCATTTTCTGCACATGAAATGTAAGTAATATTTGCAAAGGTTTAGTAAATAGCAGTCTTTTCTCTTCCACACAAGTTATAAATGCTGCTAGCTAAAAATCAACTTTTTAAGGCTGAATTTAATCATTCAGGCTCAAGAAATTATCATTTAAATAACTTTTTGTAAAATATCTCTCAAATTGATGAAAAATGTGCATAACAAATTTTGTGCAAATATTTTTACTATCTGGTGAATAGCCAGCCATATGAAAACTGACCAATGATCCTGAATTTTTAAAATCAGCAACATGAATGTCACAACTATGTAGCTAGAAAGTTTAGCCACTGCCCGCAAAAGGGTTAACTAGATTACATCAAACAATAAACTGAGTGAAAATTTTATATCTTTCATTAAAATCAACAAACAGTATTCTCACCACAAAGACGATAATTCACAATGCATTGAGAGAGATTGATTTTTCTTTATTTTTTTTTTTTTTTTTTTTTTAAGAATACTTTTTTCTCATAAAATCCATTTAAAATGATATTGGAAATTCAGCATCTGATTTTAAATAGCACTATGGATAAAGTATGTTTGTGTGATGAAAGGGTTAAGTTATCTGGATACAAATTTTATTTGAGCTTTTTAAAAGTGCAAAGTATACAGATGTGAATTTTGATCCATGAAAAATAGTTGCAGATCAAAATTCATACTCTCCTACATCACTAAAAAAGTACATTTTAAAAATCACTCAATCCCCCTCCCTTTTTCTTTTTTTTTTTAAATGAATAAGAAAAGAGTGGGGTTTTAAATTATTCTAAGGCATTTGAATTTAAATCAACAGCAACCAGCAATACTTGTGTGCAAACATCAAACAATAAAAGTAATTTCCTTGTGGTACAATCAATTTATTATTTTTATGAAATATTTTCGTATTAGTTTTAAAAAAAGATCCATGAAAATATTAGACATTAATCATCCTAGAAACAAGACTCAAAAAACATTTTTTATTATTTTTACAAACATATTACAGTCGAACCCTGCTATAGTGAACCCTGGATATAGTGAACTCTTGGATATAGTGAACTTTTTCACCAGTCCCAAGTGAACACGTATGTAACTAACACTAATTTGTACGGTTATAGTGAACTGATGAGAAAAGGAAAGTCCACTTATAATGAACTAAAATGTCAGTTTGGTAGCTTTTTTTTTTTTTTCCTACCAAAGGTAATAAAAGTCTCTCCTAGTGTCTAAAAGACAGCATTCCTTAACTTCCACATCAAATTCCCCTTTTTCACCCTTCTTACCGTGTTTTTATTCAACCACTGGCTCTCTCACAGAGAAACGCAATCCTCTTTGTTCACTGTCTCCGCCATTTCTAGGAAGCCGTTGGTCACCGACAGTTCACTCTTTTCAAACCACCCTTAAATGACAGGTGGAACAGCCCTATAGGTTTGCTGTTTGGTCCAAGCGAAATCCCATTATATTGTATGTAAACTTGTTTCTGTGCTTTGAATTGTCAATCTGTACCGCGTCTTTTTTTTTTTTTTTGCCTCCCAATGCAACATCTGTGCTTCAACCAATGGATCAGGGCATTATTCGCAGTCTCAAAGCTTTCTATCGGAAGCAGTTGATCATGCGTATTTTGGAAAATTATGAACTTAATTAGGAGTATAACATATCGCTTTTCGAAACAATCATTTTGCTGGAGAAATCTTGGAGACAAGTAACAGCTACAACAATTCGTAACAGTTTTCGAAACGCACGTCCTTCCAAGAATGTTTTGGATCAAAGAGACAGAATTGGGGATGAAGACGAAGATGAAAATCTACCATTTGCTGTATGGCTGGAACAGCATAGCATAAAGACCTTTTCCAGAGATGAAATCGAATACTTTGAATCGTGTGATAATGAGGTATGTACTTCAGATATTCCTACTGATGACAACACCGTATCCAAAGTAAAGCAAAAACATACTGATGATGATGAAGCTTCCTTACCTTCAGACGAAGAAAGTGTAACGTCAGCACCCTCGATCACTGAAGCAAAAGCTGCCACAAATATTCTAAATGCATTTTTTTCAATGGAAAATGTAGACAAAAAACTATAGACTGTTTCTTAATCATTGATAAATAAAATTGATGAACTTTACTTAAAAAAGAAATGTATACAATCAAAAATAACGAATTATTTCCACGGAGTGTAAAAATAAAAGTGAGTACTTAAAATTATTCTTTTTAATTTTTTATTGTTGTCTATTTAATAATTTATTAGGAATAATTTATAATTTATTAGTAAATCATGTATTATACCAGTAAATGTTTCTAACAAAACTGCCATTGAATTCTAAGAAAAAATTAATATTTTAACAAGTTTGGGTATAGTGAACCTCCGGTTATAGTGAACTATCTATTGGGTCCGCAGAGGTTCACTATAGCAGGGTTCGACTGTACAATTTCTTTTATATGTGAGTGCACACTAATTTTTAAATTAAAAACTTGCCCAGATTTGTTAATTGTAATTAATAAATCAGGAATTACACTGCATCATAAAAAGAAATTGTACTGTAACACTACTATACATCAAATATATTTTTAAAAAGTATACATTACCAGGTTTGGAGAAACTGGGAGAATTATTAGGAGATAAATAATTCTTTGGCATGCTGGAAAATGTACTGGGCAAAGAATGAGAGGACGGAGAACCCAAAAATGGAAAATCAGCATCTATAAATATTTAAGATTTATAATATAAATATTTAAAAAAAATTAAATTCAATTTGAGTAATCAAAGCACTAGTTAATATTTATTACTTTTAAATGAATTAAGATTAAACCTAGCTATTTTTGATACATGTAAATTTCACAGTGTGAAAAATTACATAAAACATAAAGTAAAAAGAATTCTAGGTCGAATTTTGAAAAAAATTGCTTCGAGGTGCATAACTTCATGTTTAGAACTTCCTGTGTACCAAATATGGTAATTCTACTTTAACCATTTGTCTGTAATGCTGTCAACAAACAAACAGACACACACACAGACAGACATCTTCTTTTATAATAAGTAGATACCACTTTCACTTGGTATCAGAGCACAAAAAACTTTCTGCATAAATATTTTTTGAACTAAGTTTTAAATAGTCAAATAGTCAGCTATATATTTTATTCTTTTGTAAACAAATATTTATACTTCTTTCCTAATGCGGCCACATGCATATCTATTTCTGCTACTTTAGCAAAAACCTATTTTTATCAGGATTTTTTTCCCCCACTAGTAACAAAAGCATGCCAACCCTATCTCCAAGACCATCACTGCTGTATTGGTGTAATTATTACACCTGATTGCCTCATGTTTCACCAAAGAGAGTTCATGGACTTAAAAGTTAATGCCTCTTCGGCCAATGTTATTGTCTTATTTCTTGAAAACAATTTTTCAAAGGACAACTTGTGTTGAACTGCAAGAAGGGAAATGATTAAAGCAAATTCTCTGCACGGGGAAAAAAAAAAGGCTCATGTACAGAGACCTTGAAGTATATACATAAACAAGAACTATACTTTTAAAATATTAATACTAAAGTATTTTGCCCATTAGAAATACAAATATTTATTATTCATTCAGAATATTATGATAAGGTATATTCAAATATTTTGGAAGACTGCAGCATGGAACCCCTCTGGTTTTCATGCTAATTTCAGGCATTTGCTGTCAGCCCTATTTCTTTACATCAGATTCTGATCATAGGCACTGTTTTGTTACAGCCACCTAGCATGATTATACATAGCATATCAGAGAAAATTAAAAAAAAGTCAGAAAGATATTAGTATAGTACAAGAGCCAAAGAAAGGTGGGGGGAGGGAGGCTAGTCCACAGTAACAGCAATTTTTTATACATTTGTGCAAAAGAAAACCAACATTTCTTGCTGCTTTTAATTTATAAGAATATCAGCATATTTACCAATGACACCAAGTTTCTTTAGAACATAACAAGCAGCATAGTGCTTAGCTTCATCCGGCGAATGACACACTTTATCAGACATAAAGCGACGTGCCTGAATATTTGGTATAATAACCTAAATATGTACAAAAAAAATTATATACATTATATGTATATATATAAACTCAATAATATTTTAAATTCAATACAAAAATATTTTTTTAAAAAGAAAAAGATGCTGATTTTTAAATATTGAAATAAATATTTTGTCCTTAATTTTAGAAAAATGATGTTTAACTATTGTATATTATACTAGGGGCCAAGGCCCCCAGACTCGCTACGCTCGCTTTCGTATGAGGCATTCGGCCCCTAATAAGGCTTATTCGTAAAAAAGACATAATTTCAACAGACAAAACCCGAAGATTGGATCAGATAGAATGTTACTGAGCTACACATTGCTTCGTTCTTGCAGGTTCATTGGTACATAAAAATTTAAACTTCACACTACAGTAGATCCCCTCCCCCTCATAACACGGAAGATATTTTGTTATGGGAATCCGTGTTGTACGGGTCCTGAGCTATACTCCACCTGTAGTGCGGACTCCGCTTATAATTGCTGGAAAAATTATTTGCACTCCTCAGAAACACAATGATATTTAATGTTGCCATTCAAAAGTTATATTAATTAGGAGCTAAAGCATAATAAAATCAGAACATCTGTTTCAACTGTATTTTTAATAATGTAAAACCTATTGGACACCTTGCGAATTTGCCACCCATGGCGATTTTTCATTATTTGGCGACTTGCGTACATGTAAAGTTAATAAAAGCTACGGAACAGATAGGATAGCTTGCCACCAATGGCGACTTTTTCATTATTTGGCGATTTACACATGCTCACAACCTATAATTACTGTTCATTTAATGTTACCGGAAAACCGTTATCCATATTTTCATTTACATAATCGTTTGCAGATTGGCGTACTTAGCACCACGAATTATACCATCTCGTCGCGCTAGCAAATATCCAAAGTGTACTGTAACTGCTATGATGGCATAGTTAACGCCGCCAAATATTTCTACTGGTAGCAAATAATCCAGCTGAACCGAACCGGCTTTAAAATAATCTGCATTTTAATTATTTTTCATTTTCAAGATATTAGTTATTCTGTTTTGGAAAAACGGATAATCACTAATTCTAAACTCCTGTTGTCTAAGCGAACTTACTATTTGAAAATTGTCAACTTTGTGTAACACATTGAGTTACTTATTTCATGTAGTTTTTATTTTGGCATAAAATAGGTGTATTTCTACTTCATGTTTGACAATTTCACGTGATACTACATACTTGGAAACGCTTTGTTGCAAAGGAATGAATGATTTTATGCCAAATCTGGCAACCATTCTGTTTATTTTTTCAGTTTTTAATTAATATCTTCTAAAATAATTCGATTTTCAAAATTTAAGTCAGCTCATCAGGTTCCTCGGAATTTTTCGAATCTGTGGGCACCTTAGTCGAAACTTAAATCCCAACGGTTTAGGAGGAAATAAGCCAACAAGCTTTGACAGCGCCAGCGGCGACAGAGGCCTTTACTTTTTTTTAGAATAGAGAGATACCCAAATTAAATTTCATGCTGTTCTGGGAACTCGCGGAATCTTTTTGCAATCGAAAGATTTCGTTTTGTGTGCACAGCTATTCTCATGTCCATGCAAATGATTTATTTGTGAAAAAAAAAAAAAATGATAATAAACTGCGTAATCTGGAAAAGCTTTTTTAAACGAATTTGAATACCAATTGTATGACGTCATATTCACTTGAAAAGGGTAATTTTGTCATGCAAATGATTTACTTTTTTGACTCTCGGAAATAAAATGGTGTTGAAAATAGCGAAAAATCGGTTAAAAAGGAGGGAATGGGTGGATTTTCAGATTTTTCAAGAAGCGCAGATTGTTTTCTATATTTTTATACATGATCATGAAAATTTTCAAGCGGATCGTGCAAACGGCGAAGGCTTTTGTGTTAATTTTGTAAATTTTCACGCGATTCTAGATACTTGGAAACGCTTTGTTGCAAAGGAATGATTTTATGCCAAATCTAGCAACCATTCGGTTTATTTTTTCAGTTTTTTATTAATATCTTCTAAAATAATTCGATTTTCAAAATTTATGTCAGCTTAGCAGGTTCCTCGGAGTTTTTCGAATCTGTGGGCACCTTAGTCGAAACTCAAATCCCCACGGTTTAGGAGGAGATAGGTCCACAAGCTATTGACAGCGCCAGCGGCCTTTACTTTTTTTTAGAATAGAGAGATATCTATTTAATAAGTCCTTGGAAACAACAAAAAGAAAATAAAGGAGAAATAAATAAATAAACATCTGATTTCTTTCACATTTTATCCAGGCACTAGAGTGCAAATTTTTTAAAGTATATTTTATTCGTTTGCTCATACCAAAATTTACTACATATGCTGGAGGTTAAGTACATTCATGACAGGAAAGTATCAAAGAACTTCAAATCAAGTCGTGTTCTGAATTTGTCCCTAAATCATAAATGAGATTATCTGTAAAATGTTGGAAGAAATGAAATTCATATCAAAATTTTACATTAGGTTTAGCTCGCAATAATAATTTAAAGTTTCATTTTTAAACAAACTATTACTATTTTGCATTCAAATGCTCTTTCACAAGTCATACCTCATCAAGAGAGTCTTTCAGAGAATTAAAAAAATTAATCAAAATTTCTTATGAAAGAATCATGATAACTAAAAAGTAGACCATAGAAGCACAAAAATAGACCATCAAAACCATGGAATTTCATGAATACAAGGAAGCAAGGACATACACAGAAAAAAATTTCAGAGGGGGTCCAAACGGTGAAAAAGGCAGAATTTTTCACAGAATTATTTCATCGATTATTATTTTGTTAATAAAAAACTGAAATTTTGGGGGGTGGGGTCTGGACCCCCTGGACTGCCCCTCTGGGTACGTCCTTGCAAGGAAGGTTCTCATTTCTGTGTAGGATATTTAAATTACTGGACAAAAACAGAATAAATGGAAGTTTGCTTCAATTTTTAGAAAATATATCTATGCATTTGTTTTAATTGGCTGGAAAAACAGCTCCTATAGAACTACCTTTTAAGCTTTTATTTTAATGTTTTTTATAGTATGTTTAAGCCATGTATTTACTTATAACAAGAAATAGAGTAATATTATCAAACAAATACAAACCCAGCAAATATAGAAAATTTCAGATGGGTCAGAATCAATTCGGGATATTTGATACATGGGACTGCCCCAATTATTCTCAGCACACAGATAAGCAAGAAGCTACAAATAAAAAAATTATACATATAAATATGAAGTGCTTGCTTCCATGTTGTTTAATTATAGCACAAGCACAAACATATTTAACAATAACAAATTATTCATTAACTTATTACTAATACAGATTGATATAACACAAGCATGTGCCTAGCAAGAGAACCAGTCCAAACACACAAGAGGGGAAACAGGAATGAAACTGAGACTGGATTGGCGCATTGTACGCTTTTAACGGTGCACCTTACTATTGTTCAGGCAATTGTATTGAGGTACTAGTTTGTCGAGTTAGTGCCTAGAGGGGCTGCTTTGATTTTTTTTTTTTTTTTCAAATTTATAAGCAATAATGATTTAAAACACTCTTTAGTGTGCCCCCTATAATGATTACTTTCTGTTGGTCATCAGAGTTGAGCATTTCTATTTCCCTGCATGTTTCTTGGTACTATCTTATAACTTAACTGTTAAAAAATGGATTGGTAGACTAGTTGTTTTCATATTAACTAAGCTGGAACAGTTTGCACTTTTAAAACGAAAGTGCTTTGAAGAACAGAGTTCAATTCAAAATGGGCAAACAGTACCCACTTATCAAAATACAATGTTTGTCATGAAATTTTTGTATATGTGCAAACAATGTGAAAGCAATTACAGCATTTCTGATCAACTTTAATCCTTTTCTTCACACACAGCATGCCAAGGTGACCTCTCTAAGCAAGGTTACATTAAAAAAAAAAAAACTTGTACACTAAAAAACACACATCGTACACAACTAATTTGATAATACTATGAATTTGAGCTCACATCTATCTGTGCAACAATTTAAAAATTATTCAGAATATAAATTGTGATGAAAAATGAACTTTAAATGGGGCAACAGATTTAACTATGAAAATTTACGAACATCACAAATTAACACAATATTTTTGTGAAAACCATATTACTAATTTAATTGTAGTAAGTAAAAATATAATTAAAATATATGAGATAAAACTACTTTTCAAGACTTAAATATTTAGCATGCATAATTGTACATGTGACAAAATCGGAATCCTTTTCGTTTCTGAATTTCAGTATCTATATACAGTAGACCCCCTATAACACGGTAGATACATTTTGTGTTATCATCAGTGTAAAATCAGTGTTGTACGGGTCCTGAGCTATACTCTACCTGGAGTGCAAACTGAATGGTATAATCGTAGCAAAACTTATTTGCACTCCTTAAGGTGCTATCACACGAGAGCTCTACGCACTGCAAAATGCACATACAACACTTTTGTACTGCAGTTTTGCCCTTCAGTCAGGCGAAAACCGTTGTGTGATAGTATTTCCCCTGACACCGGACTGTTTCGAACAATGTTGAAAAATGTTTGGTATGAATGGTGAAATCAGCCAATCAGAGCTCTAGACACTGTCCACGCCTTCATTCAAGATGGCGACCTCCATGCCTGCAATGTGGACGGCGGAAATAGAAGCCGATTTTATTTCCGAAGTGCAAATCAAAAACCTTTATAAACTTTTTTACTGTATTTACTTAAAAATGAACCTTCGAATTCCACCGTCAATGTCAATGTGGGGCGCGACAGGACGAGTGATTTTTGTGACAAAAACAGCGATGACGTAATAACTGTTTTGTCACAAAACGAGCGATAACGTCGCCAAATCGGCAACCCCGTGCCAATCCAACAGATCGTTTTCTTGCCTTGCAATACAACCCTATACCTTGCTTTTGACAAGGAAAATGAAAGCCGAAAGAGTTGTACGAGCATTTTGAAGGGCGAAAATGCGTCGTCTGATAACGGCTTTAGAAACACAATGATGTTTAATGTTGCTATTCAAAAGTTATATTAATTACAGGAGCTAAAGCGTAAAAAATCAGAACATCTGTCGCATTTTACCATACTGTACAAGTCTCTTTTAATGTGTTATATGAAAATGATCGCAATTTTTTCAATGTGTTCTACGAATCCATGTTGTATGTACTTATGGGGGGGGGGTCTACTGAGTATGTATGTAATACAGATATTTTTCAACATACATTTAAAAAATATGTTTCATACACAAATGTAATGCAACTTAAAACATATGAAAATTTTAACATGATATAAAATACCTCTCTAGGAAAAATGTCAGCTAGTATACTTTAAAAATCATGTGTTTTTGTTCACTTAAAGTAAGACCAATTAAATTTAACCCCTTGCCTGTGGAATATATTTGAGAAAAAGTGCCAAAACTGAAAAAAAAAATTCTCTTTAATTTTGTTAACTAACTTAGGTCAGGCATTCCAAAATTGGCACATTTGCATTAGACAAGGGGTTAAAGAATGGGAGGGGAGGGTGGCAGAACAAAATAGACATATAAGAATAAACATATCAAACCTGAACTGGCCGAGTAACAGTAAAAGTGTTTGATATATTGCCAAGATTAGACAGTTGCATCCTTTGTCTAATACTACCAGGTCTTGGGAACATAGAAAAACTGTTGGAAAAGAGAATTAACTTACATAAAAAAAAACCAAACACATTTGTTCAGAAAAGTAGAAAGCAAAGTTACTTCAATAGATAAATTATAGAATAGAATTAAAATGAAATTAATATAATTTTTTTAGAATGTTGGACTTAAAAAAATATGGTATTCACAATACAGCCTAGCTGTAAGGCGCAATTTTACACAGACTGAGTTGTTTCGGAACTTTATCTTAATACCAAACTTTTCAAAATTTGCAACTTAAACATGTTTTTGACAGCTGACACAAAGCTTCTTACTTGATAGGACTTACTGTAGAATAGGAAATTCAAAGATATGTACATTTTTCATGCAACTTTAACTAAACAGATACTAAATGTAAATACAACTTTAAAATAAAAAGTTACAGTACTATATCAAAATGGGCATAATAGAAGGATAATCATGCCAGTCATGTTATAAGTTTCTCTATGCATGGGGAAGATTTCGTCTTTAAAACTAATGAAGAATTTTAATCAACTTTCTTATTTTAAAAGACCTTTAGCATAGCAACATTTTATTTATCCAGCCAACCAACAGTTTTTGAACCAATAGTTCTTGTTGGTCAGTCCATCTGAAAGTTTATTCAATTTTCTAGTGGATTCTCCAATTCAGTTTCTTTGAATTTCTAATTTCTCAGAGCTTACAACTTAAGCATTTATTTATTATACAATCAAACTTTTTAAACTTCAGCTATTTTACATGATGCTTAAAATTTTTTTACAGTTTTGAAAAATCTTAATTAACTAAGTGCAACAAATTAATTATAATTTTGAAATAGATTAAAAGCAAATTATAAAGTTTAATAGACCATGAAAACAAATATACACTATCACCTTCATTTCCATTAAAATAAAAAGTATGTATGGTGATTAAAATTCATATGTATGGATCAAGCTGCAAATTCACAGAACATAAATTAAACATAACTATTATAAAAAATAAATTAAGTTCTAAAGTGGCTTTTACGCATGTTAAATTTATTCCTCAACACTTACTTGTGAATACAATGGTCTGCTATTAAAAAACAATAATTCACAAAGCATGTAAAATCTTTATCATCAGTGAAAAACAATAAACTTGATTTATCATGAATAAGGCAATTAGATTGTAATTTTATCATATTAATGATATAGTCCAAAGGAAAAACACATTAAAAAAATTTATATTAAATTTAGCCCATGTAAAAACTTTAAGATAAGAAATAAAAAAATTAAAACATCTTGTCTTAAGAGAAAAGACAAATTAATTTCATAAAAGATGTAAAACTGCCAAGGGGAAAAGATTTTTTGTACATTTGTATGCAGTTTCTGAAGTCATCCAAAGTGATGAGAAAAGCAGAGGTTAACTACATTCAAAAGACAATAAAATTAACCTTTAGTTCATGAAGAATAAGTAAGGTCTGTTTCTAGAACAATTTAAGACATTCAAAACTGTGGTCAATATTTTTTTTAGGGTAAATGAGGGGGGGTGCCTTGGTGTCAGAATAGATTGAAAAATATTCTCAAATACACAAATTATTCAAAGGATTGTACCCAAAGTACGTAAAAAAAACCTATGTGAACCAGGGCTTCATTTCTAGTAAAAAAAGTGCCAGAGCCCTAATACTCTACAGAGGAGTGGTTCCCTCCCCCCACTATTTCTCAGCATACATCAGTTTTTTATTCTTCAGCAAAGAACACTCAGTTGCTTTTTCTACAAAAAAAAAAAAAAAAAAAAAAAAAAAAAAAAAAAATGTTACCTGTAAAGTTTGAATTGACATTTTCAGCAGATATGTTTTGGAGTAAAAATAAGAATAAATAAGATGATTTTTTAAAGCACTATTAACAAACATAATCCAGGGGCCAAGGCCCCTAGACTCGCTATGCTCACTTTTCGGCATTCGGCCCCTAATAAGGTTTATTCATAAAAAAGGCATAATTTCAACAAACAAAACCCAAAGGTTGGATCAGATAGAATGTTACTGAGCCAACAGAGCTACACATTTCTTGGTTCTTGCATGCTCCTTGGAACTTAAAAATTTAAACTTCATACTATTTTTAAATATGTAAAACCCATGGAACACCTAGCTTATTAGCCAATTATGGCAATTTTTCATAATTTGGCGACTTGCGTATATGTATAGTTAATAATTAGCTCTAAGAAAACAGTACTTCATATGTTTTCTTTGATAAAAACTACCGAACAGCTAGGACAGCTTGCCACCAATGGTGACTTTGCATTATTTGGCGATTTACACATGCTCACAACCTATAATTACTGCTCATGTAAGGCTCCTGGAAAACCGTTATCCATTTTTTCATATACATAATCCTTTGCAGAATGGTGTATTTAGAACCACGAATTATATCATTTCGCCGTGCTGGCAAATATCTAAAATGTACTATAACTGCTATAATGGCATAGTTAACGCCACCAAATATTTCTACTGGTAGCAAATACTCCAGCTGGACCGAACCGGCTTTAAAATAATCTGCATTTTAATTATTTTTCATTTTCAAGGTATTGGGTTCTAACATTTTTGAGTCGTGGTTTAAATTCACCCTGCTTGGAAAGATACCATGTTGCCAGATTGGCCAAGATAATGCCAAGATGGCACTTTTAAAATCAGTTAGAATTAATTATTCTGTTTTGGAAAAACGAATAATCCCTAATTCTAAACCCCTGTTGTCTAAGCGAACTTACTATTTGAAAATTGTCAACTTTGTGTAACACACTTTGAGTTATTTATTTCATATAATTTTTAATTTGGCGTAAAATGGGCGTAATTCTACTTCATGTTTGTCAATTTCATGCAATTCTACAAACTTGGAATTGCTTTGTTGCAAAGGAATGAATGATTTTATACTAAATCTGGCAACCATTATGTTTTATTTTTTCAGTTTTTTATTAATATCGTCTAAAATAATTCGATTTTCGAAATTTAAGTTAGCTTATCAGGTTCCTTGGAATTTTGTGGGCATGTTTTTTGAAATTCAAATCCCCACGGTTTAGGAGAAGATAGCCCAAAAAGCTCTTGACAGCAGCCGTTACATTTTTTTACAATAGAGAGATGCATTATCATTTGCTCTTCACCTGTTTTTCTCACCCCTTCCCCTGTAAATGCTCTGCGACCCCCAACAGGCACATGTTCATACTCAGTGGTGTACTATAAACCCCCACAACCCCTGGAATACAGAAGTCGTTAGCACATTCTATTAAAATAATGGTAATTCAAAGAATTTCCCATGAAATAGCATTTGGACATACTTTAATTATTTCAGAGAACAGTGAAACTAAATGAAATAGCCTGAGAATGAAGAAATTTACATAATGCACAGCAGAGAATACCCAAAATTTTTTGACTCAGGACTCTCAAATTGGTTCAAGGCGAAATGAGTCCTGATTGATCTGTCCACTAAAATCAGTTTGCATGTGAAAAGGGGTAAATTTTGGAGTTAAAGTACTGATAGGCTCTGGAATGTAATATTCAGGAGCTCCGCTGGGTTTTGCTTAATATGTACAATTTCACTCTAAAAATATAAGTACAAGAGCTGAGCTTCAGTGAGTTCCTATGCAAATTCAGCCCTGATGTGGGCACCACATCACTGCCTTGTACTTCGATTAAATCAAATATTTTTGGTGCACTTCATCTAAATTTATTTCATTTGAAAGAGATACAATATTATAAAATTACTAATGTTTAGTGATTTTTAGTCAAATATTTGAAATATTGCCAACCTGGGTTCAAAATAAAATATTTATTTTTGATACTTAATTTGGTGATATTTTGTCAAAAGCTGCCAAACTTGAGATAGTTTGCAAGATTTTGGGCATAGCCAAAATAGTGATTGATCACAGACTTTTAATGAATTGAAAGTGTGTATGTTGTGAGATTAAGGCCAATTATCTGCACGAGGGATCTAGGCCTATGGGTGGGGTGCCCTCCGTGGGGGTCTTTCTAAGGGGTCCTAACTCGCATTTAAGTTTCGGAGAAAACTCCAAATAGTTAGGTCGATGGACGCACAATGGGACCCAAACCCGGGACCTTCACACTTCACCTGAACGAATTGAAAGTATCCATAGACCTGAATGTATTGAAAGTATTTTGAGTTGCCCAGTCAATTGCAATCATAAAAAGGAATGCACAGTTAGACGTTATAATAGTTCTTAATACAAAATCTTTACAATCTGTGGCTAAAAGTTTTAGAGTTATGTGAAATACATAATTATTTTTGGTGCCTAATTTGGCAATAGCCAGCAAAACTAACCAAGGATAAAACATTTGGAAAGATTTTGAGCATAGCTTAAACAATGACTGACTATAGATATAATATATTGAAGATCTCCAATGTAGTAACTTAATGTAGTAAAATTCTTTTGGGTGGCCCTGTAAATAAACTATGCCGTAGATTGAAGGCAAAAAGGGAGGCGCACAACTAAATGTTACAACAAACCTAAATAAAAAACTTCAACATTCTACAACAAATAGTTGTTAAGATTTGCAAGTTACACACATAAATGCATATATATGTATTTATGCACAGAAATCAGGAAAACATTTGTCAAAATGTACTTGTGAATGGCCAAAATGATTGTACATGCATACATAGAAACTTAATCTTGTCTGCGAAAAAAAGAATATTTGAAGTTATAAAAAATAATGGAGAAATCAAAAGTTACTGAAAATTTATTATATTAATATATAAGTTACTGGGACTGGCCTGAAGTTTCCATAATTGCTAAAATTTGTCAGTCCTTGCTAAAAGGTAAAATTTTCTGTTTATTGCTTATTAAACTTAATGATAAACATTATACTTTAATCATTAGTTTAATAGAACTTTTTTTTTAGTATAGATCTTGAAGTTTTAATGCACATGTAAGTAGTCTTAGTTACAAGAAATTGTAATAATTACAAAATTGATAAAAAATTTACTTGGACATTGGAGAATTCTGATGCATATTCATTTCAAATGCATGATCTAAGTTGTCATAATTTATTGGTCTATATAAACATGACGCTGGAAGTTTGTCCAATAACAATTTCTGCTTTTGAGTTTCAGGGGGTTTTGCCCAGGTTACTTCAATAACACAACCATCAAGAATCATTCCTAAAAAGCAAAGAGAAAATCAGAAATAATACATTTTAGTCACCGAGTCATTCAATTTATAGAAAAACTGTAAAGGAAATTTAGAACAGTAATCATATCATATTCACAAATTTATTCCTTACTGGAAATATTTCTATAAAATCAACCATGGTAAGGTGAGGTAAGTAAGACAACTTTTCACATAATTTGACTTTAACATCACTTCACCTGTCATAAGAGACATAAGGGCATAATTAGTTAATTTATTTTTCTTACAATCTCACAACAGTTGCCTTTCTGAACATGAAGACATTTGCCAACAATCAGAAGTTTTAGACGGACTGAAAAAAAAAATAATAAAGAAATCAGTCAAAGTGGTCCACTTATCCTTCGGTGGTATAAGAGGCCAACCAGCCAATATTTTACATAAGGCTAATGATAAAATTTTGGGTGAGTAAGCAGATAAAGGAAGTTATTTTTTTAATCCTGAGAAAAAAAATTGTTTGGTGCATAAATAAAGGTAAATATCAAGGGTAAAATCTTATGATTTTTTTCAGTTGTCCTCTTGGACAATCACTGAAATTATTTTGGTTGCATGCAAATGAAGTTTCTTGCCAATAAAATTTTTGCTACACATTTTTTTTTAAGAACTTGCAGCTATTACAAGGCAAAATAAGTTGATAAAATTTTTTTCTTAAAATTGTCATCATTAGGAAATAAAAATAGAAATAGAAGTTTCAGAATGAAATTAGAAATAGGAAACTATAAGAACAGTTGTTTTTCATGGCTGCCCGAGGGGAAACTGAACTTTTTGTTTTACTCGTCCATTTAAAAATCTGACTGTCCCAGGCAAGGGGGCAATCAGGGCCTGATTATCCCTTTCTGATACTATAGGCCCCCTATCATTTTGAGGCCTCTTCCCTCCTATTCCTATCCCATTCCACAAGTATAAATAACAAATATTGTAAGTTTGTGGCCCCTAGACTTTTTTTTACTAAAGGCCTGGGCCTTATGGGCCTATTCAGTAATCAGGCTCTGGGGGCAATCAGAAATTTCGAACCCTATATCATGATTTCTGCTACGGTCGCATTTTTAAAGACTATACAAAAATGCAAAAATGAAACAAGACATCTTTGCTATTTTGCTAAAGCCTTTGTTTTGAATAATAATAAAAACATATTTTATTTGTTATTTTCTTTATTCTTGAAATTTTTCTATATGAAAACCGATAAAGTATGGTATAAGCTTGATATAATGCAGTTTTATATAGTAAATAATATTTCTTGTAAAAGAATATTAATTACAACTAAGACATTTAATTTACTATAAATTTCAACAATATTCAGTATTAATTCAGTATGTGTTATGTTGGGCTTGTACTGTCTTAAGATTAAACTTGTTTTCTCTTAATGATAAGTACAATTATTAATTTTCATTTCAATTTTTAAAAAATGTTTTTTTACTGCTGTGTATCTTCTTTAAAGATGTCATTCCTACATTTTGATATTTAATTTACAAATGTAAATGAAACACTATTAAGTCATCGGAAATGCTATGTGAGCTTGTATTTACAGACTTATTGGTATTTTAGCAAGAAAATGTCGGCATGATATCTTAATTCTTTAAAGGTGTCACGTCTACATTTAATATTTTATATACAAATGTAAATGAAACACTATTAAGGCATCGGAAATGCTATGTGAACTTCTATTTACAGGTATTTTAGCATTTTGCTAAAGCTTTTTTTCTGATTTTAGCTTTTATGCTAAAGAACTTTTAACTCAGCTCAAACCCTGCCCTATATTAATATATATATTAATCCTAGGAAAAATCATTCATTTATCTAAAGAGTTTTCTAGTAAAATTATTTTGATTCAGAGATAGAATAAATTAGGCTAAGTGGGAGAACAAAATAGCATAATTTGACTTAACTTAGTATTGCAAGTACTTTTTTTTTTTCTTTTTGCATTAGAAATCTAATAGAAGAAAACCCATTTATATTTTAACATTCTTTCTTTTTCTACTCAAGCACATTTACACTGCAGTTTTGTTTTACTTTATTCTATGAAGTAAATAGCATGTATGAATAAAACATGGTTAATAAAACAACTTAACTAAAACTTAAATTGGTCTAGGCTACATATGTAGTTACCCCACCCCCTCACCCCCACCAAAAAAAAAAAAAAAAAATTACATAATATAGGTTCCCAACCACGATTGGTCAAAACTATTTAAACTTATGATTGTTAGAAAAGTAGCCTGTGTTAAAAAGGAATTCAAATTATATAGTATCCTGAAATATCAGTTTAGAACGTCAGCTTATGATGCCTGTTTGAAAATGTTAGTTCGTTTAGTTTTATAACAATGGGATAGAAATTATATTTTGTATAATTACTAGTCCTTTGAACCAGCAACTAAATATTCTGAAAAAAAATTCACGAGCAATACACATTGATTAAAGATTGATTTAAAGCTGAATTTAAAAAGGTAAATGCCTACTATAAAAATATTAAATAGATCAAACAATATGGCATGTACTGGTAAAATTAGATGACATTTACTGTGGGGCGAATAAAGAAAATGTAAATAAAATGTTACTGGTCCAACAAACCAATAAATTTTGTACTCTAATGGTCTTTTATATGTTTTTGTGATCTCGGACCAATAGACTACTGTTAATTTCAAGCCTTATACAAAATCTTTTAAGGTAGAATATAGAGTTATAGTATAAAATGACTTTATTTTCTTTTGGGCCATGATTAGGAACAAAATTGGCCAGGATAAGTGGGATATATGTGGTCTACTTATCGCACCATGCTGGTGACCCACATACTCCAATTATGGGGTAACTGGGCCATTCAGTTTTAAAAACTAATTATAAATCTTACAATTTTTTCAAATATAAAGAAAGATGTCCTTTTTATGCACTCATAAATAAGTAACTTTTTCCTTTGTACTATACTTTTCAAGGAAAAAGTATTTTAATAGGCAAGTGCAAGTTTCACAAAACATCAAATAAAATAATGCCATGTTTCCCTGAGGTAGTGGAATAAATAAATCCAAATAATGTAACAGATCATCAATAACATAAGAATTTGTTAAATTTAAGGGTGGACTGTCCCCACTGGACTGTTTACCTCATCTTACCCTAATTCTTTTATTCAAACACCCCACCCATTTTATCTTTTTTTAATATAAAATCTTGGAAGGAAATCGGTAGTCAATATAGTTGATTATTTCAATAAATTTAGACAAATTTTGTGTTTTAAAACAATGCAATAAAAAAATAAATACCATCGAATCTTTCTAAAGCAGTTTCGGCATCCTCCCGTTTGCAATAATGAATGAAAGCAAAATCTCTCAATTTTTTAACTCTTTCTATTCTTAATACACCACCCATGGAAAATATAACATGGAGTTGATCTTCAGTAGTTTTATTGGATAAGTTTCGAACATACAATACTGTCACCTAAAAATAAAAACTTCATAATTAAAAAAAATTACATGATTTATCTTTGATAAAAATAGTACATAAAAAAGAACATTTTTCATTATCAAATAGCATGAATATCAGAAAATACAATTTATTATCTCTATATTGTAACAGCACATTTTTGTACTCTTTTGATCTTCCAGACAGCATATGATTTTGTTATTTCTTTTCATAAGCATAATTTCATATTCATTACAAACAAATGCCACAACCGCAGCAACTATTTATAAACTTTACAGAAATTCCCTAAAAATTTACTCCAAATTTATATAGAAAAATAAACATACTGTAAAAATCTGCACTTAAATATTTTTCACAGAATTAAGTCAAGTAGATAACTCAAATCTCATTTAAATGTAAACTTTCATTAATAAAACGTTAAAAATGGAATAATGTGAAACAAATTAGTAAAAACTAAGCTCCATCAAAATTCTTTCTCATTTTTTAAATGAATTATAAAGGAAAAAATACATTAATTCCATGGTACATTATGATGATATATTCAGTGTTTCCTCATTAAATGATGAAAATTAACCAATAAAACTCATACATTTTAGTGCATAACAACATATTTTAATACAATGCATAAAACACAACAAAATTTACTGAGAAAAAGAAACATCTGGAAAGGTTCATTCAAAAATGACCACTATAGAAAGACATACATCATATAATTCAAGCAAAAAGAGTGAAACAAAACTTTCTATACACAAAGGAAGAAGAGAAGAAATAGAAAGACATATCATGCAACAAAGAAAACATGACATGCAACAAAAAAGATAAAATCTGAAGGTGTTCAGATTTGAAACAAAATACATACCAGGGGAGGGTGAAGAATTTGCCTTTTCCCGAGCGATTTCAAAAACTACAAGAATATAAGAATTGGGTTAAAAATCTACTGCAAGCAAATACTTCAAAACCAATCAAGAGCACAAATTCACTGTCTTCAAAGCAATATTTTTTCCAAATAAAAAGCATTTATTTGTTAAAGCAGTAAGCAAACACTGAAAAGCAATACATTTTCAACACAGAATCTTTAAAATCAATACATGAGATTTTGACATCAGAATACGAGACATTGAAAAAGCATACAAAAGTATTATTTAGAAATGACTACAGCAATTACTGTAATGCAAATAGAAGATGGTAATATTTAAGGCAAGATAATTACAACATATTAATAAATAAAATTAAAATTTAACCTATACAAAACTATAATAAACAAAAACAATGTAAAAGTTAATGTAGTTCTCTGGGAGAGAGATATTACATAAATCAGTATATTTAATACATTACATTAACCTAAAAAATTACAATTTCATTACTATAAGTTTAACAGGAATCAAATTCACAGCATCTCTAAATATTTGATTTAATGACTACGTAAATAAAAATAAACAGTAACCTAATATTCTTCGAGGAGAGGTTTTTTTTTTTTTTTTTTAATCTTCAAAATATTGAAACTCAATTGCTGTACTCAGCTATTTTTCTATGTCATTTTATTTCTTTTCTTAAAATGCAGCATGTACATTAGAAATATTAGTTCATTAAGCCAAAATGTTTTCATATTGGTACTGTCCATTGCAGAAAACGAAAGTTAGTTGCCAGTTGCCAAACAGTAGGCAGTAGACAGATTCTGAAAGAGATGAAGCATCATATTTATTTTTATCGAGTAAGAATTATGAATGCCTGCCGATCAGTGTTGCCAGAAAGTTTTGGACAAAAATCGCAAGAGGTTGAGAGAAAAGTAGCAAAAAGTCGCAAAGGTGACGTCACAGTATGACGTCACAATATGACATCACATCAAGTGATGTGTTATCTAGAGGGTGGTGGTGATGCCCTGTGAAATCTTTATGACAATTTGTCTGGTCAGTCCATTCTTTTGATGTGAGTTTTACACATAAAAGTGACCCCACCACCACCACCACACCCGCATGTCTGAAATAAACATATCAATTGACAGGAGATTTTTTTTTTCGTTTCTTTTCGTAATTAAAAAATTTCGAATTCGAAATCAAGTTTCATAATTGTTTCATTTCCTATGATTTCTATGCCTAGACCGAATGAAAGGGAGGTGGAGGAGGGGACAACCACCCACGCCACAGTCCCTAGAAAGAAGAAATCAATGTTTGTATGTCGGATTTGTGTGCCTGGCCAGAATTCCACTTATAAATCCACGTCAGAGAAATCAATGGAAAAGAGCCAATTTTACTTCCAAAAAATGGATGTGTATGTGAATCTGCCAACTAAAAGCTCCCACCCACAAACCTGCATTAATTGTGATGTTCTACGCAAAACGATTTCAAGTAACAGCCGACTGAAATGCCAACTCAGTTCTCTCTATTATTTCAAAACATATGCTGGTTTCACAGATTTATTCCATTACAATAATGCAGCTAGAATTTTGAGTACGAGGTCTGAAAGAGAGAAAGAAAAAAAAAAATCAGAACATATGTTTCAGATGTATTTTTTTTTTTAAAGAAGAAAATCTGAAACCCTTTCAGATTTTAAATACGCACCAAAGTGCTATATATTAAAAGCGTATCATAATTTTTACATCGTCCCTATTTTCTTCCTTATTCCATAAGGTTGGAAAGTGTTTCATTATTCATAAGTGAGCAGTATTTTTCTTCCTTGTTTTATAAAACCCATCTTTGGAATCGAAATTTATCTTGAAATTGCCTACTAAAACTATTTTACAATCTTCGCCAAGTATATTACTACTTCACCGTTTTAAATATTGTTTCGAATGTGCATCATAATCCATGAGTGTGCCATGTTTGTCTTTCTTAAGTTGATTTCTACTTTAACACCGCAACTCTCGCCAAGGTGGCGATCATTAAACATATACAGCAAACATGACAATTTTTTGTATTTATGTGGCAATTGTAATTTAGAATCAAAATGGCGATTTGGAACAACCTGTAAATACAGCATTCCGTTACATTTTTATTTATTTTGGGTTGCCAATTAATGTAGTTTTAATAATTAAGTGTCTTCAAATTCCTTAACTAGTGCGTTTATCACTAATTTGCTCACTTTAGTTTTCATGTAGTTGTTTAGGGAGCGTTGAAACTTGTGCATAACTCCTAGAGACCCATGACTTCAAAGCTCGCCAAAGTGCGGGGATTTTTTAGGTTGGCGAAAGTAGGGGCGTTAAAATAGAATCAACTCTTTCTTGAACCATAAAGCACATCTTTGGAATCCAAATCCATCTTAAAATCGCCTACTGATACTGTTTTAAAATCTTCACCAGACATATTCGAACTATAGGCATATTCCAACTATATCTCGTAGACATTTTAAATACTGTTTGGAATGAGCATCCTAATCCATGAGTGTATCGTGTTTTCCTTTTTTGTTCTATAAAACACTTTTTCGGAACAGAAATCTATATTAAAATCGTCTACCAAAACTGTTTAACCATTTTCGCCAGGCATAGTCAAACTACACTTCACCTTTATAAATACCATTTGGAAAGTGTCTCATAATCTATGTTGTGTGCCGTATTTGTCTTCACTGTTCTATAAAACACTTCTTCGGAATTAAAATCTATATTTAAATCGCCTACTAAAACTATTTTACAATATTCGCCAGGCATTTTCTAACTATACTCAAAATATATTTATAATAAATTGTCGCGTTTTGGCACCCAGTTTAGAGATCATTTATCAAAAATTGCAAACCTTGTGCAACTTTCAACATTTTATTAACGCCCCCCCCTCCACGTTATCTTGGCAAACATATTTGAAAAGTAACTCGACACGCTAATTGTACCAAAATCGTGTCTACACAAAAAGCAAGGTTGAAATTAATAGCACTCTGGTGCTAAAAAGGTAAGAAAAAAGAAAGAAAGGATCGCAAAATCTTCTCCTCCCTTCTTTGACGAACTCCGATATCACCCCACTCTCTCTGTGAATGGTGCAAGTGTGTGTGTTTGTCGTTTGAGGGGCAGGGGGAGGGGGGGGGGTGTTCGGTTGGGGGAAGAAAGAGAGAAAAGTAGACTTGTTAAAAGCCGGAAATGTTCAAGGGAAATGGAAATTCCACTAATTTAAAATTGAAAAAAAAAATTTATGAAAAATACTTATAATTCGCAGAATTACTTCAAATTCGCAAAATCATAAAAAAAAGTAGCAAGAAAGTAGCAAAATCGCAAAGTCATAAAATTTAGTCGCATGATGCTATCAAAAGTAGCAAAATTTGCGAAAAGTCGCAAGATCTGGCAACACTGCTGCCGATAACTTAATAGACCATGGAGGTTCATGAGACGAGAGGCTGGGCAGGCCGGATTAAAGTGCTCTCTGGCGATTTGGCGTGCATCCTTTGGCAAGAGTCGTTTCTCCCGCTGTTATACACTCCACGCTAGGGGTTGCCGCCCGCACCGCAAGTTGATCCGCGAAAAACAGCAATATATATATATTTTTTATTTGTTGATTAATTGTTCTAAATATATACTTTAATGCATTTAAAATTGCAGTCTAAAATTACAATTTTAGATTTGAAGGTAATATGTTACGGAAATAAAAAAGAAACAGTGGACAGTTAAAAAGCATCATTTGAAATGAATTGATGAAATATAATTGATGCAGATCCCATATATTGCATTATAATTTTTTTAATTTTTTTGTCTTAATTATCTGTTCTTTTAAAATTCATTCGTTCTTATTTCCCCCTTACTTTGGCTTTTAAAATTGCTATATTTTGTATGTTTCTTTTTAAACAAACAAAATCCTAAATATCCTATACAGTATCTTAATGTTAGCAATTCTGAGGTCGTTCTATTCTAATCGAAAATTCCCACAGCTAGGTTTAGAGGATGGAGAACCGATATTTTAAACACACTTTTCTAATGAATATTTTTTGCTTGTAATTTTTTTAAAAGCACACTTCATGTAATACACAAATGAAAAAAGAGATCTAGTTTACATGCAAATGAACTTTACAAGTCATGACCTGCAGGCTCTCTACTTTACAATGTTTAAATTAGGATAGTTAGGATGTTTAAATTGACTAGTCCCCTTATGCGTCCAGCGTTGCTTCCTAACTTTAGTCTTTCAATGCTAAAGTGCGGATGCAATGCAATTATTTGAAATGAAAAATTGATGAAACATAACTGATGCAGATCCCATAAATGGCATCAATCCATAATCACCCCACAGGCCTCAGCGTAAGGCAACGTTGAGCGCTCTATTTATAAATCGAAAAGAGCAGAAAAACTATTTCGTTTGCATAGATCAGCCTTTCTTAAAATGTGTTCCAATTTTAAAGTTTAATATCTCTTAAAAATCACTTATCAACACCAGTCAAAACATTGCCATAGCTGCGAGATAAAATTTCATGCGGGCGGCAACCCCTAGCGTGCAGTGTGTAACAGCGGGAGAAACGACTCTTGCCAAAGGATGCACGCCAAATCGCCAGAGAGCACTTTAATCCGGCCTGCCCAGCCTCTCGTGTTCATGATAGTAGACCGCGGATAATATGCAATCCCATATTTTGCATACGTAATTGCATATTTCAGGTGTTTACTCCGCATTATGAGCACACAGGGATTTACTCCGCATTTTTGCACATGTAAACGGGCCCAATGAAGGGGAGAGCGCGTGGTGAGAGCTGGGTAACCCAGGGACTTATGGTTTGTAGAATGAGGCGCAATCCGGCTCGGCCAAAAGATGCCCATTCGACCGGCCTTCAATTGCCGGGTGTTGTGTGCGCGGAGGTGATCTCGCGCCGCCACAGGTCCATGCTAAGGCTACTATAATCTCGCCATTTGTCATCGACCATGGCGAGTTTTGCCAAAACATCGCCGAATTTGGCCAAAATATCGCCAAAATTGGGGAGTCATTTGGTCCATGCCCAAAATATCGCCATTTGTCTTCGTCCTTGGCGAGTTTTGGCGAAATATCGGCAAATTTGGCTATAGTCATTGTGGTGTCCATGCCCAAAACCTCACTCACCATTTGTCGTCGACCTTGGCGAGTTTTGCCGAATTATGACCAAATTTGGAGCCAAAAATTATTTCGCATAACTTTAAAACTTTTAATCGTAGAATGTTGAAATTTTGTATTTAGAACTATTGTAACATCTAATTGTGCATCTCTTTATCTCTTTTTTTTTTTTTTTTTTCAATTCTTACTATTTTAGTTCACATTCTTACTATATATATACTAGCTGAAGTACCCGTCCTCGACGGGTTAGTGAATGAAAATTTCCAAAAAGCAAGAACTTTCGTCAGCATTGTAGGAGTACACAGAATGGATGTAGTATGTTGCCAAAGTAAAGAAAGTGAAGTTATAATTTTCATGTATTGTTAAAATATTACAGGTTAGAGAGTAACTAAGTAATATCATTTCATTCGCTTTAGTCGTAATTATGTGATGCGCGAACGAATATTTACGCATATTGAAATAATTTTCGCAAAATCTCAAAATTTAATCAACATTTCTGAAAAATATGAAGCCTAGAATTTAAGTTGAGTGACAACCTATCATGTCACCCAAATTCGTTTCATTCCCTGCAGTCTTTATTTCGTGATGCTGGAACAAATTTTCAGCATATTAAAACGATTTTCGAAAAATCTCAAAATGTAAGCAAAATATTTTTAAAATTCAACGCTTATAAATTAAGATTAGCAACTACCTATCATATCACTCAATTTCGTATCATTCGTATTAGTCGTTATTACGTGATGTTTGAAGAAATATAAACGTATTTTGAGAGAATTTTCACAAAATCTCAAAATCTAATAAAAATGTTTAAAAAATTGGACTCCTATAGTTTATGTTGAGCAACCATCTATCGCGTGACCAAATTTCATATCATTTGCTTTAGTCGTTATTACGTAATACGGGAACAAAGATTCACTCAGTTTTAAACGATTTTCACAAAATCTCGAAATCTGATGGATTTTTTTTTAATTAGATGCTTATAGTTTAAGGTGAGTGAGCACCTATCATTTCACCAAATATCATTTTTTCACCTTTGCAGTTATTACGTGATGTGCGAACACAAATTTACGCAGTTTGAAATGATTTTTGCAAAATTTCAAAATCTAATCAAGATTTTTTTTAATTCGACGCCTATGTTTTAAGTTGAGTGACCACCTATCATGTCACTCAATTTCATATCATTCGCTTCAGTCGTTTTTACGTGATTCTTGAACACAAATTTACGTAGTTTGAAAGGATTTTCGCAAAATCTCAAAATCCAATCAGAATTTTTTAAAAATTGGACGCCTATGTTTTAAGTTGAGTGACCACCTATCATGTCACTCAATTTCATATCATTCGCTTCAGACGTTTTTACGTGATTCTTGAACACAAATTTACGCAGTTTGAAACGATTTTCGCAAAATCTGAAAATCTAATGAAGATTTTTTAAAAATTCGACGCCTATGTTTTAAGTTGAGTGACCACCTATCATGACACCAAATTTCATATCATTCGCTTCAGTCGTTTTTACGTGGTGCTTAAACAAAAAAAGCGTCACGGACAGAATGACAGAATGACAGAATGACTTTTTTGAGGGTCGCATCGGATTCCCGGGTGCTTGAAACGGATAGAAATCGCAAAATTTTTGAATTCCAAGAAATGTACTGACAAAAGTCTAATTTTATTTATATAGATTTATATATCTCATTCAAATTTTCAGTCGTTAATAAAATACTTTCTATTCATCCACTCAAATTCAAACAGTTTTTTTCAAATGTTAATTGATTAATTAAATGTAATTAATTAAATTTAATAAAAAGTAACTGAAATTAAACTTTTCTTTGTTGACCTCAGTAGGAATTGACTTAATTTTTTTATATATATTACTTGTTTTTTCTTTAACTCTTTCAGTCCCATGCTCAGTGCCATATTACCGGCAGGGCAAACGGGGCAACTGCCCAGGGCCCACAGATTTTAAGGGCCCCAAAATCTTACATTTTACATTTTATAATTTTACAATGAAATTACAAAGGAGAAAAATATTTCAAAAGTTATTATTTCAAAAGATTTTTTAATTATAAAAATCATGAAAAATGAAAATGATTCAAATTTAATTTACATTTCTATTAAAAAAATATTTTTTTTTTCTTTTCAATTATTCGAAATGCTCTATAGTCGATGCAGCATATCAGCATGTAAGAAAATAACCAACTACATTTTGTAAACAGTATTTTTAATGTCGAAAAAATTGCAAAATTCTGAATTATTTGTGTGAATTAGTTATTTTAAAAAAATTTACTGTTTACAAAAAAAGGGTTGTATTCCGTCCATGTTGGTAACTGTGATATAGTATTTCGATGTAACGTTTCACTATCTGTTTTATTGACATCATGCAACTATATTCATTTATTTCAGATTACAGAAAACAAAATTTGTGTTTGGAAGGGGGGAAGATATTTAAAGCTTTTCAGAATAAACCAATCATATTCTTTTTTTTTCTTCTTTTTTGGAAGGGCGAGGTTATTGCGCGAGGTCCAATTTTTTTCTTCTGCCCAGGGCCCACAGTTGTCTTGACCCACGCTTTGAAAAATTTATATAACCTCAGGTTCTCAGCAAAATAGCCCAAAATTTTTCGTTTTCCTCCCCCACACGTTATTTTTCACAAAACCATTGACACCTCTTTCAGGGAGTGAAGAAAGCTATCTTTCCCCATACTGGCATCAAGTGTTTTATTTTAAAGGTGGTTTAATCGGGGTGGTTCTTGGCTACATTTGATAATATTCATTTCATTTCTTCTCCTCGCCCTTAAATAAAGCTTGCTTTACTTACACTTGTTCAATCTTAGACAATTTAAATAATTGTTTCCGTTCAATTAATTTATATTGCTGAACGATCAAGTGCCGGTAAATAGGAATTACTGCTTTCAGTTACAGGGTAAGGTCAGGATAGTCGTACATTTTAAATCTTCAATTTTAATAAAGCTTACTTTACCTATTGCATAGAAAATGTTAATAAACATTCCCCGAATACGTAATGTCTCCATGCCTTATATATATATACTCAAATTTACTCACTTGATAAAAAGTAAAAATGTGTAAAAAAAAAAAAAAAAAAAAAAAAATACACTACACTATAATTGACGACAGCAAATAAATAAATAACTGCATAAAAGTTCGGTCTAACTTGGCTTAATCCTAATGCTGCCAATATAGGTAAAACTTGGTGTATTTATTTAATAGCCAGTGGCGAGTAACGTCCATTTTTTTAATGGCCACTTTTTTGAGTTAATCGCCACACACCAGCCGAATTTTTTTGTTTAAAATTTAAATCATTTATTTTATTATCATTAAAATAAATTTATCGTATAACATTTACTATAAAATTTATAAAAATAAACAACTTTTTATTATGAATTTGAGTCTTCAGTCTGAAAGCATCATTAAAAGAAATTAATGTCTCTGAAATTGTGCAGAATAATACATATCTAAATTAACTTTTTGTATGTTTAATAAAATGCTATGAATAGATTTAGATTAAATTTTTACTTTATTTTATATTGCTGAAAAAGATATGGCAGTGGGAGAATGGCGACTGAAGTGGCGACCAATGGCAATCCTTTTTATTGCCACATGTGGGCGTTTAATCGCCACGTGGCGAGTGGCGACTGCTAATTTTTACCTTTAGTTGCCAAGCAAACTCAGCAGCTGTAATAATCCACTAGTACAAATTAAAATTGGCCAAAGAGGTTGCCAACCTAATAACAGTTTGTTATTCAAAAGGTTAATTATTCATCAGTTACTTTTTATAGTTCAGTGTGCGTGATTTATTATTTTATTTCTTCCCAGCAAGCTAATAATGAGCATTAAAGTATTAGGGAGATCGGAAAGTAATGTCGTATTTTAACTTAAAATTCAAGCAAAATTTCCACAGGTTTTTAATTACAAACAAGCTGTGAATAAACATAGGTATATTTCAATTTAAAGCAAGAATTTTGTATAGAAAAAAAATGTTTTTTTTTTTTTCTTTAATGAAAGAGGGAACCCCCCCTTTTTTTTTGTACGTCTGTCCTCATTGAAGGATGATATTCAAAATGTCTTGAAATTAATTTTTAGGTATTCGTGAGTGGGTTGTATTTTTATAAAAATATTTTTTTTTTCTTCTTTTTTTTTTTTTTTGATATCACGCACAGATGTGTTAAAAGAAAAATTTGCCCCCCCCCCGGGTTATGAATTTTGGAAAATGCTCTGTAATACAGCACCTATGTTATCGCTTGCCAAATTTCGTATATAGTAAAACCTCTCGGAACGACCACCTCTATTAAGAGATCACCTCTCATAAAGACCACTTATTTCTGGTCCGTAATTCCTTACTATAAGCTCAGTGTAATTTTTTCCTCTATAAAAGCACCATTATCTACTCTCTCCCTCCCTGAAAGACCACTTTCCAACTTTTTTTTGAGAGGTAGGATTGCTCTCTCGGGTAAAATCTGGAAATTTCTCTTCTCTGTGAAAGGCTAGCTATCAGAAAAAGGGTTATTGTATCCTTTCCCAGAATGTTCTTGGTCAAGAAAGGAAAGGAAAGAAGTCTACTCTCCAATTTCATCTCAAATTTGATGCTCTTTTAAAAAAGAGATCGTCACTTATCTAGCTAGAGGAAAATCGTTCTGTAAAGCTTTAAAGCTAAATAGACAAATGGGAATAGGATAAATTCAATCGATAATAGATTTTTGTAGTATATACATATGCACGAAAGTTTATTCAAAAGATTTTTTTTTTTTATCAATCAGGAAAAGAATAATGTTGTCCCAGTGAATGGTCTCTTTAGAGAGGTTTCACTGCAATAAGCTATAGGGTCATTCCGCAGTATTCATGTGTTACGTACGGGACGACATTTCGCAGCAAAATTTTAACATACTTGTACATTTTTCAATATCAATATATAAATGAGAAAGTTTGAAACTATTTTTGATGTTTTACATACCGCCTCAACTAGATTCCTATGAAGTTTCTTTTTGTTCGACCAAATAGTTTTTTTAAATTAATTAATACCTTTTTAGGTACTTACGTATTATCCCAGCGGTCCGCCAAGACGAATAATTTTTCGCCAAGATAAATGCCGGAGAAATGAAATAATTCATGGTTAGAAATACGTTTGGCAACAGTTTGTCAGACCATTTGACGCAAAAATCGTTTGGCGGAAATGACCACCCGGATAATACGTAAGTACCAAGTTTTGTTACGAACGGGGCATCACAAAAAGTTGTTTTTAAAGTACCTTCAGTAGTTTGGATTTTGCTCTGAATTTATGAGGTGTTTTCACAAATAAATTTAATGGGTTAAAGGAGAAATATACATTTATTAATTAACTTTAAAATTACTTTTTAAAACTGTATCATTAATTAATGAAAGCTAATTAGTTGTGTTACGTACGGGACAATAGCTGTAACCGAACCATGCCTAACTAATTTAATAATAATGAAATTAAAATAAGAATTTTTAACTTGAGGAAATCAAACATAGGAACAGCTTGGATATTTGACACTAATGGCGACTTTTGAATCTTTGGCGATTTGTGCATGCTCATAATCGATAATCATTTTTCTTTAATGTTGCTACTAAAATAGTTCTCCATTTATTCTTATGCATAATTCTTGGCAGATAGGAGTATTTTAGTAAAGCGAAATATTTCATTTCGTCGTGGTGGCAAATATCCAAGCTGTACTAAAAAAGAATTTCGGTGACCTATGAATTTTTGTTATAATTAATTTAGGTACTTGTTTTATTCAACTTCAGGCTGTTCATACATTTACACTATTCCGTTTTTCACATTTCCGTTGGCAGGGCTCTGCTCATTACCAAACTTAAATGTTGACACTATACTGGCAGTGGCGGATCCAGAAAGTCTGTTTTGGGAGGGGCTAAATTTTGAAAAAAGCTTATTTCACCCAAACAAAATGTACAATAAAGCAAATTTTAGTCTACACCAATGTAAAAACTTTTCGGAGGGGCTAAGTGTTTAAAAAAGATCACTTTACATACTCAAAGTGCATAATGAAGCAGGATGTTAGCTATGATGAAAAATTCAATAAAAGTTGTCAATTCAAATGAGTTGTCGCAAAGATTTGGCTGTTTTTTTTTTTTTTTCTGGAAACCCTCTAACGTAAAAGTGTCCATATATAATAAACATCTTGTCTGTGCTATTCTTTATACCGTAACAAAAAAAAAAAAAAAAAAAAGAAGAAGAAGAAAAAAAACTGAACTTTTATTTGCCACAGTTCCCTAGACCAAAGACGATTAAACTCAGCAAAATAATTTAGTTGTCGATACGGTATTTTTCTTCGTACATCTCCTACAGTCCAGAACTCCATCGAAAGTCTCCTATTTAAGAAATCCGAATATGTGGAAAATTTTCCGAAATGTTACTTTCAGGAAATGACATAGTAAATAAAAATGTTCAACAGTATTTGCTCTTAGATATGTAGAATCACGTGGATGAATTAGATTTGGTAAACATTTTAGGTACTTATGGATTACAGCCATAGGCGCCGAGAGAATATTTCCCAGGGGGGGGGGCAAAGACTACTCCAGGGTGGGCAATGACTACTTCAACGTATGATTACCATGTTGGAAAGAACAAAAAAGCAAGGAAAAACACTGCATACAAAAATCCAGGGAGGGCCATTGCCCCCCCCCCTTGCCCTATGCTGCCGGCGCCCATGATTACAGCAGTCACTGACATTCAATTGCCGAATAACCGAGATATATCGCCAAAATCGTGCTTGTTAAATCTCGCAAAAACATTTGCATTTCTACGACTTTGAAAGCTAGTGCGATCCTGTAGTAATCCTAATGTTGTCAATCAAGCTCAGGAGCCTCACAAGTATTAACTTTATAATCATTTATTTAAATACTAACTATAATGCTTCTGTACAAACTATAATGAATAATACTAAAGTAAAAAGTTCAAAATTCCAAAATTTATTTTATGTATTTAAGCAAATAGAGTTGTTTAAAATCAGACATAAACTTGCAAATTTTACTTCTCACCTTTAAGTACCAGGCTTAGTAATGATCAGTTTATAATCAAACATAAATAATTAAATATAATATAATGTGTATCTTACTCGTTTCATGGTTTCCTCTTCAACTTGAGCTTCAGGCTGAGCCCAATCTACAGCAATTTCATGGTCAAACAGTTTAATTTTACTCGCAAGTAATTTACGTCTGGCCATAGCAGCGGCTCTATGAGTTTCATATTCCACGAAAGCAAATCCTCTATTTTTGGACTTATCCATAATACTGCTGTACAAAATAACTTTTGATACTCCTTCAGTATATTTACTGATTTCTGCCATAATTTCTTCTCTAGTTTTATCTTTCGGAATTCCCCCTACGAATAATCGGCAATTATCAATCGATTTACAAACTCCAATATGGCGCCCAGGCCTTATTTCAAAATCATCCAAATGTTTTATTGCTTTTGTCGCATCATCATTATTTGTATATGTTATAAATGCATATCCCCGATTTTCACCATTAAAATCCATCATCAGACGAAGTTCATAAATTTTTCCAAACTGCTCACACAACGGGACAAGCTCATCTTCAAAGACATCTCTTGGTAATTTTCCAATAAAAATTTCTGATCCTTTTGGTGGAGGAGGTCCAATCCAACCCGGTGGAGGTCCAAATTTACGCTGGCCATTTTCTTGAGTTATATTGTATCCAGTTTTTTCCATTAGGGATACTAAATTTGAATCTCGAACGAAAATATCAGCCATTTTCACTGAGTCGACGATGAAAGAGAGACAAGATACAAATTAGAAATGGTTAAAAGGATATTTGAAATTCCCACTGTTCTATTCTCTCTTAAAGCGACAAATCAACGACCGTAAAAAACGAGACCAGGAAACCAATAGAATTGCCTATATTCAAAATTTAAACGCAATTAACGCATTTTAATTGGACCTTTCTTTAAAAAAAATCACGCTCATCATAAGTCGTAAACCTTCATTGCCAATTATCCCTTTATAATGATTTTTTTTTCTTCTCGTAACCATGGAAAAATGAATAAATTAATATGCCTTTTCTTTCAAAACGTATGTGATATGCTAATTGCCATATGGTTATCAAACACGGAGCTTAACATCTTCACGGGTAACATGTATGTTTTATTTTATTTTATTTTATTTTTCATATGGTTCTCTCGCTTTGTTTCTCTCTATCTCTCTCTTTAATTAATGTTCACCGAGAGTCCTGCTTATGAAATAAAACCACCAAGTGTTTCAGAAGCTAACAGAAAAATAAAAAAAGATTGCATCCTGCATTAATCTGAAAACTTTTAATAAAATGTTCATCTTTCAAAAATTTTATTAAAAGTCTTCATTCAATAATGGAAAAAATTGGATACAATATAACTCAAGAAAATGACCAGCATAAAGTCAAAAATTTTATCAAAGTCTTTATTGTCCATATCGTTACTCATAAAATAGATACTACATTCTTAGTTTCTTCCGATATCATTTAAACACCTTTCACTGAAACACTTAGGATAATTTTAGAGGATTAAGGTTTTGTTGGTAAATAATTGCAAATCTCCTCTTTATGTCAAACCCTGGAAAACGTCTAAAATGTTTTACTTAGGCTGCCCATTGGATGACTTGGTATATGTGTTTTTTAACAAAATGTATTCTAGTGATGATCTATTTAAGTATGGCAAAATTTTTATTGAAGTCAGGCTAGATATTTATTGCAGTCTCTTCTTCACCATGTGCACCATCTATGTATATATAAATACGCTAAGCAAAACCTTAGTATCCCTTTTGCAGCGCACTGCGCTAACGGATGACCCTGAAATTCGGCACAGTTAAAGTTGATATGGAGTTGTTTGTGCGAATGTTAAAATTTTTTTTGTAGTATGCTAATGCACCGTAAAAAATTAGAGAAGTAATTTGGCACGCAGTATTTCGCGCCAAGTCGGGCGATAGTTCCATATTGAAATAACAACCCTTAGTTTTAGCAGTACTATAGAGATATAGTATTACAACAACATTTGCTAAAAGTGGCATATTCCCAAGTTTGGTGATACGCCGATGACTAAAATGTGCTTTAACAATGTGCTTGGCGACTTTTTTTAGACGGCGCACAGTGGAGTATTTGTGTCAAAATCCTGGCCAAAAATATTTTTCAAATGTTTTAACGTTAAAATCATTACTGTTGACTCTTGACTTACTTTTTAGTATTATATACTTCTTAAATTATATAAAAAAGCGTGTTGTCGCCAAATTGGGCGATATATCGCTAAACGACTCGAAGTTGGTTTCTAACAAATGTCTTGTCCGGGGAGTGTCCCTTACTGGAAATTACTGCTTTTGTATAATACCACTTATAAATGTAATACCACGCGGCTGTCGATCTAACGATCTGGAGTTTGGGGCGATTTTCTCCAGATGTCACGTGAATACGCATTAGAGCCTCTTAAAAAGCCCTCCACCAAGACAACCTTCCCGTAAGGAAAATAGCCGTGCCTTAACCCAGCGGTTCTCAACCTTTTAACTTCGCCCCCCCCCCAACTACGGTAGCGCCCCCCCCCCTTCACATTGTTCAGCATACATTCAGTTTTTTAATCTTTAACAATGTACATTTAGTCGAATTTTCTACAAAATAATGTTATCAGTAAAGTTTGAATGAATATTTTAAGCGAAAATGGATATATTTTTGAGTAAAAATGAGAATAAATTAGGCGATTTTTTAAAATCGTGCATCATTACTTGCTCTTTGGTTTTTCTCGTGCCTACCCTGGAAACGCTCTGCGCCCCCTTGGGGGACGCGCCCCACACGTTGAGAAACGCTGCCTTAACCACAATAAAAATATATAAATGTAATACTTTACTTATAATAATGCTTATATATATAATACTACTTATCTCTAAATCAATTTTTATCATAAAAGTTTTCAGATTTTTCACTTTTCTAAATGTAGTTACTATATGGATCTTAGTTTTCTAATGACTTCTGAAGATTAACTTTTTCATTCCGATTCTTTTGAACTCTGATATTCGTCTTCACTCAGAATCACTTTCTTTTTCTTCTCCTTCTTCTGTTTTTTTTTTTTTTTTTTTTTTTTTTTTTGAGAGAGAGAGAGAGAGAGAGAGAGACCACCATCGGGTCCCTCTGGAAGAAGAAGTTATAGGGTCTCACTGCTACAAGGCTTGCTCTTTTTCATTGGCCTTTATCTAGAGCAGATCATATAAGGGCACTGCTTAAAAGAAGCCCCCCTTTGCAAACCCATAAAATCTCATTCCAAGCTCGAGGAGAAAGTAATTTATTTCAAGCCAGCACTTCAAAATTACTTAAAGAGGTAGCACGTGTTTCTGTTTACACACTCACACTTCCATGACCCGAAGTCACAGTTGTCATCCTTTGAGAACCAAAATTGGGGAGTTTTTGCTTTGGACACAACTTACGACATAAATGGAAAACTAAGCTGTAAATAGATGCGGGACTATTTACAGGACTAAGTAAGGGCAATTTTGGAATATGTAGAAATTTTCTTCTTATAGCCAATTTACACCAGAAAAATAAATTACCTACTGAATTTAAAATACTGATGTTAAATCTTAACTGAAATGAAACTTTATATACCTTTATCCAAACACTTGCACATAATTCATAGTTTATGAGAAATACAAGCGCGTTTGTTTGTATCCTTTTTGCGATCACCCGTCAAAAAATTATCGAAAAAATAAAAATGGCGCTATAGAAATAATTTTTTTTTTATAAAAATGGTGGATGTTGGGGGAATATTTTTTTCTTGGAATACACACTCAATACTGTAATAATTACGATTATAGTTGAAATTAGGCGCGACACCCCTTCAAAAAGCTTTTTAAAATGTGGATTTTTGAAAAAAAATTAGAAAAAAAAGTTTACAATTTTTTTAAATAAAGTCATATTATTTTTTTAAAGCTAATAGATAAATATAATTAAAATACATATATTTTACTACAGTTATACTAAGTTTCAAGTCAGTAAATTAATTTAAAGAGCCCGTAAAATATGCACGACGAAGTAATAGAAAACGCTGAAATCTCTTGCCGTAAATGAAGAAACTTGCTTTTAAACCGAGTGCTGCATCTTATGGATATGAATTATGGTCGAAAAACATGTATCTCATGATGCATCAGTTACTAGGCTATCCAAAAACATATATTAGGTCGTAACGAAAGTTTCCCGCCACCGCAGATATGATCTCAGCAAACAGTTCGCGATGGCCTGTTTCCTCATATTTTGTCAAACGATTTTTGGCATTTGAAAGTTATGTTTTTGGTCTCGCGCCCCCATGTTTCTGGGCCGAAGGCTTTGAAAAACTACCAAAACGTTGGCAGAAAATCATAGATGTGGGTGGTGATTACTACCCGCATTAACTTTTTGTTGGCGGAAAACTTTCGTTACAACCTGATATATTACTGTTTTTAAACACATTTAAAATTTTCGCTTTTTGGCCAGGATTTTGATACGAATACTCCAATGTGCGGCGATAAGTGCGCGAAGTGTTGTAAATTCCATATTTTAAAGCTGTAGAAAAACCCTGGAGAAGAGAATAATATTTACTATTCGTTCGGGCAGGTCACAATCCAAGAGACGCTCCACAGAAACGCGCCAATTCGACAATTTCTTCGTAACCTCCCTCCAGGCAGTATGCTAAAGCAAATTTTCTCTAAAAATATTATTGAAGAAATACCTCAGCAATTAAGAGGGAATGAAAATAATATTATTAATGAAGTGTACGGAAATATTTCCGAAAACATACTCTCAGATAACACATTGAAGTCAGTTATAATATAACCTAAAAATGATGATTGAACTTTAATTAATGTTGACATAATCGAATATCTGATGAATAGAGAACATATCACCGTGGCTACGTTAAATAATTTGCTATGATGACAGTGAAAGTTCTTCCAAAGTCCAGTAGAGTTTTTAAATTCTTTGACTGTGAGTGGTTTTTTTTTTTTTTTTTTTTTTTTCGGTTAGCATGGAGCAAGTGGAAAATTCTGATCTGCGCGAAATTCTTACAAACCTATAGCGATTTCCAGTACATAGTTGTTTATCCCTTTCCATATTTTGGAAGTTTAATTTAATTTCGTATTTTTATTCAACTAGGGGCCAAGGCCCCTAGACTCGCTACGCTCGCTTTTCTTAAGAAGCATTCGGCCCCTAATAAGGCTTATTCGTAAAAAAGGAATAATTTCAACAAACAAAACCCAAAGGTTGGATCAGATAGAATGTTACCGAGCTACACATTGCTTGGTTCTTGCATGTTTCTTGAGGGAGATAGCCAAATAAGCTCTTGTCAGCGGCGACGGCGACAGCGAACGTTGCTTTTTTTTTTTATTAGAATAGAGAGATTCCACACGTTTTCAGAAATTCCCCATTATGTAACCAATAAGCATACAAATTTCTTTTTAGTGTATTGATATATTTGTATTTATTTAATTCTGTATCTAAATACTATTTTGAATAGTGATTAAAATTTCCGCCTTTTCTTTGGGAAAAGACGGTGTTTCAGAAGTAGTCTTTAAACATTTCCTAAAAAAAAACATAGTTCCCCTACACGTAAGTTATTAAATTGCATCGTTATACTAATAAGAAACTTAAATACAAAGGAAACATTAGTCAATGGAACAGGAATGAGCATCAAGTTTATACATCGTAATGCTATTGATTGCGAAGTTTGAACTTGAACCGTAAAGAATTTTAATTCCACTTATAAAATTTTCTGGTACTATTTTATCATATCATTTAAAAATCTCAATTTCCAAATATACCTACATTTGAGATGACAGTAAATAAATCTCAGGAATAATCATTTGAAAAAAGTGCAAATTTATTGAGGCCGCAAGGTTTCATACATGGCCAGTGGTACGCCTCAGCAAGTAGAATTGAATCATTCGACTTTTTAAGATTTTATAACTCCAAACATAATGGGCCTTTAGCCGAGGATAGGTCCAGGCTCAGTTTTCGGAGGGGGCCAATAGACGTTTTAGGTTAGCTTAAATTGTTCAAAATGCAATGTGAATGTGTGAAATCCAAGGTCGGTAGAGGGAGATGACCCTATGACCCATTTGCTGGAGCTGCCTTTGCATTTAGCAAAATATGATAGTTTTTACAAAAACACCGTCTTCACAGAAAAGTGTGGTGTTTGTAAAGTGAAATTGTACAAAAGTGGTCACTAAAGACAGATAGTCTCTTAGCCAAGGTGGTCACGTAGGTTCCAGTGTATATGGAATATGGTGAGACATATTCTATGACAGAAGAACTTTATTCACACGCAAATTAAAAAAAAAAAAAGAATGCTTTATGGTCGAATTTCGACCACTGGCAGACAACTAGTTTTAATAATTTCCATATCTGAATTAACTCCCTAATGCAAAAGATATAAAATACTAGCTGAAGAGCCCGTCGTTGATGGGTTAGTATGTAATCAGTGGTGCTACAGATGTTTAGGCCTTACGTATCAGAAAAAAATCGACTTTAGTATCAATTTTGCAGGCTTTGATATCAGAAAAAATCTAATTTTGTATCAATTTTGGAAACTTTTGTACCACAAAAAAATTACTTTTGTATCCGTTTTGCAGACTTTTGTATCAAAAATATCTGCTTTTGCATCAGTTCTGCAAATTTTTGTGTTTAAAAAGAAAAAGAAAATTTTATATTTATCAATTCTGTAATGCAAATTTTCAAAAAGCCTGAATTTTCGTCAGCATTGTAGGAGCACAAAGAATGGAATTAATATATTGACAATAGCATAGAAAACAGTTATACCTTCTGTGTATTGTTAAAACATTACAGGTTAAATTATCGGCTCCCAACTTTTAACCTGGTTTGAGCCAATTAAGCATTTAAATTTTTTGGGGAGGAGCCACATAATAATATTGTATTTTAACAGCGTATTGTGTATTTTATAGAGCAAATATTGGTTTAGACATTTCATGCCCGAGCTGATAAAATTAGCCACATTAAAAGTTGTCCCGAGACACGTGTGGCTCGCGAGCTACTGGTTGGGTATCCCTGAGTTTGGAGAATAACAAAGGGATGAGTAAAATTGACCATAGAGAAGGTTTTTATTTTCAAATTAAAGTTTTATTCCGGTTGAATGAGCTTTTCAAGTCGAGAGGTCATTCTTAATCTGTAACTAAATTTTGTTTGTTTCACTCTAGATACTTTAACATTATGCCTCAAGAATGTTTTCTACAATTTTCACAAAATCAAATAGAGCAAAATGTATTCAAATTTTTCAAAAAATTCCGACATTTCCATTGTTTTAGTTGTTGCTGATTATGTTACTAAATTTCATTCTGTACTCTTAAGCCATTTTTGAGGGACACAAGAACAAACATTTACAAGATTTTCACAAAATCTCAAAATCTTCTATGGCATATTTAAAACAATTTTAGTATTTATAGTTTAAATTAACTTGCCATCTAACATAATTTCAAATTTCATTCCTTTCCATTGCCATTTTCCAGAAATGGAACAAAAATGTACTCAGTTTTCACAAAATTTCAAAGTCTATAAAAAAATTTGATGTCCTTCTACGCCTATAGTTCCAGTGACTTCCTGTGACAATATGTTATTTCATTCGCTTCAGTGATTTATAGGTAATGAACAAATACTTTCACATTTTGAATAAATTTTCGCAAAAGCTCAAAATCTTATCAACATATTTGAAGAATTCTACACCTACAGTTTAATTTGAGTGACTATGTATCATGTCACCAAATTTCATTTCATTCACTTTTGTTGATATTATGTGATGCGCGAACAAATATTTATGTATTTTGAAATAATTTCGCAAAATCTCAAAATCTAATAAAAAATTTTAAAAACTTTGGAGCCTATAGTTTAAGTTGAACAACCACCTATCATGCGAACAAATTATATATATTTTTTGCTTTAGTCGTTACTACGTGACGCATGACCAAAAAAGCGTCACAGACAAAGTGACCAAATGACAGACAAACAAACTATTTTTTGACTGCTGTAATTGGGTTCCCAGGTGCTTGAAACGGAGGGAAATTGAAAAAATTTTGAATTATATATATATATATACAAGTAATGTACAGACAAAATCCTAATTTTATTTATACAGATAAGAACACATTTCTTTTTTCCTCGATGTAATTTTATATTGAAGTTTCTACCAGTATAAAAATATTTTACTCAATTATAAGTGTTCCATTATTTGGTTTAAGTTTGATAAAAGTTGTACATGGTGCACTGATCAGATTTAGAGAGACAAACCACAGTCCCTGTCAACTTAAAGTGGATGAGTGAGGTTGGCAGCTTTAAGTTTTTGCCCCACTTTGGCATCCCTGCCCGAGCGGCAATTCAAGTACCATAAAAATCTGAAAGAAGCGAAGAAAGCAGTTTTATGTTTTTACCTCTTCTTGGAAAAATCCAAGATCCGGCACTATAGAAATGGTATAGTATTTTATCATAAAATCGAAGCTAGACTGAGGCAAAGGAAAACGGGTACCGATAAAATGGACTTTTCTTGCTGTAAAATATTGCAATAAGTACTTAGATTGATTTTTTGAAATGAAATTCGGTTGAAACGCGATAAAAGTGCTGAAATTCTTTGAATTGCAGTCTGAAATACTATCGTTATTTATTCATTTACTTTTCAAATTATATTGCTCGTATAAATTTAATGTTCATAAAACATCGTAAGTAGTTTTAGAAGAAACGTTATAAATTTTTCAATAGCCCTTCTACTGTAATTTATTTTATTTTATTTTATTTTATTTCTGATAAGAACTCATATACATAAATGATTCTAAGCGATTACGAGTTTGAAAATTATAAAATTTATAAAAGCAAAATGTAGTATTTTTTTCGTCCCAAAACATTCTTAAATGTATTATGAAGTGATCCAAATTTATTTTTCAAAGTTATGTTTGATAGAAAATTTTTAGTCTGCCAATTTTGAATTTGAGTCTAAAAAGCAATGTTTTTCTTTTTTTCTTTTTATGAAAACTGACTCGTTCTTCAAATTCGAAGTTTATAGTAGTCCACAGTAGTTTCTGAGGAAATATTCTGAAAAATTTCAAGTTCTAGCATGACAAGTTTATTTCTTATCAGGAGTGAAAGTTTCTGAAAAAGTGCCTAATAATTCTTTTCGAACAATTAAATAACTTTTCAAATTTGAAATTTGTTTCTGCTCACAGTATGGTTTCTGAGGAAACAGTCTAAAAATTTTCAAGTTCTGGCAATGTCTGTTTGAGTGGCGTAGCCAGGGGGGGGGAATTAGGGGGTTCATAAGCCCCCCATGAGGAAATTTCTTTTCCATGCAAAATGTATATTCTTTACTCCATTATCACACACCAAATACAATTATATGAGTTGCAGTAGTCGCAACCCTCCCCCATAAAAAATTTCTGGCTACGCCACTGGTCAGTTTATTTCTGATCTTCAGTGAAAGCTCATCAAAAACGTCTTCCTCTGAAAATGTATCAAGTTTAACAATTAAAAAAGAATTAAATAGCTCTTCAAAGTTTAGCTCGATTTCAGTTTTCAATTTGGCTTCCGAGGAAACATTCTCAAAATTCTCATAATTATGGCATCGTAAGTTTATTTCTGAGCCTGAGTGAAAATTAAGAAAATAAATCATTCTCTGAAAAAGTGTCAAGTTTAATAATATAAAAAAAAACTACCTAACTTTTTAAATTTTAGCTCAATGTAAGTTCACAGTATACTTTCAGAGGAAACATTCTGATTCAGAGAGGAAAATTCTCATAGTTATATAATTATAAGTTTATTTTCTACAAAGAGTGAAAGTCAACCGAAATGCTCCGTTTTCAGGTAGAAGAATAAAAACTAAATACGCAGAGAGCATAGCTCCAGAGTGTATAATTTCTTCTTTTTCCTTACCTGAGTACTAAAATACTTAGCGACAACGCCGAGAAATGTAAGAAACACGAAATCCTTACCTTCACCCTTTCTATGGTAAGAACCCGTTTACACGTGCTGGCGACAGTCGGGAACGCCAGGGGTAAATCAATTTATTGAAGTGGACGTTCCTAGGAAGAAATCTCCCGTTCCGTCTCTCCATTGTGTGATGGGCGTGGTTTTGTGGTTTCATGGGTTAGCTTTTGTCGGTGGATCCCGACTGGTCATTAAAATTCCATAAATATTTCGATTACAATACCCTGTAAGTGCAAATTGACCATTAAAAAACTCCCCTGACCCAAGGAGTGGCGACCGTTGCCCACACCATGAGCTCCAGCCGCCTTTAATCGACTATACATTTAGCAAGGGGAAATATGTTTCTCTTTATGGGGAAAACCACACCAATTTTTTTAAAGCTCTCCAACCACTTTCTTGATCACCCCCCCCCACCCCCACCTTGTGATCGGTAACAACAAAGCGTAGGGGCGATTTTATGAACTTTAATGGCTTTTACAAGGGCAGTAGTAGAAAGATACTACAAAGTAGGGTTGAACAGTATTTGGCGTCATCACGAGTTTTATTGTCTTAGGAAAAACATGTCTTTACCAGGGTTTTAACCACTTTTGAAAATAAATTATTAGCTTGACTGTGTTTGTCCCTTTTTTGAAAATGTATCTGTCAACTTTTCATTTTCCAAGGTGTTGAAGTTTTCGAAATATCTAATTCTACGACTTCCAAGTATTCATTGGCATTCGCCTAATTTAGTTACCAATTAGGTAAATAAAAGAATATTATATGAAAATAGTGGTTTTTAACCCTTTATCGTGCGTTGGGATACATTATTATCGCACTTGGTTTCAGCAGGATCACTGTCATTCGCAAAAATAGCATAAGTCATTCTTTTGTAATTATTTTTTTTCACGATTAATATATTTGCTATTCACAAAATACTGAAGTGTAGAAAATAATATTTGAATCCTACAGTTTCTTGACGGTTATTTACCGGGAAATTCACGAATTCTTCATAAAGGGAATGCGAGAAATATATTTTTCGTTACAAGGAATCTACAAAACATGAATACGATTTAAAAAATTGACCTTCGAAGGGTTAAGGAATATAAAAAGCACGGGAAATTTTAAGCCATGTTTTCCTTTTACAAGAATTAACAATTTCATATTGTACATTTATCATCATTAAACCTAAAAATTATGTCACATTATGTGAATACTTTACCATTATGTGAATGCACATGACAATATTTATAATAATTTTAACGGAGATTAGTTTCTTAATTTTTATTTAAAGGAAAAGGTCATCTATAAGGACACTTTTATTCAACTTAATTTAAAATGCTTTAAACATTTTAATAAAATTAAACACTAATAAATATTAATTATCACACAATGTAGTTTGTACTAATGTTAGTAGTTAGTACAGTTTATCAAATTATGTCCTTGGAGCTTCTTGACATTATATAAAAATACAATGATTGCAGCTTACTGTATACCACAAGTCCATCTTATTTTCTTCAATTTTATTAGTATTCACTTCCACGTTTCAATTATCATGCCAATTAAGGTACGCGTGTTGTCTTACTAATGACTATGTCATTTTATCTCTCACTCCCTTTATTGAAAATTGTCCGAAAAATGTGTCCCAAAAAAGCGACATAAAAATGCGATATAATTTTACATATATTTAAATACTATTAGTTCACAATAGCTTTAACCTATTGTTACAATATTTCGTAAGCTGTAGAATATGCATCACATGTATTTTTCTATAAATAATTTCACCATAGGGTTACCAGGCGAAATACACGAAAGATGAGAGATAAAATAAAAATAACATAGTCAATTAATATCGTTTTAATATTGCAATAATGAAACTAAAAAATTAGGGGGGTGTTCAGGAGGGGTCTCCTCCTGACGAGGCTCGAACAGCCGAGTTTATTAAAAAATAATCAATATTTATTTTGTATCTTTTTCTTTCCATGATCTGAGAACGCATTTTACATCCCCCCTCCCCCATTCTTTACACAAAGATAAAGGGGATGAGAAGAGTATCATTGGAACGTGAAACAGATACCTGACATCTGTAATTCTGTTTATAGATGAGGAATAGAAAATATGGTAAAATCTCTGTGATTAAAGTACTATATCAGAACTTTACAGAATCGACAAATTTTTATTTATGATTACATATATTTAAATACATTTTAGTGACTAGTAGAGTTTATTGGAAAGGCATATCGCGAAGTCCCTCTGCCCTATGGCTTAGACCACTTTTTCGCAGGTTTTTACGGTAAAAAAAAATACTTCAGACCCCTCCACCACACACACACACAAAAAGTGAGATTGTTTAAGTTTAACATTTTGCTTCACACACTGCGCACTTTCTTTAAATCAAATCATTTTTAAATCAAATGCCTCATTTATAATCAATTACCGCGCATTTTGCAAACGATCTTAACCCTTTGAGGCGCAACCCTTTCCCAATGCTGAAAAAAGGGCAGGGGTTGCCATCGCTCGACTTAACTACCAGCAAGATGGCGGACGATCGAAACGTTTTTTGACGCAGACAGCCAGCTGCGTCAAAAAAAGTGGTCTCTAGATCTGTGGCACGCGATGAATGTTTCGATCCTCCGCCATCTTGCTGGTAGTTAAGTCGAGCGATTTCAACGGCTGCCCTTTTTTTCAGCATGGGGCAATCTATCCAGCTGTTCTCGCATTCTTCCATTTTTTCAGCAGATGTCAGAGCTGTTAAAAATAATCGTGACAATTTTTTTACGGGAAATGACGTGCTAAAAAGTAAAAAATTCTAGTGGAGCTATGTCACCCGCAACTATTTTTATAGAAATCAAATCTATTCTTCGCCACTGGCAACAGTCAAAACGTCAGAGTTTGGTGTTCCCAGAGCGGGAACACTGCGCGTTAAAGGGTTAAAGCAAATACAGTGGAGAAAAAATTGTTGCTTTTAAAGCAGTTTGTGTTAATTAAACCTCAGAAACATTGTCTATCACAGAACTCAAACTGACCAGATGTCTATATTGACGATTCCTATTAAAAGTGATCCGAGTTAACAGAATTCGACAGTGTTTGACTCAAGTGTCGTATAAAATGCCTGCACTTGAGGCTTATTTAGAGAGGCATTTTTTAATTTTTCTTAACCATTCTTAGTTTTAGCAACCTCTTTTAAACAAAAATATTAAACTGCAACGTAAACTATCGTCGCTTAACAATCTAGTTTAACAACATAGACTTATCTTGCATAATTTATGACCCTATATGCATAAAAAAAAAAAAAAAATCAACAATTACTTATCTACTAAAATAAAGGAAATATAATTTGTTCACTACTTACAATTGCTTTTCGAATCACATAGCGTCTTTAGAATGAGGTTTGTGATGTTGGATAGGATTAGAATGTGACTGAAACCAAAAAAGTTGAAATAAATAAAATTGCTTTTCAATTAGAAAAAGAAAATTATTCGTTTTGATGCTGGAGAAAATGAAATTTGAATGATTCTTATATGTTATAAAACTGGATAATTAGCTAATTAATGTTCATTTTACAGATGCATATGAATTACGCTAGGTGTTCTAGAAAGGTAGTCTTTTTTTCCCATTAAATAAATTTTTAACAAGCTTTTAGTGACAAAGTAGTACTATACAAATGGATTCCTATTTGTTCCTTTTCCTATGCGTTTATTCATACTATTCCTCGTGTAGCTTTGCCTTAACCACGTAAACACAAATTGGCTAAGCGAAGTACTAACATGAGAAAAAAAGACATTAATTTCCGGTCGCACTAATACTCGATCTTCCAAAACTTTGATTATGTTAGTTTTAAATCCTATGAAAATGTTTATTTTTATTTAAGTGTACATATATATATTAATGATGTGATAAAATTGAAACAAATAGGAATATTTTTTTTAATTTGAACTATTTAAATATTTTGGTTAGGTAACTTTTAGAGTCCTCAAAGATTTCTTTAAAAAAGGGGAATAGAGAGAGAGAGAGAGAACGAAACTAAGGTGAAATTAAGAGCTAAGCAAATTCAGTTATTTAAAGCCTGTGCATCAAAAACTAACTTGTCTGCATTTACATAATTATACATTTTTACTCATTAGGAAATGTAACTATTAATAAATTGATATTTTTCTTCTTCAAAAAAAAAAAAAGAAAAAAAGAAAAGAAAGAAAGAAAGAGAGAAAGAAAGGGGAAAAGAAGAAGAAGAAGAAGAAGGGGGAGGGGAGAGAAAAATGAAAAATACAATTCATAAAATATAGTATGCTTTGAAACCATCATCTTACCAACAAATTCTCAAGATTCACCGAAAAAAAGATCGCAGTATAAGAATTTTATTTAAAAATGCTCTATCAAACTCATTGTCATTACAAGTAAAACTCCTTACCTTTTTTGGCTATTTACATAATCGGAACACTCAAAAAATATGAATCTTACCTCTTGAATTTATTCCTTCAAAGAACTCTTTAAGGAAAGAGCAACCTCTACATTCAATAAATGCAAATACTGCCCATGTCGTACAAATAAATAAATAAAAAAATAAAAATACATCGCTCAATCAGAAACTAGGCTTTGAAAAATTGGAGTAAGAAGAAAGGCTCGTTTTTTGTTCTTGGATTTTCGAAGAATTACACTTCTCAAATGTACATTTAGAAAACGTCTTGTTTAAGCAATAAAAAGAGAATGGTACAGCCTTTTGTGGAAAGGCGATAAATTTACTTGCATTGGTAAGGGTCTATTATGGGTATGGAGTGTTTGTTATTAGTCAGGAATACGCTTTTGAAAACTCGTTGATATCTAATTATCTTTATAAATTTTCAGTTATTCATGCGAATGTATGAATTTTAAAAACAAAAAATTAAATAAAAATGCTTAAGAACACTCAAAAACTGGTTTTTAAAGATTAAAATTAATTAAAAACTTTTTAAAATAACACATAAATTAAAAAAAAAAACACACAGAACGACCTCTTTGGATGGTAAAAAAAAAAAAAAAAAATCCATCTTTGCTTAGCTGCACAAAGCTTTATCATCAACACGGGCAATCCGAACTTAGTGAAGAATGTTAGAAAAAATGTGAGTTCTATCTTGTCTACCAGGATGATAGATTTTTTTTCCCCAGCTAAGGCAGGATGGACCTTTTATACCACCCGAAATTATCGTTTCTGTGTATTTTCTTATTTATATGTGTTATTTTACAAAGTAATTAGTTAATTTTACCAGAATAATTGTTCGGTAATTTCGGGAACATTGAGAATATGTTGTGATGGGCGTTTCCCCGGTCTCGAATACAGATTCGGACAAACTGAAAAGAAAAATACTGTTGCAGAAAGTTTGCTGAGTTTTCGGGTTCGTTATCTTAAAAGCCCATTGTTTATGGAATTTTCCAGTACTCGTAGCGTACGTGCTCATAGCGTACACCCCATCAAGGGTGCTTGTAGCGTACGTATGGTGCTCGTAGCGTACATAGAGGTCTGCGCCGCACGGAAAATCGCGGCGGCGGCGGCGGCGCGCTGCGGCGTGGAAAATATTTTGAAAAAGAGCATAATGAAAATAGGCGTATGCATACAAACACACGCCTATGTAAATAGGTGTATATATAGGTGCCTCTGTAAATAGGTATACATAGGTGTGTACCTATGTATAAATTAACATTAATAGATTTTTTAAGATTATGAAAACTAGTCGAGTATGATTTTCTGTTGTGGGATTACGGCCAATTAGCTACATGTGGGCTCTAGGCCGAGGTGTGGAGTGCTCTCCGTGGGGTCTTTCAAAGGGATCCTGACAAGCATTTCGGAGGAAAAGACGGAAAACTCCGAACTCTTGGCTCGGCTATTGGTGAGGCTCCAGAGTATGAGCTTGCCGTTTCGGTGCACTTTTAAAACATTTCTACTGAAAAACTGAAACAATGGATTTTATCAATATCGGATAAGTTTATATTGCTCTTATAGCACATTCACGAAACATTTAGCTGTCAGTGTACAATTGATCCATTTGCTTTTAAACGGTTTTTTTCTCCACAACCTTCTCATCAATCATTCCAAACCTATAATGTTCTCTTGCGGTATGAAGTAATGTCTAAGCAGTTTTTAAAGCTATCAACGTACGCCATTTACTCAAAAAATTTAAATGGTATCTTTAGAAGTTACTAGTGTTAACCTTTTACAGACCGAATTCAGATCCAGCCATATTTTGAATTCGTTTCATAACGAGTTAATTAAAGGATATTAGTCATTTAAACGGGGAAAAATTGTATACAATTTTCCCTGTGTTCGCAATTGTGAAAATTGGTCATTTCTGACTAATGACTTCTGACAAACTCTTACATTGGTTTCAAAAACGGAATATAGCATAGCTACCAACCATTCTGTTTTTATCGGAACATTTCCCACCACCAGGGATATAATCTTGTGATTTTTTTCGGTTTCCATTGGGCAATCACTGAAATGATTTTGGTTGCCTGAAAATGAAGTTTCTTGCCCATAAAATTTTCGCTACACAAAATTTTTTTAAGAACATGCGGCCGTTACCATCAAAATAAATTGACAAACGTTTCATTCATAAAATTCCATTACTATTCGGGACGTTACATTCATAAAATTGCCATTACTATTCGGAAATAGAAAGAAATTCAGAATTAAAATAGGAATAGGAAACTGCATTTTCAAGCTAAGGAATAAAAATAGGAACAGTTGTTTTTCTGGGTTGCCCGAGGGGTAACTGAATTTTTCGTTTTCCACAGCCTTCTAGAAACCTGCCTGTCATCTTTGGAATATTGCAATGAGAGACGTGAAACGATCTGTGGCGTTACTTACGTTGCCTGCCTATCCTGAGATGCTGGTGGTTTAAATTAATATATTTCATAACAAGAACTCTTAAAAAATACTGGTGTTAGAATGCAAAATTGATAAAAACTGTATAATAACACACATTGTTGATAAATACCATTTATGGATGTTACATATGTTTTTCTCCTCTAGATCGTTTTAAAAATATCTAAAACAACTAATGACTGTATTTTAAAAGATAGTTTGTTTTCAATTCAAGCCCTCTCCACCTTTATTTTTAATGAAATAAATATACATAAAATAATTTCTCCAGCTAAAAAAGATTTAGTTGCAGAACTTTGTTTTTAAATCTTTATAAATTTTAAATAAGAAAACAAAGCTACTAAATTTAGCTAAAACTCATTATAAATTAACAGCTGATTATGAATACATCAGATTATTTTATACTCTTAACATAAAAATATGGACATTAACATTTCCAATATTTTTTTTTAAAAAGAAATGATCATTTTAATTTTTTCATGTACCTTTATCAAGAGTTCTAAATTTAATAGATTTGGTTTTCCATTTAAAATGTACTATTATAGGTATATTTTATTATACAAAGTTTTTGTCAATTTTACTTTTCAACACAAGTATTTGTTAAGAGTTCTTGTTATAAAAAATATTAATTTAAATCGTTCGTGTCTTAGGATAGATAGATAACGTAAGTGGCTTCACCTTTCCCATTGCATTCTTCCAAAGATGTCAAGTAGTATTTCTACGCAAAAATTGGTTTTACTCACCCATTTAAAAATCTGATTGTCAGGGGTAGCTGCAGATTTCGACCCCAGCTTACCACTAACTTTTCCTTGGCGTTTAAAGTTAAAATAAGTCCATAATTTTAATTTAAAATAAAATTGTTCAAAAATAGTGATGGAAAATGTTTCTATAAAATCGGAACGGTTGGCAGCTAGATGTAATGATGAGTAGCTTAAATCTGTGCTCTCCAACCTTTTTATCGCCACGACCCAGTCAACGTTTGATAATTTTACCGCGGCCGGCGAGAGCGTTGAATGTTTGGAATTTAGATTGGTTTGATTTAATAACTTTAATTTAATTGTATTTAAACATGCCTCCAAAATTAAATACAGTTACACACAAAAAAAAAAAATGAATATAAAGTTATGTAGCATTTCAACCGACAGAGTTGTTGTCTGGAATAGTTTTAAAGAAAGAACATTTATTCTCTATTTTATGACTGCAATTTTAATTCATGATCTTGAAATCTTTTATAAACAAAAAAAAAAAAAGATAAATGTTAAAAGAATTACAATATTTCTTCTGTTACAAAGGTATAAATCAACACAAGCACGACAAAGTCGCAAAACCCGAGAAAAATACACCAAAGTAAATAAAATCTAAATAATTTAATGTTCCTCGGTGGCCCGGTACTATTTGATCAGTGGACAGGTCCGTGGCCCGGGGGTTGTGGACCAATCGCTTAAGTAATAAGTGGAATATTAAGAATTCATGAGATATTTATTTTTAAATTTAAATAAAGATGAATTAAGCTTGAAGGGGGGGGGGTGTATCAAGATAGCTCTGTAAAAATTTATGAAAATGGCTATTTTTACGATTTTTTTTTTTTTTTCAGTTTCCCACTAATGATAGAAATGCAACTTGCGTTTCAAACAACTAACTCATCCTTTAATTCTATCTGCTATTTTTAAATCAATATTGATAAAATTTAATTTTTCAAAAGTTTTTATTTCCTTGTACGTAGTATAAGGAAGTAATGTGATCCCGAAAAATTTTGGGGGCCAAATTTCACCAAAAAAAAACGATTTTGACTACCTCTAAATTTAATTTAAAAATTTTTTTCGATGCATCTCATCGTAGGCTAGCATACACGATCATATTAACGCGTCTGCAACTGATTTTGACCAGCGGCGAGTCTACTGTGGCCAGTTTTCCCATGCCGTCTGTACGTACGTACGTATGTATGTAACTCGCATATCTCAAAAACTATTAGTCGTAGAATGTTGAGATTTAATATTTAGGATTGTTCTATGATCTAGTTGTGCACCTCCCCTTTTGGTGGCAATCGAATGGATAGTTTATGTACAGGACCGCCCAAAAGATTCGAAATACATTACGCTCTATGGGCCGAAATTCATTAAACTCGCTTAACTCAAAAGCTATTAGGCGTAGAATGTCGAAACTTCATATTTTGGATAGTTGTAACATCTAGTAGTGCACCTCCCCTTTTGGTTCCATTCGACTGGATAGTTTATCTACAGGACTGCCCAAAACATTCGAAATACATTACGCTCAATGGGCCGAAATTCATTAAACTCACATATCTCAAAAACTGTTAGGCGTACAATATTGAAACTTTATATTTAGGATTGTTGTAACATCTAGTTGTGCACCTCCCCTTTCGGTTCCGTTCGACTGAATAGTTTATCTACAGGACCGCCCAAAAGATTCGAAATACATTACGCTCTAAGGGCCGAAATTCATCAAAGCGTTTTTTAGAGGTATTGGGCTATTTCAAACGACTCAGAAGTGATATAGGCTGTAAAGAGTTAGAAAATGAATTTCTCCATTAAAAAAAGTGTCTTTATCATTTATAGTTCTGCTACAGGAACACTCAAAAGATTTCCAATACATTACGGTCAATGGCAATTTTAGGGGCATTCATCCATTTCAAGCACAATACCGTCCTACCACATAAGTTAGGTAATGGTCCGACCACGGTCACGTGCCTCCCTCAAGAACTATGCCAAAAATCGCCAAGCTTGGCGACTTTTGGTGTACGTGTGTGCATATTTAACTTTCAAATCTCAAAAACTATTATGAAATTTCATATATAAGAATGTTGTAACATCTAGTTGTGCATCTCGATTTTTGGTTCCAATCTACTGGAGAGTTTATTTACAGGACCACCGGAAAGAATTTCAGTACTTTAATGTCTATGGACATCTTCAATATAATACTACTGTAGATAGTCATTGTTTGGTACATGCCCAAAATCTCGCCGTCTGTCCTCGACCTTGGTGAGTTTTGGCGAAATATCGCCAAATTTGGCGATAGTCAGTCATTGGGTCCATGCCCAAAGTATCGCCATTTGTCATCGTTCTTGGCGAGTTTTGGCGAAATATCGCCAAATTTGGCGATAATCTGTCATTGTTTGGTTCATGCTTAAAATCTCGCCAAATGTCGTCGACATTGACGAGTTTCGCCGAAATGTCGCCAAATTTGGCGTCAAAAGTTATTTCGGATTTTGTATAACTCTAAAACTAACCCGTAGATTTTTTAACTTTTGTATTTAGAACTATTGTAATATCTAACTGTTTTCAATATCTTTTTTGACAGCAATCGACTGAGAATTTATTTACAGGGTGAGCCAAATGAATTCTAATACATTGAGGTGTATGGATGCATTCAATTCATTGAAAGTCTGTGGTCAATGACTACTTTGGCTATCCCCAAAATCTCGCAGACTATCTCAAGTTTGTCGGCTTTTGGTGAAATATCGCCAAATAAAGTGTCAGAAGGAAATCTTTCAAATTGAACTAAGCTTGGCGATATCGAAATATTTGGCTGGAAATCGCTAAACCTTACTATTATTGATATTTTATCTCTTTCAAACAAATAAATTTAGAGGAAGTGCGTCGAAAATATTTTTGATCTAATATACGTGCAAGGAAGTCATGTGTTGGACACATCAGATTTTTTAATTTGATGTTCTCAGTTGGAAACATTAGACAGTAAAAGGTTAAGAAGTATCCAGAAAAAAATAAGCAGTTGAAAGTTTAGGTACAATTTCTTTTTTTAAGTTTTGAAGCCGATTGTACGCTGCGGCATACATTCGGCGTTCTTTGTCGGCGCGCCGGCCTGGACCTCGGCGGCGGCGGCGTGGTACAAATTCCCGGCGGCGGCGGCGCAGACCTCTAATGCGTACATCATCCCCGCCACCTGTTTACACCACAGTAATAATTGAAAAGAAGAAATAAAAAGGCAAATCCGGCTAAATATAGATCTACTTTAGTAGCGGCCATTTTAGTCCACAGATTCGTAGATTTCATTACTACTACTTATTTTCAACAAATAGGGTGAAGTTTAAATCAAGTCAAGCAAATAGTCATTGCAAATTTTGTTTTTATTTAAGGAACTGTTTTACGGCCGATCCCCAATTATAATGAATTGTTTAAAATTAAAAAAAAAAATGTATCTAGCGGTGTACATTTCAGAATTTCTTTTAGCATGTTCGAATACTGGATAGAGCCTCAAATATTAAAAACAGTGCTGGCTATAAAACATTAAAGTAAAACAAAAGGTATCTCAGACCCCCCCCTCCCTTAAAAAAAAAAAAAGAAAAGAAAAGAAAAGAAAAGAAAGGTGTTCCTGCAATATGATTGAGGAAAGGGAAAGGCTTAGGAAAAAACATTGGTTAGCTCAAAATTCATTTACACATTTATGCCTAGTATCCCTTTTTTGGAACGGCATTTTCGCTATCAGTCGAAAACGTCATCTATTTTTCCTAGACTCTATTCACGAGTATTGAACCTCAACTCCACAAAATATTTCAACACGACCCAATAAGATGTTGAACTTTCAATTTTTATGCATAATGATTTTAAAAGAAATCATCCCTTGTTCAAGTAGTTTATGTCAGAAATTTATCTATTATTGCTGGCTGGCATTAGCAAAAATTGTAGAAAGTTGTAAAAATAATCTAGGCACAAATGGGTTATATATATATTTTTTCACATAACCCATAAGACAACTGCGTATTATTAGATTCATGAAAGTCTCAGACGGTACATTACAAAAATTTTAAATACTTGTTCATATCGGTGCACTGGTGAACTCTTTCAAGTACCAAGGAAGGGATGATATGATATATTAATTCTTAATAAAAATAATAAATAGATTAATCATTTTATAATAACTTGTTTAACAAACGCAATTAACGGAGTAACAACTGAATAATTAATAAAGTAATAATTAACAGTATCATAGGCGCACCCACGGAGGGGGCTATGGGGAATAAAGCCCCCCCAAAGCGACCCGAAGATTTAGATCTGAACCCCCCTAAACCCCCCTACCCCGAAGATTTAGATCTGAAAAGCTTCGAACATTGTTACAAAAGAATTAAAATATTTTATGTTTTAAAAATTGTCTGTGACAATGTTTTAAAAATTGTCTTAAAATACCTTTAAAAAGGACGTTTGTTTTTAAATATTTGCAGTTAGTGTGACACATGTACTACAGTAATTTTTTACAATAGTGTTTAATACAGTAATTTTTTGGTTACAGTGTCAATGAAAATATCAGATAATTGTTTATGACTTTATAACATGGTACGTTGATAGTGGACTTGTGTTCTACGGGCAATTGATACAGAAAATTTTGACGTTATAAGGGAGTAATAACTATAATCGAAGTCATTATAACCGAATTCAAAATATTGTTTTTCAATAAAGTATTTGTAGCTCTAGCCCCCCCTTAAACCAAAATCCTGGGTGTGCCACTGAACAGTATTAATAATTAATAAACATTAGCATGACAGAGTTTAAATAGCAATATATTTTAAAATGATGCTTTTTTATCATTTTAAGGGGTTTCTAGTATAATACATTGTGTACACAGATTGCTCATACAACTTTAAAGAAGAGAACAACAGCGTTAAATAATCTGTATGTCCAAAATCCTCATTGCTTTCAATAGGATGACCAGCAACTCAATTTTCTTGCTAAAGAAGGGTGGTTTCCCCCCCCCCCCATATATTATTGTTTTCTAAACTACGATTTTGTGGACTAAAATGGCCGCTACTAAAGTAGGTCTACATTTACTGGGATTTGCTGTGGTGAAAACGAAAACAGGTGTCGGGGGAGATGTACGCTACGAGCACCATATGTACGCTATGAGCACGTACGCTACGAGCACGACACCAGCCAGGTTAGCGCATTTCGCACTCCCCCCCCCCCCTCCCTCGGAAAAATAGCACGCATTGAAAGTACTTAGCGCACATTTCGGACAAAAATTGTTCACCCTTCTTCAGTTGAAACAAGTTCAATCTTCTGCAACCACAGAAGAGAGAATTGTACGTTATCTCTCTTCTAGACGAATGGAGAACATTTTCTGCCCGAAAAGTGTTTCCTGAGCGATAATCACTTTTTACGTTTGTTATTTTACAAAGTTTTAATTTTTTTCATCTTGCAAACAGCAGTTTCTGGTGAGGGTTTTTTGTCATGTAACAATCAGTTTCCCCTGGATTATTTGTAAGTTTCCATTGAATGAAGTTACAACCAAAAAGAATTGATATATGGGTAAGGAACAATGTGTTTATTGGCCTGCCTGTAAAGAATAGGGTATTTAAGAAAAACAATTTGACAAACGCAGCTATTAAAAATATTTTCCGTAAAACAATAACACGTATGATGTTATAGTATACTATAGTACAGTGATGGAAATTGATTTACAAAATCATAGTTTTTTCGAAATAACTTCCTTTCTATTCATTGAAATGTTTCATATTTTATATGTTACGCATGCTATGCATAACCAATAATTTAAACAACAAGAAATCATTCACATCCTTATAAATAAAAATGAAATTCTGTTTGTTTGTTTGTTTGTTTGTTTGTTTGTTTGTGGATTTGATTCGTATACAAATCCACAAAAATGGACCTATCAGCCTGAAATTTTGCACAGATATGTAAAATAATATAGAATAAATGATAGTCCACTTTAAAACTTTGAAAGTCCACCCGTTCCCGGAATTTAAGAGATTTTTTATGTTCTCCACGCAAAAAGCTTTCCGTAATTGTAACCCCTGTAGTGAAAAAAGTGTGAAATAAGGATCGTGGTTGCCATGTGTGGCGATTTTGCCGAATAAAATGTTTTAAATTCTCAAAGTAAAAATAAAAGAATAATAATGATTTTTTTTTGTTAGTTTATATTCGTAAGGTTATTTTTTTTAAATTATAATATCGTGTGCATGGGAAATCGGAGCAGGAATGAAATGTTTTATACGCAAAACAATAAGAATTGAAGATTTCCGAGGCTAATATGTTACAATTTTTTAGTTTGGCGAAAAAATAAAATGGCTCAAATGCCGAGAAAGTGAATTCTAGGAGTTTGCACTGTTTCCGGCTTGGAATTTACTGAGAGCTTAAGGAAACGGATTTTTGAAAACAAGTGCAAAGGTTTTATTAGAATACAGCATTAAATTTTAATGATCCGTGCGGAAATAATGCAGTTATTAAGGGATTTCAAGCGATCTATCTTCAGCATTCTCGCCAATTGAGTGCATTGATTTTAGTTGGGGGAATTCCGCCAAATTTCAGATAATTGAAATCTTCGCATATAGTACATCGGAGTAACGATGAATAAAACATGTTATAGTTGATAATTTAAAAAATGAGGCTGTATTAAGGGATTCCACTTTTCAAAAAAATGCCTGGCGGTCGCACCATTTCCCATTTTGATTGCTGCTAAGTCAATGCTTCGAATGATTCCCTGAAAAAACTCTTGCAAAATGGCGTATATTGGCACTTTTGGCGAGGCTTAGATTTGAAACTGGATTTTATTTGAGACTGGTATCTATATTAATAAAACAATGTGTGTAAACTGTTTGTTTGTCTGTGTCTCGCGTAGCTCGCAAACGGGTGATCGTAGACCTACCAATTTTTGAACGGAAATTCTCCATGACAGGTCCCGACACACCTCGAAGCGATTTTTTCAAAATTCGAACTATTTTAGGAAATATCGATAAAAACGTATCGCAAAAGGCTAATTTTTGCTTTCCGCCATTTCGTAATTGTAACCACACAGTGCATTAAGCGACAATTAAGCTTATCTAGGTTGCCACATTCGGCAGTTCATTAAATGATTCAGACTCTTGAAGTAAAAATAAAAGAATAACGATTTTTTTTTATTTTGACTAGATTATTTGTAAGGTTGTTTTTAAATTAAAATATCGTGTGCATGTGAAATCAGAGCGGGAATGAAATGATTTATACTCAAAAGAAAAATAGAATTTGGAAATTTTCCGAAAATAAATGTGCAACTTTTTAATTGGGCGAAAATTAAAAGGGGTTGATGTGCGATTTTGAGGAGGATTCTAACGCTTGGCGCTATTTATCGTAATTTAATAGTCTGCTATTTGGGTTATGAATACACCTGCGTATAAGTTGTTGAAATTTTCATTCAGTTGGAATTGTGCATTTTTCTGAGCAGCTTTATTGCATCTATTTCTAATATATTACATCCAGAAAAAAGGATGTTAGAAATATCAATTTTAATTTTGTTTAATCACACTCATGAATAATGATACACTTTCCTACTTAATAAAATAAGGAACGAAAATAGGGAAGACCTATGGATTATAACTCTTTTTATATATAGCACTTTAGTGCGTATTTAAAATCTGAAAGTGTGTCAGATTTTCTATGATTCTAGCGCTTGGCGCAATTTAATGAGAGGGTATTTTTAAAAACAAGCGTAGGTTATCTTATAAATAAAAATGAAATTCTGTTTGTCAATTTGTTGATTTGGGTAGTATACAATTCCACAAAAATGGACCTGTCAGCCTGAAATTTTACACAGATATATCTAAAATAATATAGAATAAATTATAGTCCACTTTAAAACTTTGAAAGTCCACCAGTTCCCGGAATTTAAGAGATTTTTTATGTTCTCCATGCAGAAAGCTTTATGTAATTGTAACCCCTGTAGTGAAAGTGTGAAATAAGCATCTTGGTTGCCATGTGTGGCGATTTTGCCGAATACAATGTTTTAAATTCTTAAAGTGAAAATAAAAGAATAATAATGATTTTTTTAGTTTATATTTGTAAGGTTATTTTTTTAATTATAATATCGTGTGCGCATAAGAAATGAGAGCAGGAATGAAATGTTTTATACGCAAAACAATGAGGATCGAAGATTTCCGAGACTAATATGTAAATTTTTTTAGTTTGGCGAAAAATAAAATGGCTGATAGGCCGATTTTTAGAAAGTGAGTTCTAGCGGTTTGCACAGTTTTAGGCGTTTTGGCGCAATTTACTGAGAGCTTAAGGGAATAGCATTTTTTAAAACAAGTGTATAGGTTTTCTTAGAATACAGCATTAAATTTTAACTATCCGTGCAGAAATAATGCAGTTATTAGGGCATTTCAAGCGATGTAGCTTCAGAATTCTCGCCAATTGAGTATATTGATTTAACTTGGGGGAAATCCGTCAAATTTCAGAAAATTGAAATCTTCGCATTTAGTACATCGAGGTAACGATGAATAAAACATGTTATAGTTGATAATTTAAAAAATGAGGCTGTATTAAGGGATTCCACTTTTCAAAAAAATGTCTGGCAATCGAGCCATTTCCCATTTTGATTGCTGCTAAGTCAATGCTTCGAATGATTCCCTGAAAAAACTCTTGCAAAATGGCGTATGCTGGCACTTTGGCGAGGCTTAGATTTGAAACTGGATTTTACTTGAGACTGGTATATATAATAAGACTGGTGATAGATAAAAATTAATGTTGGTATGTGTGTAGGAGGTTGAAAAACTCAGCACCGTTTCACCGATTACCATGAAATTTGGTTCACCTAAGTCTTTTATCATGGAGAAGGTTTTTATGCTATACGTTTTCCTCTAACTTGCCACTAGGTGGCGCAGCAGAACGTCGAATTCTATTCCGTTTAGCCGTTTGCTATGCGAATATCGTCCAACCCATTTCGATGAAATTTGGTACACGCGGATATTAGAACACGGAGAATATTTTTCACTATCCATTTTGCTGTAACTTGCCGTTAAATGGCACTGCAACGCATCAACCTCTATACCGTTCGACTGATCGGCATAAAATTTTTTATACTTACACATTTGAGCACAAAAAATATATTCTAACTGTGTTCCTTTTGATGTTACTCACCATTAGATGGCACTGCAATGCATTATTGTTTTAACTCGGCACTAGATGACCCTGCAGCAGGCCAAATTCCTGACCATTCAAACGGTCGCTATGAAAATCAGTATACATAGCTATTTCAACAATGAGAATATTTTGGCGTTATCTATTTTGCTACAACTCGCCACTTGACGGCGCTGTAGCAAATCATTACTTTAATTAATCACTAGATGGTAACTGATTGCTATGAAAATAGGTATACATAGATATTTGAACACGGGGATGAGTTTGGCGCTATCCATTTTCCTATAACTTGCCACTCGATGTTGCGTCCACACATGAACTTCAGGACTATTCAGCCGATCGTCATGAAAATTCGTATACATCGATATCTGAATGCGAAGAATATTTTCGCCATATCCGTTTTGCTAAAACTCGCCACTAGATTGCGCTACGTCGCATCGCCTTCTGCACCGTACAAACGATTGCCTTGAAATTCGGTATGCATGATTATTGAACACAAAATAACGCGATATCAATTTTGCTATATCTGTTTATTACAGTGAATAGTAATCACCACAAATCGTAATATCAAAAAGTCCATTCATTCCCGTGCGAAGAACGGGTACTTCAGCTAGTAAATAAATAAAAACAAATATTCAATGTTTTGAATTTTATGTATGGAAAATGATTTATGAAATCTACAAATAAAATGTAACTAATATTTTGTAAAAGCACCTTTTTCACCAATGTTTCTTTAATTCTATCCTTCATGGATAAAAAGATTTTGAATACATTTTTGATCAATTATTGTCCGTTTCTGACTTATTGAAACTCTAGATTCTGTAACTGATGTTCTCCATTATTTACATAAAAAATTCGAACAAGTTCTGCCCAAGCATTTCCTATGAGCTTCATATCTGAACTATTAGGAGGAGGATCTATAATGGAGCAATATTTTGTTCTTGAAACCTGTTGTTCAAGTCATTTGAAGCATGAATACGTGTATATCCTGAAAAAGTATGAAACTGAAGCCATCATTTTACCATGCAAATGGTAAAAGGTGATTTTCTACGGTTAAGCTGTTCTCGAACCAGGGGCGGATCCAGAGAAATCATCTAGGGGGGGCTCCGTTTTTCATTAGGATGATACATTGATTTCCCAATACTTTTTCTCCCAATGTGTAATTAGACATGGTATATCACAACTAAATAAGTATGTTGTCTGCTGCAAGAACCGTCGAAGAAAACTCGGAAAGGGGAGGGGGGGGGCAGAGCTATCGGGCTCCCTATACCGATAGTAGAGGGGTTTTACGGTTTCTGGGCCAGTGGCGCGGTGGCTGACATTGATGGATGAGGGGGCGTGGTTAATGACGTCATCGAGTTGAGTTGAGTTGTTTAGTGCTGAATGCTGAGTTGAGATGTTTTACTGCTGGATGTTGAGTTGTTTTTCTGCTTGATATCGAGTCTGCTAGATATTTTTGGTTTCGTTTTCTGTTTTTTTTTTTTTGTTATTTTATGATTGGCAACACTTTACGAGTTTCGGAATCGGACTTTGAAAAATTTCCGATTTTTTTTTCAGAATACCGGACGATTCTCGCCCGTTATTGGTCGAAAAGTTTCTTTTTGTGGGAGTGGCAACGGATGGGTTGAGTTGTTTTAGAGCTTGTTGTCGAGTCTGCTACAAGTTTAAGTTTCGGAATGGGATTTTGAAAATATTATCTTAATTAAGTTTAAGGTTAAACGCAACGTTAACGGTAACCGGTCGCGATACAATTTAGAAAAGTGCGTTGGCATCACAGACTAAATTCAGTCTCCGAGTTTTACCTGGTCGGCGTCGCACGTGCTTAAGTTTTCGGTTGTGATTTTTTAAAACTTTGTTTAATTTCGCGATGAAACGTGCTGGAGATAGTTGTTCGGATCCCGAGAAAAAGCGTGTACGCTTCAACGTTGATACGATGCATGACTCATCTTTCACTGCGGACTCTATTCCTGTTAATCATTTCCCTTTGGGCGGAAATAATTATGTGATTGTGTCGGATTTCGCTGATGTTCTCCGAATTCATATACGATATTGTGAGTCTGATTCTTCTGGTCGTTTAAGACCAACCAAAAGAGGTGTTTCCCTAACTCCTAATCTGTGGCAAATGTTTTCTTCTTCAATAAACTCAATCCAGTTACAGCCAGAGTTAAATGGAATGATCATTATTGGAGACGAACTGTTATTGTCTACAGAATTACAAAATGATGTGCCAACCATCTCGTTGCAACGTTTCTTTCAAAGGAAAGACTTATCTCGCAAATTTGTGCCCTCCATTTGTTTCCTGGGAGAATCCGAATGGAAAGAATTGCAAAGAATATGTAAAGAAGTGAATTCTGCAGCTGTTGGTGTGATGTTTGATCGTGTGTTTAGACGACATCTTCTGAAAGAAGTGAAAAACCGAGTAGTTCCGCAAGCCACGTGCACAAATGAGAACGTCGATGTAGATATTGCGTTGACAACTTCGATGACAGAACTCTTAAAAGATGTTTTAGCTTCGAACATTGAAGTTGTTTTCAAGTGTGACGGATGTGAGGCAGGTTATGAAAACCAACTCGGACACGAGTGCATGACGATGGACCATGACTTTCGAGCTAGCATTTATGGTAATAGAGCTCTTTTAATGATTGACTTGGATGATTTTGTGAGAGACTGTCTCGACCGAAATATACGCATATCTAATTACATTGACGAACGCTTTATAAATTCACTGAATATGTCTAATTTAGTCAAATCTGCGATTGATCTGTACATTGCTTCTGATCCAATTCCTTTGAGAATGTTATAAATGAATAAATATATTTTTTATGTATAATATGTTTTCATTTTATTTCATTATGACTGTAGTATCTCTTTCAATTGTAATAGGGTTTTACAAAAAAATCATAATTAAATTCGGAGCGTGTGTGTGTGTAATCAGAAAGTAGAAGTGTTATATTTATTTTATAAAAGATGCGTTATAAATTCAGTTCTTTAAGGTAACAGACTAGATTCGAACTCAGGTACAAAATTATTTCGCCAATCGAGTAGTTCCATGCATTTAACCACTCGACTGACGAGATAACATTATTGCTTAGCTACTAGGTGTTAAAAAAAAAAAAAAAAAAAAAAAAGACTAGTCGGAAAAAATCAACATCATTTACGAAAACTTTTTGAACGAGTAAAGTAGAAGAAAGTGCGATCAAGTTATATATTTGCGCGAGGATTATTTATGTTACAACTTTGATTTTATAAGCGGTATTAAATCCTTATAAATAAAAATGAAATTCTGTTTGTTTGTTTGTTTGTTTGTTTGTTTGTTTGTTTGTTTGTGGATTTGATTCGTATACAAATCCACAAAAATGGACCTATCAGCCTGAAATTCGGCACAGATGTGTAAAATAATATAGAATAAAAGACAGTCCACTTTAAAACTTTGAAAGTCCACCCGTTCCCGGAATTTAAGAGACTTTTTATGTTCTCCACGCAAAAAGCTTTCCGTAATTGTAACCCCTGCAGTCAAAAAAGTGTGAAACAACGATCGTGGTTGCCATGTGTGGCGATTTTGCCGAATAAAATGTTTTAAATTCTCAAAGTAAAAATAAAAGAATAATAATGATTTTTTTTTGTTAGTTTATATTCGTAATGTTATTTTTTTTTAAATTATAATATCGTGTGCATGGGAAATCGGAGCAGGAATGAAATGTTTTATAAGCAAAACAATAAGAATTGAAGATTTCCCAGGCTAATATGTTAAAATTTTTTAGTTTGGCGAAAAAATAAAATGGCTCAAATGCCGAGAAAGTGAGTTCTAGCGGTTTACGCTGTTTCCGGCTTGGCGCAATTTACTGAGAGCTTAAGGAAACGGATTTTTGAAAACAAGTGCAAAGGTTTTATTAGAATACAGCGTTAAATTTTAATGATCCGTGCGGAAATAATGCAGTTATTAAGGGATTTCAAGCGATCTATCTTCAGCATTCTCGCCAATTGAGTGCATTGATTTTAGTTGGGGGAAATCCGCCAAATTTCAGAAAATTGAAATCTTCGCATTTAGTACATCGAGGTAACGATGAATGAAACATGTTATAGTTGATAATTTAAAAAATGAGGCTGTATTAAGGGATTCCACTTTTCAAAAAAATGCCTGGCGGTCGAACCATTTCCCATTTTGATTGCTGCTAAGTCAATGCTTCGAATGATTCCCTGAAAAAACTCTTGCAAAATGGCGTATGTTGGCACTTCGGCGAGGCTTAGATTTGAAACTATATTTTATTTGAGACTGGTATCTATATTAATAAAACAATGTGTGTAAACAGTTTGTTTGTCTGTGTCTCGCGTAGCTCGCAAACGGGTGATCGTAGACCTACCAAATTTTGAACGGAAATTCTCCATGACAGATCCCGACACACCTCGAAGCGATTTTTTCAAAATTCGAACTATTTTAGGAAATATCGATAAAAACGTATCGCAAAAGGCTAATTTTTGCTTTCCGCCATTTCGTAATTGTAACCCCACAGTGCATTAAGCGACAATTAAGCTTATATAGGTTGCCACATTCGGCAGTTCATTAAATGATTCAGACTCTTGAAGTAAAATTAACAGAATAACGAATTTTTTTATTTTGACTAGATTATTTGTAAGGTTGTTTTTAAATTAAAATATCGTGTGCATGTGAAATCAGAGCGGGAATGAAATGATTTATACTCAAAAGAAAAATAGAATTTGGAAATTTTCCGAAAATAAATGTGCAACTTTTTAATTGGGCGAAAAATAAAAGGGGTTGATGTCCGATTTTGTGGAGGATTCTAACGCTTGGCGCTATTTATCGTAATTTAATCGTCTGCTATTTGGGCTATGAATACACCTGCGTATAAGTTTTTGAAATTTTCATTCAGTTGGAATTGTGCATTTTTCTGAGCAGCTTTTCTGCATCTATTTCTAATATATTACATCCAGAAAAAAGGATGTTAGAAATATCAATTTTAATTTTGTTTAATCATACTCATGAATAATGATACACTTTCCAACTTAATAAAAGAAGGAACGAAAATAGGGAAGACCCATGGATTATAACTCTTTTTATATATAGCACTTTAGTGCGTATTTAAAATCTGAAAGTGTGTCAGATTTTCTATGATTCTAGCGCTTGGCGCAATTTAATGAGAGGGTATTTTTAAAAACAAGCGTAGGTAATCTTATAAATAAAAATGAAATTCTGTTTGTCAATTTGTTGATTTGGGTAGTATACAATTCCACAAAAATGGACCTGTCAGCCTGAAATTTTACACAGATATATGTAAAATAATATAGAATAAATGATAGTCCACTTTAAAACTTTGAAAGTCCATCCGTTCCCGGAATTTAAGAGATTTTTTATGTTCTCCACGCAGAAAGCTTTATGTAATTGTAACCCCTGTAGTGAAAAAAGTGTGTAACATAAGCATCTTGGTTGCCATGTGTGGCGATTTTGCCGAATAAAATGTTTTAAATTCTTAAAGTGAAAAGAAAAGAATAATAATGATTTTTTTAGTTTATATTTGTAAGGTTATTTTTTTAATTATAATATCGTGTGCGCATAAGAAATGAGAGCAGGAATGAAATGTTTTATACGTAAAACAATGAGGATCGAAGATTTCCGAGACTAATATGTAAATTTTTTTAGTTTGGCGAAAAATAAAATGGCTGATAGGCCGATTTTTAGAAAGTGAGTTCTAGCGGTTTGCACAGTTTTAGGCTTTTTGGCGCAATTTACTGAGAGCTTAAGGGAATAGCATTTTTGAAAACAAGTGTATAGGTTTTCTTAGAACACAGCATTAAATTTTAACTATCCGTGCAGAAATAATGCAGTTATTAGGGCATTTCAAGCGATGTAGCTTCAGAATTCTCGCCAATTGAGTACATTGATTTAACTTGGGGGAAATCCGCCAAATTTCAGAAAATTGAAATCTTCGCATTTAGTACATCGAGGTAACGATGAATAAAACATGTTATAGTTGATAATTTAAAAAATGAGGCTGTATTAAGGGATTCCACTTTTCAAAAAAATGCCTGGCGGTCGAATCATTTCCCATTTTGATTGCTGCTAAGTCAATGCTTCGAATGATTCCCTAAAAAAACTCTTGCAAAATGGCGTATGCTGGCACTTTGGCGAGGCTTAGATTTGAAACTGGATTTTACTTGAGACTGGTATATATAATAAGACTGGTTATAGATAAAATTGAATGTTGGTATGTGTGTAGGAGGTTGAAAAACTCAGCACCGTTTCACCGATCACCATGAAATTTGGTTCACCTAAGTCTTTTATCATGGAGAAGGTTTTTATGCTATCCGTTTTCCTCTAACTTGCCACTAGCTGGCGCAGCAGAACGTCGAATTCTATTCCGTTTAGCCGTTTGCTATGCGAATATCGTCCAACCAATTTCGATGAAATTTGGTACACGCGGATATTAGAACACGGAGAATATTTTTCACTATCCATTTGCTGTAACTTACCGCTAAATAGCGCTGCAACGCATCAACTTCTATACCGTTCGACTGATCGGCATAAAATTTTTTATACTTACACATTTGAGCACGAAGAATATATTCTAACTGTGTTACTTTTGATGTTACTCACCACTAGGTGGCACTGCAATGCATTATTATTTTAACTCGCCACTAGATGACGCTGCAGCAGGCCAAATTTTTGACCATTCAAACGGTGGCTATGAAAATCAGTACTCATAGCTATTTGAACAATGAGAATATTTTGGCGTTATCCATTTTCCTATAATTCGCCACATGACGGCGCTGTAGCAAATCATTACTTTAATTAACCACTAGATGGCCCTGCAGTGTATCACTTCTTGACTGTGCGAATGATCGCTATGGAAATAGGTATACATAGATATTTGAACACGGGGAAGAGTTTGGCACGATCCATTTTCCTATAACTTGACACTAGATGTCGCGTCAACACATGAACTTCAGGACTATTCAGCCGATCGTCATGAAAATTCGTATGCATCGATATCTGAATGCGAAGAATATTTTCGCCGTATCCGTTTTGCTAAATCTCGCCACTAGATTGCGCTACGCCGCATCGCCTTCTGCACCATAAAAACGATTGCCTTGAAATTCAGTATGCATGATTATTGAACACAATATAACGCGATATCCATTTTGCTATATCTCTTTATTACAATAAATAGTAATCACAACAAATATTAATGTCAAAAAGTCCATTCATTCCCGTGCGAAGAACGGGTACTTCAGCTAGTAGTATAATAATAATAGTAATAATAATAATAATAATAATAATAATAATAATGGTAATAATAATAAGACAGACAATGAAAGTTCATTCAATTTCTTTATTTACAATACAGTTTCCCAATTTACATTAAGTGAGCGTTTCTTAGAACGACTAAGATGTTTTACAAGTTTAGGAGACTTGCTTTTCACAGATGGGGATGTTTCTGGGGGCCATACTTTTACGAAGTACTTGTTTATTTTTTATGAAGTGCTTCGGTATGTTCAGGTCTTCCAGAGCCTTTAAAAAGGGTTCTTTACCGTTAACATCCGTTTTTCGCCGAGGATTAAAAATCATATTAAATAGTTCTGCGACATTTGATGATGCTATAGGTTCATTCATATACATCAGCTGACCCTTCTCATTCCACCGAATTGTATTGGGATTTCTTTTCAATAAATCTACTACCGTTTTTGCTTGTTTCTTCATGGCCATCGGTACAGAGTTCAAAATAATATCGTCGTAATCGCTTCGGATGATCTGTTCCTGTGGTTCTTCCTTCGGATTTTTAATTTCTTCATTCGCAGGTAAAATAGCTTCTTGTACATTGTTCCATGAGGAATTATAATTTTCCAGGTCCAGTTTTTTTCTTAGAAGTGAATAATACCGCTTGACTTTGTCATGCTCGTTTAAATTGCTGTTTAAAATTTGCATCATTTGCTTATCGAATTCGCTCAGCTGCTGAGGATTCGGAATATGTTTGTTTAAGACCTCTTCAGGTACGAGCGTATATTTTTTCGCATGTTCCATTATTTAGCGAGGTATTGTTAACGGGATATGAGACTCGTAAGTACTGACAATGCAGCGGGTATCAGTACATTTAAAAAACCTCCTTTTTGAACGATGAGCTCGCGTTTAACATACAATGGAGATTTTGCAGCTAATTTTCGCAATGTATTCTTATGCTTTTTTAAAGATCTCTTTTGATGAGTCGAAAGTGGGATGTTTCCTTTCAGCAAGTTATGACAACAATTACAAATTAATCGGATACAAGATTGCGGGATCTTTTTTATAAGGCTTTTTCGTAACTTGTTAGGACAAATCTTTAGGAGTTCCAATTGTTTAAGGTCCTCTTTCGTCACTGACATGGTGCTAACTAAACTAGAAATGATGCGAGCTCTATTTAAATATGTTTTAATTGATACACATACTGCGTTTGATTAGGTAATATATTCGTGCGCAAACGCATTTTTTCATCTGTTTGAGGGCACAAATCGATGAATAGATACGTGTAAGGTTTCTTGGTAGCATCTTCATATACTTCTTGAAAAAATTTGACATGCCTGGGAAACAATTGTTTACCTAGATGAGTGATTTGACTCATATCTCTTCGATTCTTAAATAATAGAAGATAATGAGCGTTCAGTGTTATTTCCCGCATTTCACTTCCTCGGTGAAAAAAATTTTGCGTTATAAAAATAACACTTATATTTAAGTGATGCGAACCTCTTGTAAAAAGTTGGGATAAGTTTTTACTGCTCCCGCATTCATGCATTAGATCGTCTACAATAAACAATGTGCTATTTCCTAGGTACTCGCGATAACCGGACGGCAAACCCTCCACGAATACCGCATCTTCAATTTCATCGAATAAAGGTTGATAAATGCCATAAAAGTAAATGATTTTGTCGGGCACAACCGAAAACATTTCCCGCTTGAATCTAATTAGATCTTTGATAAAATGAGATTTTCCACTTTGCGTCGGTCCCGAGATAACCGCGGTAAATGGGACTTGTAACTTTGGAAATTCCATCGTGAATGAAGACACACACACATTGTATACGGTTTAAGTAGTCTTTATTGATAAAAATTCACACTGACATTAAATCGTTTCGCTACAAAATTATACACACGCTTGTCATTACATATGCTTTTGGTAACAAAGGGAGAAACAATTTGTTTTAGAGGAAGACCTCTAGATTTGCAATACAAGTAATACACACAATATTGTCCGCAAACAGCTGTAATGTTACTTTGCAACGTCATCGGGTTAAAGTCTATATTGGCATATCTGGATATAAAACTGAATATGGGGCCTGTAAAAAAACTTGGCGCATTGCCATACGAGTCGAAAAACTCTACTGAATTAGGTGATTCTACGTAGATTGATAGCCAGTGGGAACCTCTAGCCCCCGCCGGGTCAACATTGACGACGATAGAAGAGGGATACTTCGTGATTTTTTCAGGTAACTGATCACTTGCATATACTCCTAAAAAGTATTTTTTAGTATACGCATCTTTAGAAAGCACTTGTGTCAGTTGAACTGTATTCATTCTTCTTCTTAATTAGGATAGTCACATAACACGTGACGTGATTTTGAAATTTCAATCACGTTTTCAAATTCGGCATAAATGAGTACTGATAGGGTCTTTTTCAGAGCTTCGGCAAATTTAATTTCCAATCTCAGGTTTCCTTGATGTTGTAAGCTTAAATGGGGACCATCGCATAAGTCTGGACTTAAATCAAAAGCGTATAACGTATGACCTTTTGCAAACTCTTCCCGAGTTAAAAATATACCCTTATCTTGATTAAAACTTTGGAAAAGTCGATGATAAGCACGTATGTAACTGCCATTCGCAAAATTTAATTCCAGAGGTTTGCTATTAACAGGTTGTCCGTCCACATAAATACTTAAAAAATTCACTTTGTGGTGGTCAATTAAAAACGGATTCAGATTATACTGCCCGCTCACTGCGGCGTTATCCAAGCATCCCACGACCACACGTTTGGGCATGACGCCCAAAAACACATTGTCTTGTAAAAAAGACCAACTGCCTGCTGAGACGGAATATAACTTGCACATCACACGATCAATCGGATATTTTGCAGAAGTTTTTTCCAGAGCTTTTGCATGGCCTAGTGAGACACCAGGGCTCACTCTTGCTTTTCTAACAAAGAGCGATGCATGTTCTAATATCACTTTATATTCCTCATTTGAAGGAGTCATTAAACAAAAGTTAGGTTTGCTTCGAGTCATTTTTATTTTCACATCGACCAAATTCAATAAAAGTCTACTTTGCTGGAAAATATCGCAGTGTAATTGTCCAATCATATCCACGCTTTTACTCTTGGAAGTTAGTTCATAACGTTTCTTGAGTCCTTCATTTACGTTGGTTGTGGCCTTGGAAGATGCCTGTTCTAAATTTGTATCCTTGTAAAAGCATTCACACGTAAGCATTGATTTTTTTGCGTCTTCGCCATAATTCAGTAATGTCTCTATGTAAGCTCGATACGGGTAAGTATTGTTAGATGTTGAGATCAGGCGTTCATTCAAACTAACGTCTACTTGGGAAAACAGTGCTTGTAAAAATAAATTAACCGGAGCCACATCATCCTTCTCCTCCAGATCGGCACCATCCGATTTCACAATTTTTGCTTTTACGTAGATGTGCGAGGATGAGAGGTCTATATATTCCTCTGTTGATCCCGGAATGTTAAATTCGACCGGTCCTCCATCCCGTATGTTAGCAATTGGATGATATTCCGTGAAAAATCCCTTTTCTATTGCCGCCTGTGTGCCGGGGAGAATAAATAAGTCTAACTCGGATTTAGCACATGCTACCGAGTCTTTATGAATTAAACCAAACATGATTAGGCAAAAATATCGCGTCCTTTCACTCTCTTGGCTTTACGTCGACTGACGATTTTTGCAGATAGCTTTCTCTTTTTATTACGTCCAGATCCAATCATCGTTTTCACTTTAGCAGCCGCTTTATCGGTCAGCTGTTTACCAGCTTCTTTCATCCGCCGTCTTGCAGCCATTTTAATATCTTCTCCTTTGGTCAAATCATTCAATACATCAACTCCGCTGTGAAATAATTGTTTACCTATTGCTGTGGCTCCCGATTTGAACAACGGCACAGCCGCCCTAAAGAAAGAGCGGAATAGTCCACCGAGTCCGTATCCTTTTTGAAACGGTGCGCCTTGGTAAAAATTAAGTCCGCTGCCTGTTTGATGCGTGTAATAATCCACAAAGGATTTTTGACAGCACTGGTAAGGCACATACATTATTAGGAGAGGTATTTCTGTCTGAAATGAAGCTTCACGTATGAACGCCCACGTTCAAATGGTACTAATTCGCCAGTGTGGGTCCTTATAACGATTTCGAGAGTATCAATTCTTTTTCTACTAATAGGTAAGTAATGCGGTCGATCAAACTGTGAATTAATTATTTCGCCGTCTCTCCCAGTCACATTAATGATACGCAACAAAGGTGCTAATACATCACCCACGATTTGAGGTTCTACTACGTCTGAATACACCATCAACACCCGGTAATGAGCGCAAGGATCTGCAACGTAAGGGCTTTCTTCCGTCCTTTCTATGTTTTCTTCAAAAGTTTGAATTTCGCAGGGGTCAAAACCTAAGAGCTGGGATAAACCGTCTTCTAGAATGACTCTCGCCTTATTTTTCACTGTAATACGAACGCGTTTCGTTATAGAGTTATAGTTTAAAAATATTTTATTTTCGATGTCTTTAATGCGAATGGCATCTAAAATGTCAAAAACTGAGTCATAAAATCCAGGTGGTACACGTCTACCGAGTACTTTTCCATCACCCAAATCAAATCCAATCAAATTATTTTGAGCATTCACATTATACCAGGTATGCGGGTACAAAAATTCAGTTAAACCGACTTCCCATTCTCCAGTTAGTTCGATGGGAACTGGTAAGCGCGTGATGAAATGGGAAATTTTATTCTCGGGAAAATAATTCATAGAGCTATCACTCGGAAGTGTTAAGTAGAAGCTCATCTTGGCAAATGATACTTTTATTTGAAAATTCATTTATTTATACAGCAAACATATCTTCGGATGGAATCCACTGATTAAACTTTTTAGGATAACCTCTAAATGTCACTAAGTATTCTAATCGTCCACGTCTAGTTCGCTTTCTCAATATTTTTTCTACATTAAATTTCTCCTTGGGCTGTACTTTTTGAAGCTCTTGCGGGTAAAATGTTCCCAGAATAGGTTCGTCCATCAAGTCTTTGATCCGGTAAACAGGGATGTCTCTCGGTACGCATTCTGTTACGATAAACAATTCTTCCGACCAATTGGTTTCGTATCCTTTCTCAAAGGTCAATTTATGCTTGGATACACGTACTGTATCCCCCACTTTAAAAGCACAAGGCTTTTTCTTTGTATTTTTCAAATCACCGTATAAGGTAAACCACACATCCCGCTCGTTAGACTCGGTCACTTTTGCGGGCTCTATTTTAATACTCGAGTGGTAAGTATGATTATAACTATGCACGAGTTGATCTAAAACATCCAAGTACCGATAAGTGCGATTTTTTGTAAAATATTTCCACATTTTCGTTTTTAAAGTACGATTAAATCTTTCTACAACAGATGCTTTCGTATTATTATATGTTGTGAAAAATCGTACGTTGTGACGTTTTAAAAAGGACTGAAATTTTGCATTTTTAAATTCAGTGCCTTGATCAGTCTGCAAAATGCGCGGCTTGCGTTCTAAAAATATAGATTCAAAGGCCTTTACAATATCTTCTCCACGTTTCGTTTTAATCGGAACCGACCAGGCATACTTACTTAGAATATCGATACAATTTAATAAATATTTGTATTCGTCATTGTATTGCTTTAAACTAGATAGGTCTACCAGATCCGCTTGCCACTGATGGTCCTTTGAATGGACAATCACTCGATTTGTCGGGAACTTATTGCGAACAGGTTTGTGCAGCGTATACGCATCTACACCTTGTAGCCATTTCTGTATTTGCCGTTTGCTTACTCTTCCTCGAGCAGCACGGTATAAAGCATTTAAACCACCAAAACTTGCCTCTTGGTTCGGATCTTGATACGTCTTCTCCATTACAACACAATATACGATTATTAGATAAATTAATTTTCATTCGTACGCTCATTATGCATTACCAGGCATACATTATTTGTCCGACTTCACTAGTCAAAATCATTCTCACAAATAAAATTAAACGGTGTACATTTTCGCTTTTATACGAAAGACCTCTCTTTCACCCTCGACCCCCCTCCCCCCCCCTTTTTTTTTCTTCTTTTTTTTCTCCACTCTCATAGAACACTTTTATACTGTTCAAATATGAAGGATCATAGCCTAATGGTTAAGTCGACAATCATTAGCCTGTGAATTCTTTTGCGGATCTAGCGAGTTCAAATCAGAACAAACGCAAAAACTATTCCAAGTATCGTCATTGTTTTAAAACCTAAATTTAATAATACACTCAGGAAATTACATTAATAAATTAGTTTAAAAAAAAATAATCTTATAATAATTATAAAGGAATAAAACTATTAATTTACATTCAAAAATGCAAATAAACTGATAAAACATTATACTCACAGTTATATATTCACTAGTGATAAAATATTACGCCTAAAAAGAAAAGAAAAAAAACTAATAACAATGGTTGTGGAGCGCGATTTATTTTAATTTTTAATATGTAGTCATTTACCATCCTCCTTTCGCATCCGGGCTGTGGACCGGCAATGGCGGAGTTATAAATGTTTTTTTTTATTTATTTTTAGTTTTAAATATTTATTTTTCTTTCTTTATTTATTGTCTATTTTTTTTATTCATTTTCTTTTATGTATTTATTAAGGGAGAAAAAAACATTTATTAAATATATATATTTAGAGTGGAATTTGATGATGGCCCCACGCCTTTGTGCTTATGCCATCTTCGCAAATATATCGCTTCATGTCATGAGGAGATAGTGCCAATTTATTTACTTTCAGGCTATAAATCTCGTGACCGAAACTCCTCAATGTTTGCATTGTGGTAAATTTTTGATTTCGGTCCACGATGCACTCTTTATAATCCTGGAATTTAATTCTTCTTCTCAGCGCTTGTTTTTTAATGCCTTTCAATTTTTTTACTGGCTCTTCTCCCTGAACTTTAAAACCGTAAACTTTGCTGCGTAAACCTGCAAATTCAGTCATGATAGAGCCGCAACACTCATCTTTCATCAAACCAACCTTTTTCTTGTTTATTCTAGGCATTTCAAACACATTGTCCCTTGAGTATTCAGACGTGTCAAATCTGTGTATTTCTCTTTTCATGTCATTGTACGCATTGGGAGTAATTATATGAAAAATGAAAGAGTCTGTGTCAGTATAGAGAAGTTTAAAGTTTTCTCGGTATAATGGTTTCATATAATCAAAATAAAACTCATACATCAGTGTTTTTGACACATCTAGTACAGCCATCCCTATAACTATAGGCTTTTTAAACTTAATTACCATTTTCTGTAAGTGAATGGCTGCAAGATTTTCTGAAAAAATTGTTCAGTCCTTAAAGTTAGGTTTTGCGATCAGTTTTTCGGCTTGTTTATCACTGCAGACAAGTTGAATGTCTTTCCTCCTCCTGACGTCCTCCATGCACTTGCCGAAGATACTGTTGTTCATAAGTTTATAGAAATTCTTTTCGAAAGCGTTATTACTTGCAGTTCTGAGGTTTGTATTGTGGTCAATGTAAGTCTTAAGGAAAGGTTTTTGATTGAATCTTAGTACTCTGTGGATGGCTTGAATTTTCAGCCCGTGTTTAATGTACAGTTTCAGATTGGGATAGTGCACTACATATCGATTTTTGTTTGTTAAAGTTAAAAGAAGTCTCTTTTCTTTCGAACCGGGAGGAATTTCATTCACAGGTGCTAAGGGATATTCGTTGTGTTCTAAATGTAGATGTTCTGGATAGATTAAATCTACTTCCAAAATGTAGCCAGTCTCGCTATCATCGGGTATTTTTTCGACATCTATTTCAGTATTACACCATTCAAAATCTTTTAAAGGAAGGTGCTGGCACATGGCCCATCCATAAAGATTATTTGCGTCAAGATAGAGTAGATAAGACTCCTGCTCATTCGGGTTAAATTCATTCATGAACTTATTATTTGCTTTGGCATATCTGTGGCTGCATTGAGATATACCCCCACGAATTCCCTTTTCAACGAAAAGTAGTTTTTCGTAGTCTGTTAGCAGCTCTATTTCAACTTTTGTGAATTTCATCATGGCATCCCACGATAATCCTGGCGCGGTGAAATACCAAGCCATATCCAAGCCATAGTTTGCGTAACAGTTGTTTCGAAAAGCTTGGAGTATGTCGGCGAGTAGGAGGACATCAGTCTTCACGTACAAATCGGTGTATTCACCCATGTTCTTTATTTGGAAAGCTTCCCACACTCTGTGTGCGTGATTGAAATCTTCTTCGGAAATTTCACTCTCATTTAAACAGCTATAAAAGTCTTCTTTTGGAGGAAGGGACGTTTGGTGAAATTTCTCAAAGCAGTCCATATAGTCATACGGATAGACCCCTTTTCTTAAGAGTAAATCAACTGTGGATTTTGGGAAAAACGTATGCATAAATTTAAAGTCATCTTTATGCATATCAGATGCTAAACTTTCTAGACTGGATGCCATGAATCTGAAACTATCCAGAAATCTTAGTTGCATCTTTCCTATCTGCTTACTAAAACTTATGTATTTTTCCTCATTCTCAGCAATTAGGGAAATCCTTTTTTCGTCGAACCCTAACTCCTTAACGATGAAATGTGAGTCGTAACCTGTCAGATTATGGAAAAACACCGGTATGAAAGTAGGCAATTTGAACTTTAAATTGCAATTGTTGCAGCCAGCGCCCCTGTACTTGCCAGTAACATGATCATGTTCAAAAACTTTCCAATTTTTTTCAGAGAATTTGCCATTACACAAATAGCAACTGTCGGCAGCTTCATGATCTTTTTTCTGTTGTTCGGACAATATTTCTATAGGCTTGGGGGTCTTATATATTGTTTCGATTTCCATTGCTTCCGCACTCAGCATCTTCATGAAAGTTTGTGCTGCGTCCTTTCCCCTGTATACGACGGGTGGTTTGTACAGTCCATACTCGTAAATTATATAGTATGCGAAACATGCCGCTTCGTGTTTTTGATACGGCATATTGAACGAGGTGGTAGATCGTTGTTCACAAGTGTCAATTTTTCTCGTGATAGCTTCAAAGTCAGCTACTATTATGAAAGGAATCCGTTGCTGGTGTTTGACTTTTTCGAATTTTACATTTTTTTCATTTTCTGAAGGCATTTCCACCAATGCAATATCGTGCTCGGAGCATAATCTTTTATGTTTGTCGAGCAGTGTGTACCAAAAGAATTCAAGCATCTGCGACAAATGAACTTCTTAGATTTAGACTTGGAAATTTGTGACGAGAGCAGCCTTGAAAAATGCTTGATCCAAGCATAGTGAGACGTATTCTCATTCGTCAAATATAATAAGTCGATAACAATCGGATATTCCTTTTCACATATACGTAAAGGGTACGTTTTATTCTTACTATTTAAGCAAAATATATTGATCCCGATATTGTTAATTTTTTCGAACTTTGGTACATCCGGAATTTTTACTGGGAAAGATATGCCTTGGAAGTTTAAAGAGTTTTCGTGTTGTGTGTAGTTTGACACTCTTTCAGCATGTTTATCCACTGGGTATAGGGCAGACAATACGGCCCATTTGAAACACATATCGTCCTGGTTTTGGACATTTATTACCGCATGCTTTAATTTTATTGAAGTCGGTAGGGGGATGTGTGATGCCGCCCTCAATGGGTTGTAGCGGTTTGTTCTCATTTCGAGGTATTAGATTTCAATTAGCCTCCAACCTGAATCCTTTTGCTCAAATTCGCTTGCTTCGTTTTGCAGCTTTTCAGATTTTTCTGCGTAAAGCTCCGACAAATCGGTGGAAGAAAAAACGGTTTTATTTTTTGTTTTGAAACATTTTTCTTCTCTCACCATATTATCGTTTGTTCCCTTTTCGTAAATGCCGAAAAGACGGAAATTCACTTTGAATTATCGAATGTTCAACATAGTTCTCAAATCATTAGTTATTTCAGGCTCGATTTGCTTCAAAAAAGATCTTATATCGCGAAAACCTTCCGTGTTATCACGTCGGTACGTATTCATCACACCTTTAAACGCTTCTTCTGTCTGACTTAATCCTAACCCAACCTGTTGTTTAGATTTCTTGGGCTCGGGCTTTTCTACTGTATCCAAAGGACGCTTCTTGGGAAGCTTTTCGTGGGTTTTTAAATGACGCGTTAGAGCGTCTTTCCGTGAAAAAAGATTTTTGACAAATGGGACATGGCAGAGTCTCATTCCCATGCACTGATGTCATATGTCGTTTCAAATCACTATTTCTCGAAAAAGTTCTTTTACAAGCATTGCATTCTAATTTTTTTGGAGGCTGATCGTTTCTTCCATCTTCTACAACACCATTTATTAAAAAAGCCTTACTACAATGGGGTACAGGAGATTCTTGAAGCGATCTCATTTGCATTGAACTATCTTCAAAGGGCGGAATAGATGCATGCGGATCAAACAAGTGTTCTGCGCGGTATCCGTTGAAATCCATCCCATCTTCGTTGTCAAGTAAGTTGTTATCTAGAAAATCCAAATCGCCTTGACTCAAACAGTTCATATCCAAAGAACTAGTAACATTTTACTGAGAAGGCTGGGGCAACTGGAACGGAGAAGGTGTCGGCATCGGCGGCAAAGAACTTTCAGGATTGAACAAATGTTCTGCCTGGTATCCGTTGAAGTGCATCTCATCGTCATTGTCAAGTAAATTATCGAGAAAATCCAAATCGCCTTGACTCAAACAGTTCATATCCAAAGAACTAGTAACATTTTCCTGAGAAGGCTGGGGCAACTGGAACGGAGAAGGTGTCGGCATCGGCGGCAAAGAACTTTCAGGATCGAACAAGTGTTCTGCCTGGTATCCGTTGAAGTGCATCTCATCGTCATTTTCAAGTAAATTATCGAGAAAATCCAAGTCACTATCGCTGAGTTTCTCCATAATTGTAAAAAAAAAAAAAATAATAACTAACTAAGACTAATAGTTGAAACAACTACAGGCTGCGACTGACAGAGCGAGATAATAAACAAGCAAGTCGAAAAAATAAGTCCACGACTGATTCGAGAACGCGTTAAATGAATGCTCGAAAGTACAGCTTTCCGGTAATGGATGCAATACCCCTTCCCTAGGAAACCTTTACCACACTTGTCGTACCAGTTTTTACAGTGTCCAGTGCAACGTTATCAATAGAAGCTTCTCGCACCCTGGTCTCCTGGGACAGATAATCTGCTTTAGAAATTCCTTTACTTTCTTCCACCTGTAGCAACGCTGAAAACGAATACCTTTTCATACCAACTGAAGAAATAGACTTATTTATTTATTTTCTCTGCGAATATTTCCTCCACTTTAAAATTTCGCTAAAACAAAGTAAAGATTTTTTTTTTCTTATAACTTTTTTTATTAACTAGTGTTTCATTTGTCTAAATGTTAGATTTATTCTTGGTAACAGCGCCTTGGATTTCGGCATTGCATGATTCCAGAAAATATTTCAAGGCCGTAGCCAGGAAAATTTTTCGGGGGGGGGGTTTAAAGTTTTATGTTTTAATATGGTACTTTTTTCAGCACACTGAAATTAAAATTAAACAAAGTATGATCTCCAGCTTTGTGTTTTTTCATTTTTATTTAAAACGCGAAAATAATGCATCCAAATTGAAACAGTGGTATGTAAGCAATATCCTATCGGCGTAGCGAACCTCTGTGTCAGTGCAGCCTTTAAAGAATGACAAGCACTGTGTGACAGAGCAGGGCCGGCTGGACCATATAGGAAAACTAAGCGACTGCCTAGGGCGCTGACTCGAGAGGGGCGACACTAGCCAGGCAGCGGATGTTTTTTTTTTTTTTTTTAACTCCTGGTGTCCGCAGTGCCACTCTCTTTTTATTCTAAGGAGTAGCGGACTGGTTACGTGAATAATGCAACGTAGGATCTCCCTCCCGGTCCACATGGGTCGAGACTGGAGCCTACATGTCCCAAACTCCAAAAATCACAAACTTATCACTCTGACTTTTTTTTATTTATAGAGGTCATAAACACGATACTGTGAAACAGTGGCGCACCCAGGATTTTAGTTTAAGGGGGGGGCTGGGCTACTAATACTGCTGAACTCGGTTATAGTGACCTCAATTAAAGTTATAACTCTCTTATAACGTCAAAATATTCTGTGCCAGTCGACTTGCCCGTAGAATACATCCCCACGAGCAATGTAACTCATTTTAGAGTCAAATAATTATATGATCTTTTCAGTGATGTTGTAACCACGTTTAACCGTGTTTCATGCTCTAACTGTAAGTTTTTATTTCAAAACTAACATCTTTTTTTGGTAAAAAGTATTTTAGAAATAATTTGACAATTTTTAAAAAGAAAACATTTAACTCATTAGTGACAATTTTCAATAATTTTCACTTCTAATTTCCCGCCTTTAGGGGGGGGCTTCAGCCCCCATAGCCCCCTCCGTGGGTGTGCCTATGCTGTGAAACTGTTTCGTGTTTCGATCTCCGATGGAATCGAGAGATAACTCACTATTTTCTGTGGAAAGAGAAATTTTTTTAGTTACGATATTTCTTTTTTGTCTCTCTCTACGTGTAAGGGGGGGGGGTGAAAGAAGAAGAGAGAGAACCAATGTGGAGAAGCATTGAGACGAATGTGAGCTTTTGCTCCGATCATACTGCATTCTAATTATGGGAAATGTAAATACTGTGTAAAATTGTGTAAATAAAGTAGCCGTACATAGTGTACTTAGGGCACATTTTTGCTACCACCTTCAAAAATTCCTACTACTATGATACATTAAACACTGTTTATTTAAAGAATTATTTGATGAGAATGAGAAATTCTGCTTGCAAGTGCCACGGAAATTGCATTTCCTTTTGGCCATACTCAGAAGACAGGTATGCGTATAATGTACAGAGAAAAGAGTAGCATATTTAAGTGAAATTTATCACTTTGCGATCCTCGGAGAAACACAAGTAAAAAATTACATGCGGTTTGAATGAACTGAAGTGCAATAATTGTAGTTGGCGATACAAGGGATAATTTTTTTTTCTACGAACAGTAAGTTATGTGACTGAAAATTTCGGGGGGGGTTTGAACCCCCAAAACCCCCCCTTGGCTACGGCCTTGAAATATTTGTAGGATGTTTCATCAACAACAGACTCCCGTTTTCCAGAACGATCTTTTTAGATTTATAACCTTTTCTAGTGAATCTCTTTTTTTGTCCTAGTGATATAGATGCGATCGGCGAGGCAAATTTTAGTTCTTTCTCATTGTCCTTGTGCGGAGAAATGCTGTCTTTTCCGTCTTCGTATCGATTAATTAACACAAAATTAAAATGTTCACCAGTTTCATCGTCTAATTCTTTCTTGATTTTTAAAAGCAGTGGAGTCCAGCTGTGTGCGCTTATTGTCATGCCACTAAAAGTATATGAAAGTCCAAAATCTCCGGATGCTGCCAGCTTACGTGGAATAGTATACCTCTTGCCGTAGAGATTTAAAGTTGTGCGTTTTTTATCTAAATAAATAATTTCCTTTTCTAAAGCTCTAAAAATCCAGGCCTTTTGATCATCATATAATTTAGAATATTTAAAACATAAATTATCATTACAGTATTCCATCATAAAATTTAACGCTTAAAAGACAAAAATTCTAGTAAAAACTTACGCTCGTGCGACACCGACCAGGTAAAACTCGGAGACTGAATTTAGTTTGTGTTGCCAACGCACTTTTCTAAATTGTATCGCGACCGGTTACCGTTAACGTTGCGTTTAACCTTAAACTTAATTAAGATAATATTTTCAAAATCCCATTCCGAAACTTAAACTTGCAGCAGACTCGACAACAAGCTCTAAAACAACTCAACCCATCCGTTGCCACTCCCACAAAAAGAAACTTTTCGACCAATAACGGGCGAGAATCGTCCGGTATTCTGAAAAAAAAAAATCGGAAAATTTTCAAAGTCCGATTCCGAAACTGAAAAACGAAACCAAAAACATTTAGCAGACTCGATATCAAGCAGGAAAACAACTCAACATCCAGCAGTAAAACATCTCAACTCAACATCCAGCAATAAACAACTCAACTCAATTCGATGACGTCATTAACCACGCCCCCTCATCCAGCAATGTCAGCCACCGCGCCACTGGCCCAGAAACCGTAAAACCCCTCTACTACCGATCAAGTTACGGCCGATGCTCATAAGCTATACGTGTTTTATGCGTTTCAATAGACGACGGGACTGAAACGGGAAAAAAATGTTCCGTTGCTCTCTCCATTATGTTGGGGGACAGTGTTTTAAGTTTAACACATTAATCTTTTGTTGATAGATCCCGACTGGCCATTAAAAGTGGTAAATTTCGCCAAAAAAATGTCGCCTTAACCCCTGTAGTGACAACAAGATGTGGCTAATCAGCAACGGCAATTATTCATTTTGTTGTTCGCGGGCCCTACCCATTAACATTTTAGTGTATACTTAGTACAACTGCTGAATGCAATATTGAACCCATTTCACAGCCACCTTGCAACAGCGGCGGCTCTTGATGAAAAAAATAGGTGAAGAGCTTATACCAAAACATTATGAAAAACACCTGATGCAGCCATTAACATGGACGCCGGCAGAATATTTCCCAGGGGGGGGGGGGCAAAGGCTACTCAAGGGGGGACAAAGACTACTTTAACGTATAGTTACCATGTTGAAAAGAGCAAAAAAGCAAGGCAAAACACTGCATACAAAAATCCAGGGGGGCATCGCCCCCTTGCCCTATGCTGCCGGCGCCCATGGCCGTTAAGCATGGTAATTAGGTGGTGGCATAGGCCTTTCTGCGGAAAGAAATTTTTAATCTTTCAGCGATGCATTAATTCCTAATGCCTCCATTGGTCGACCCAGGGCCCGATTACCTTTGAAGTGAGGGGAAGCTCAGTCTCATTTCGGGCCCCCTCTTCCCCTTTTTGTTTGGATTAAGTAAAGTTTTTAATGATTTTCTTTGTTAAAAGGATATTTAATTGATTTAATTAGTTCTAATGATTTTATTTGAAAAAAATATTTTTTTCATTAATTTGAAGTTTACCTTAGATAAAAATATGTTATTCATTATCTTCGCAATAGTTTACTTAATTGTAATGAGATTTTATAGTATTTTTAAAATTACTGTAAAAAGTAAAATAAAAACATTTCCTTACTACTGAAACATTAAACTTTATTTATTTAGTCATATATTTTTCATGAGACATGGGGCTTTTTTCGGGAATTCTTTGTTCGTTTTGATGACATCATAAAAATCACAACATGGAAGTCCAGAATTAATTTTGACCTTTAGACGATTTTTAACATTACATATTGAAAGTTTACCCCTTTCTACCGACCAAATGTTCCTGATAATACAAAATTTTGTCTCAACTGGAACAAATGTCCCAAGTATAGATATCGCAAACTGAACTAATTTAGAAATGTTGCTACATGGAGTATCAAGACTTCTAAAATACCTTAAAAATAGCTTTCCACTTCTCTTCATTAAAAATCTTTTTAATGAAGATAATTTAAAACTTAGAAGATTATTTAAAAACAAAACTTTGAATTTTTATCCGTTTTACAGTCATTTTTGGGCCCCCTTCAAATTATGACGGGAAACTTCTCGAGCCTTTTCGCTAATCAGGCTCTGGGTCGACCACGAGAAAGAACATCTCTTTTATCGTCATCATTCCACCGATTAAACGGTGTTTGTAATACATTACAGACTATATCATTTACAGGAAACATAAGGAAGGTGAATAAACAGAAAAGAAACTAGCTATTATTATCATTAAAATTAACACAAGAAGAAACTCTAAAACTTTCAAAAGACAGCAGTAAAAATCTCGACGCACTACGCTGGGTTTTCTCTCACTTGAAGAGACAAACCGTTTTCTGAGGGATCTCTTCACCTGATAGAAAGTCAAGTTGTAAAACTGAATGGAGCGTCTGAGGGTTACCATGGCAACCCCACCGATAAGTGCAGTAGAAGAGATAATTTTTCATTAGCACTTCACAACTCACCCCGTCAGAACCCGCGTACCACGTGACTCTAACAATGGACCAATCGTGACACAAATCTGAAACTTTCTTTGGCCGCGCGGCAAGGGGAGGGGAGGGAAGAGAGTTAGGCTTCACTGATAGTAAGGGCATGATTTAGCACAGTGTATTCTTACAGACAAAATTTGAAAAAGGATTATGGCTTGCTTACGTTACACAATTTTTTGTTACTTACAATACTTGGTGAAGAGGCACTTCACCTACTTCACCTGAAAAGCCGCCACTGCCTTGCAATATACAGTGTTCACAGTATACATTTTCGCATTTTAGGATGAAATTAAGTTTTCCAGTTTAAGTAATTCCCATCCTTTTCAGTGAGGACTGTAGTAAACAAACCTCAATTGCTATTTACAACTATTATCACTATTACCTGCTATTTACAATTTGAACTTTCTTTTTTAAAACCAGACCAGCTATACATTGCCAGGTACTCGCTTTGTCTGATATCTTAGAATATGTTTTACTTTTATAATGAGGATATGTACCCATACGTCTGGGTGGTGCGGACAACTTATGAGAGCAGTTGAAAGAATGAAAGCTATACAAATTGCGGAGGGTTGGATTGTTCGTCTATGCTTCAGCATCACTTAAGGCCAGGGGCGAAGCCTTCAGTCCGCGCACGATGCGCAGATGAGTAGCAGGTTTCTGAAAAATGCGAAGAGTTTTGAACTTGAATTTAGCGTATTTAAAAACCCAATTTTATAAAATTTTCGCAATAGAATAATCTTTTTTTTTTTTTTTTTTTTTTTTTCAAAGAAATGGCTTATAAGGTAATTTTATTATTTTCTTGTTTGGTTTCGCAGAGAAACCTCCGTTTATACAAGATTCTTACTGCTGCCATCTTTTGGTCATAAAGGAAATCGTCCCGACCGGAAAAGAGATGCGCTCATAACAGAGCATCTCGTCCGATGACGCGCGCAGTTCCTTGGCCAATCAAATAGCGCGAAAATTTCGGGAGGAATATACGGTGAAAAGTGAGCCAGGTCATCTCTAAAAAGATAGCATCCAACCAGCGCTTTAACACCACTAAGCGACTGAATTGATTGATTGTACAAAAAATATATAAATGCGTGTGCATGTGAAAGTTGACACGAACGAATTACAGAACGGCAATGTCTATCTGTGGGATGCGTTTAATTTGGTTTTAAATTAAAATAAATAAAATCATTTTTTAAAATGATTTGTGAAATTAAATCATTTCTTGTCTCTTCTTACTTGAAATTCTTGCGTAATTTCTTTATATAATAAGAAAATGCACTGCTGTTTCATGTAACTTATTCCGAATATAATAAAATTACTTGTTATGTTGAAAATATTTTGTTTGTTCTTTTGATAAATACTTTAATGCGAAAAAAGAAAAAAAATAATAAATTTCTATATTAAAAAAAATGTCCTTTGCATTTGTAATTTGAATATCTCAAAAAATGGACTATTTGTCGGAGGCTAGAAGACCCACGCTTTAAAAAGAATTCACACATGTAAGAGATTCACCCAAAGTGAAAATCGGATGAGTAATATTTCATTGCTATCGATCGAGAAAGAAATGTTGGCATCCTTAAGACAAAGATTTTTACGACATAATAATCGGAAAATATTCATCCAAAATAAGAATGGATTTTATTTTCAAATAATGGATGAATATTATTCTTTACTGTTCTGATAAGTACAATATCTGTACATATCAAAAATGTCCCATTTCTAATTAATAAATTTCTAAATAAATACTACTAATAATAACTATTTAAGATTATTTTTCATTTTTAATTATTAAATCTCTAAAATTAATAAATAATACAAATAACCATTTAGGATGTTTTTTTTTTTTTTTTTCAAACGTTAGATTATCTTATTTGCTTTGAAGTACATCCAAAATGTTCTTTATTCTTACACCACCTCATTAAAGTATTCGAGTGTAAGACAAATTTACTGTGTTAATGTGTTCGATCTTATATATATTGTGTTACATAAAAAATAAATTATAGTCCAATGACAACGTCTAGTATTTCTTTTGAGTTATGCGTTTTTTGAAAAATGAATCAGTAATCAACCGAATCAAATAAGAAATTCAGCTTAGACTAGAATAGGATTTTTTTAAAAAATATTTTTGTACTAAATATTTAACTTAAATGTTGATAAAATATATGAACATAATATTTTTGACTATTTGCATCACACCATGATCAAAATTTTCTTTTCGTCGGTCGTTTCATTAGAACTTATAACACAGTGTGTGGATGTGTGCTTGCGCTGGCGGGGAAGAGGGGGATAAATCTGTAAGCAGCGATGACCATGGCATATATTCACGCCTCGCCCCTGCTTAAGGCCGATGCTGATTGCTGCTGCGTCTAACGTGACTGCAGTGGGTAAGAGGGCATTCTCGTCGCGAAATTTACGACTTTTTAATAGCAATTCGGGATTTACCGATAAAAGATTTCCGCACTAAACCGCAAACTCCGTACCCTATAAAATGGAGAGAACAACGGAAGATTTTTTTTCCCGTATCAGTGTGCCGTCGTCCATTCAAATATGGTGGAACCTGCTAAAATGACCACTTTGGTAAAGAGATCTTCTGTCTATAGTGACAACTTTAATGCAATTTCGCTTTACTACCATCACACTTTACCACCTTTGTAAGGTGACCAGTTTTGTTATTCCCAAGGGTAGTCCCATTACACAGGTTCCACTGTACAAATAAAACTGGGATCATTGCTCCAGCCACTGTGGCGATAGCGAGTCAATAAAATGTGCCTCTCCTTCTGTTTAAAAATAAAAGCTCTATATCATTTTTGTAAATAGAGAAATTACGTTTAGTCCACAAGGATTCAATAAGTATTGGTGTATATATTCTTGGTATATGTATATATATATATATATATATATAACATTACACACACAAATCAGAAGCCCGCTAAAATCCCACATTTCTAGAACTACACAGTTTTAATTCAGTTGGAACAAAGGAATCTGCTTTCAAAAGCGGCAATTACTACACGGTCCCTTGAAATTCCTTTGTAATTTTGTATACGGTCCCCGCGTCCAGTCAATCTGGCGTCTTAAAAGTCATAACAAACCTTGAAAAATCGTTGCCCAGATTTTGGGATCTGCCAAAAATTGCAACTTGCATGGATCATGTGACACGACCTCAAAAGTGAATAGAAGGGGCTGATGCAGCCCAGCAGCGATTTTTTTCGCGTGACAGCAACTGCCAAGGAAAGATGTATCGAATCACCCAATAAAATAATGTAACCGCAGTTCGACTGATTCTTCCACTGACAGTCATAGCGCGCGGCTCAAGGATTTTCACAGCTCGCTCCAGGGCTTTGCCGGCCAGCGAAGACCGGCCAGGATCCCACAATAACGGCCCTAAGCCAGAGTCCCGAGCCGCCTCGCCTAATGCCCAACCCCGAGAATGGGTCTCAAACAGCCTCGCGTCCTCCGGCACACGACTACACCTTCCCGTAGCCGTTTAATGCTACACACGAGAATAACATTTCCCTTTACACTTTGGAAGGTGCCTGGTTCAAAACCAGTTCGCGTCCGCCGACCTAACTGTTCGGAGTTTTTCGTGCTTTCCTCCGAAACATAGAGCAAATAGGGTTAGGCCCCTTAGAAAGACCCCCACGGAGTGCACCCCACCCATCGGCTTAGATTCCATGTGCAGATAATTGGCCGTAATCCTACAGCTCGAAAACCAACCCTTTACACTTTACATTCTAAGGACTGTGAATATATTTCTTGATATATTGGCGTGTTTAAAGATGTTACTTCTATTATCATTATATTATTTTATTATCCACAAAAAATTATTTTAAGTTACCTTAAAAAAAGCTAGTAAAAACAAGCAATACAATAAAATTAGGTTTCATGAAAATCAAAATGAGTCAGTTGTTCTATTTTTCGCCTTCCCGTTATTCTTTCTTCCAGATTTTCTCAAATGTGAAATGCGTCAGCTTCCATTTTATGAATTTTTCTAGCTAACCAGCCGAAGCCTGAAAATTTTGCAATTTTGCATTCCAAGTTTTTCTGCCAGAATAACAGCACTGCAGTTTGCTTGATTTTATTTTATATTGGTAATACGAACAATTATCTACATGAGGGATCTAGGCCGAGTACGGGGCGCCCTACGTGGGGGGGGGGGTTTCTAAGGGGTCTTAATCCGTATTAATGAGAAGTTTCGGAGAAAACTGCATAAGACTCCGAACAGCTAGATTGACGGACGTGCCCTGTTTTTGAACCAGGCACTTTTCTTCTCCCAGTTGTGAGCGCTACGCGCTCAGCCACTCGTCGGGGCTCCAGAAATTGGAGTTATGTCATATGTGATGTTATGTGGCAAGTCTATACTAGAATGCATTCTGGGGCGGTTGCCTTGGTCGGAGGATTTTTTCAGAGGTTCTGACGCGTATTCGCGTTAAATCTGGAGAAAACCATCTGGAAAAGCTCCAGATAGTTAGATCGAGATCCGCGCGGTAGGCCCAAACGCGGGACCTTCACACTTCAACCATCTATCATGTCGAGTGTCTTATCAACTCGGCCATGGTGGGGCCCAGAAATTAGAATGTTGGATGCTCTTGCTTCATGCAACCATTTGCATGCATAAGTGCCTTAGTAAACTCTTCCAATCGGCCACATTGACTTTTCGGCCGTTTGGATTTGGATCCCGAACTAAATTTTTGCGCTGCTTCAAGAATTTTATCTTTGCTTCTAAAATACCTTTGAGAATACACTCAGGTAGTTGAGATTGCCTTGCGAATGGCACTTTTGACATTCCCCGACACTTTTTTCCCCTACTCTTAAAAAATTTTTCCCTTGTTCCTGTAGCGTAAGATGAAAAAAAAAAATCGTTGTTAACCACCTCGTCTTTGAATAGAAATTTTTTACGTTGGAGTTGCTGGGACTTTGAAATATCGTCTTTAGAAAGAGATCGTCGTTAAACAGAGAGTCAACTATATATACAGTGCTACTTTTTAAAATTTCAGTTCATGTGAAAATTTACAATTTTTTAAATAACTTCCTTAATCCATAGTGTATTTCTAACTCTGGGGGGGGGGGCTAGAGCCTCCAGAGCCCACCGTGGATCTGCCACTGTATACAGTGCTACTTTTTAAAATTTCAGTTCATGTGAATATTTACAATTTTTTAAAAAACTTCTTTAATCCATAGTGTATTTCTAGCTCTGGGGGGAGCTCGAGCCCCCAGAGCCCCCCCCCCCGTGGATCCGCCACTGTCTCGAACGAATTCTGACGACCTTTTAACCCTTTAACGCGCAGTGTGAACATCAAACTGTGACGTTTTGACTGTTGCCAGTCACGAAGAATAGATTTGATTTCTATAAAAATAGTTGCGGGTGACAAAGCTCCACGAGAATCCTTTACTTTTTAGCACTTCATTTCCGGTAAAAAAAATGGTCACAATTATTTTTAACAGCACTGACATCTGCTGAAAAAATGGAAGAATGCGAGAACAGCTGGATAGATTGCCTAATGCTGAAAAAAGGGCAGCCGTTGCCATCGCTCGACTTAACTACCAGCAAGATGGCGGACGATCGAAACGTTCATCGCGTGCCACAGATCTAGAGACCCCCTTTTTGACGCAGCTGGCTGTGCGGCATAGCCAGCTGCGTCAAAAAAGGGTCTCTAGATCTGTGGCACGCGATGAACGTTTCGATCGTCCGTCATCTTGCTGGTAGTTAAGTCGAGCGATGGCAACGGCTGCCCTTTTTTCAGCATTGGGAAAGGGTTGCGCTACGCCTCAAAGGGTTAAAAAGACAATTTCACTTCTTCCATCATAAGCAATTTCTGGCAGAACCATCAATTCTCCACTACCAAAATGTCTACTGAAGAAAGATTACGTTCTTTCATTTCTGACCCATTTCCATACATTTTTCGCAATATTGCAAACACAGTTGCTTGTGGCGATATGTCTACTTTACTTTTCAACCTTCATCTTTGACCATCTCTCAAGTGCTGTAAAAAGCTTAAAATTTGTCTGAATCTTATAGAAGTGATGGGAAGGCATAAATCAGTACAAATCCGCTTTGATTTGCTTGTTTGTGTGATTATGACAACGTTATGCTTTCATACAAAATGTATATTTTTCACTCTCTTATCACACACACGTATACATATATTTGAGTTGCAGTAGTCGTACCCCCCCCCCCATGAAAAATTTCTGGCTACGCCACTGATTACACCAACTGATCTTTTAAGTAATTTAACAGATCTACCACATTTTAGAAAAGCATCGTTTTTGCCTATCTCAGATAGCACTGGTCGTTTTGCCATCGTGACAAATGCGACTTAAACTGCTTTCTTTTGACTGAATAACCTGTTGTACAACTTCTGTGCATTGTACGCTGGCTTCATATTTCGGTCAATTAATAACTACGCGTCATTAATAACTAATGAGCACGAACAGCTACATTTTCATAAACAGATTTCCATGATTCAGATAGAAAAACAAACAAAAAAGCCCTTTTCTTCTTGTTTTTGAATATTACTGAAAATTTCTTTGCAGAAGTGTTTTGTTAATAAGAAAATATGCAGCATATGAAATTTTAACCAATTTGAATGCACAGTTCAATATTTTTTCTAAAAATACTGCCATTTCATAAATCAGTTTCCACCACTGTACTCTATATTAATCCCATACTGACTGATGCGCTGACTCTGTACAATTCCGGTTGAACCACTCCAAAACAATACTTTTACCGTCATTAATCCAAACAGTTTAAAAAATTATTGTCTAAAAACGTAATAAAGTTCACACCGTTGGTGCAATCGGCTTTTTGGAATTATGTAAAAAAATATAGAAAATACGTCATATTGAAATCACAGTTATGAGGCTTTAACGGGAAAATTACGATCCCTGGTTCGCTTAAAATAGTTTTTTTAGATTATCAAGCTTAACTTCTTTTCACAAATAAAATGATTTTCTATGCATGAAGCATTGATATAGGGGAGGATGTTCCCACCAAGCGAAATCTTTCGAATGAAAAAAATTTCCGCAGAGATTCCGATTTCGGTCAGTGGTGTAGGCAAAAGGGGGAGGGGAAGTTAGGGGTCCAGACCCCCACGGCCTGAAATGAGAGATACAGACGCGGGAAGGGATCTTATACATATTTCTTTTTAAATTGATATATGCAATATGCATGACATTGGAAGGGAAGTTTTCGGACACTCCCTCGAAAGAAAATCCTGTCTACGCCACTGATTTCGGTATATAATAAAAAGTGAATATGAAGTTATTAGTAGGCAAAGATTAAACATACAGAGTGTAGACATATTTTTGTCAAATGTTTTTTTCTTTTTTTCTAGAGCCCGTTGTAATTGTCTCCACATCGGGCTTTATCCTCAAGTACTTTACTATTAAAAGTAAAAAGAAAAGGAAATATGAACCCGCAATTTAAACTGTATAATTCAATAAACTGGATTTTTTAAAAGCTCTTTTTCAGAGATATTATAAAGGAAAAAACATATTAAAATGCATTATCGTCCCCCACCGCCCAAAAAAATAACAATCAAACTTTGAATTATTCAGTTTGAATGAATTTTATTACTTGATTTTGAACAGGCTAACAGCAACCACCCCTAAAGATGAAAAATACAGAATTGTCACTCAATTAATGAATTAAAGTGCTTAGTTTGAATGTTATTGTAAGAAGCTCCCACAAAAGCAATATAAAGGGTGTCCCACTAGGCTTTTATCACTTAAATATTGATCATTCACATATATGATAAATTACAAAGTTATGTAAAAAACAAGATACAGAATTTTATGATATCGATTAAAATTTTCAAAATTAAATTTAAATAAATACAAAGTTTAATTTTTTATGCGGGGTTCGTACGAAAAAATTCTCAGTCAGTAAAAAGTGCTCCATAAATTAATAAGTTGATGTGGAAAACTTGAACATTTTATCCTAAAAAGGGTAGGAGACATGAAAATAAATGAATGATGACTTAGACTATTTTTAATGACTCTCGAAGAGAAAAAAAAAATCACATCAAATGATCACATTTCAAGGGTCGTACACAAATCTACAAATCACGGGGGAGGGGGGGAGTGCATAAATACACAACGTACTTCTGCTAATTATTTGGTTCACAGCTTTGTTCAAACATATCTCTGAGCCTTCTTATGACAAAAGGCTGAAACTTTGTACACTACCCCAGTATAGGGCCCGTTTCAGTAATTGGGATTTTTTTTTTTTTTAAGGGCCACGTATAAAATTTACATTTGTATTTGATCTTCTGAACATTGTAATCGGAAAGAGAAAATTCTGCACCCTTTTTTTACGTAACATTTTAATTTATGTCTATGGTCACATTTAAGAAATAAAAGATTAGGTCAATGTTTGCCTGCTTTCTGAATAAGCGCATCCAGTTGAACTAGGTTGTACTGTCATCAAATGAATCGATTACTATTTATAGCACTATAACCTAATGACGTAAGTAAGCTTTTGGTCTATGAGCAAGTGTTTGGACGGTTAAGAAAACGTTCACGGTATAGGAAATGAAATTAAATGTCGTGTTACGGCCAATTATCTGCACTAGGAATCTGGTCCGAAGGGGGGGGGGTAGTCCTCCGTGGGTGACTTTCTGCGGTATCCTAACCCGTATTTACGCGAAACTTCGGAGCAAATCACGGAAAACTGTGAACGATTACAGGTCGACGGACGCGACCTGGTTTTGAACCAGGCACCTTCCGTCTCCCAGTTTAGCTATTCCCCTGATGGGACTTCACGGAAAATAGGCGAGACGGAAAATAGGGGTCTCGCAAAATAGCCTAAAAGCTTTGTCTCGTCTCGCAAAATCCCTACATCGTAATGTTAAAAATGTTTGCCTCGTCTCTCAAAAAAGCTGTTAGGAAATCTCCATCATAGTCAACATCCATCCCTAGTTGTCGTATGAACGAGGTCATTAGTAGTATAACCAAGTTCAACTGAATAGCAAATTTCGAAAAGGGAACCTCGAGGTTATTTCAAAATTGACTTTTTATCTTTTTTTTTTTTTTTTTTTCATGCAAGAAGGACTGGTATCTGGTTCCCATACTGGGAAAAAACACGAATTTCTGCAATAGATTTCGAATAGGTCTTGCTAAACTGCCCATCAATGACTTAAAAATGAAAGATCTAGAAAAAGTTAAGACAGTACATTAGAAATTTGCACCGGCCGAAAATTTCAAGCCCGGCCCGTATAACAGTCACCTCGACCCGGCCTTGCCCATAAGCAAAATAAAAAATTTAGGAACGGCCGTTCAGAAATTACAATTTAATGCCCGGCCCGTAGCCAAACTAAACTGAGGTATAACCCTACCCAGCCCATTTAAAAAATGATTTAAAGCTCGACGCGGCACGACCTGAACTAATTGTATTAAACTTATCGTTTCAGGAGAATCATATTTCCATACTGATTTTATACTGATTTTATATGTATAGATAAGTAATGTAATAGTATAAAACACAGTGATCAATTTATACCTGCGATGTCAACAACTTCTACTGTAAAACTGTATAAATTTAAATGGAGCTTAACCCTTTGAAGCGCAACCCTTTCCCAATGCTGAAAAAAGGGCACAGCCAGCTGCGTCAAAAAAGGGTCTCTAGATCTGTGGCACGCGATGAACGTTTCGATCGTCCGCCATCTTGCTAGTAGTTAAGTCGAGCGATGGCAACGGCTGCCCTTTTTTTCAGCATTGGGCGATCTATCCAGCTGTTCTCGCATTCTTCAATTTTTCAGCAGATGTCAGTGCTGCTAAAACTAATCGTGACATTTTTTTTACGTTAAATGACGTGCTATAAAGTAAAGGATTCTCGTGGAGCTATGTCACCCGCAACTATTTTTATAGAAATCCAATCTATTCTTCGTGACTGGCAACAGTCAAAACGAGTTGGGTGTTCCCAGAGCGGGAACACTGCGCATTAAAGGGTTATTTAGAGACAAGAAATTATATTGTACACTCTGAACTATTGGGACTGTTCATGCGCGTAGTGGGACCAATTGATTAGAAGCCAGAGTGCCGACCACTTGACCAGAAGATTGGCTAATGCATTGTTTTGATTATGCTATCTGTAAAGAAAAAAGCTCCTGTCTGGTTCAGAGTAGGCCAGACAGTTGGCAGCTTCGTAGGAAATCGGGCGTCTATACTTGATTTGAATTCCTGTTTTGCCGACATTTTTTCAATCAAGACCCGGCTCGGCCCGAAAGAAGAAAAGGCCAAAAGCTGGCCCTGCCCGACTTTTAGGAAAGAGAGGAGGACCGGCCCGTTACTAATTTTCGTCTTCCTGCAAATCCCCGAGCCTGGTTCACGTTCCTTATGCCGGCCCACGCCAATACGATTTATACAGTGGGATTTTGAAGGCATTCTGCAGGGGCCGACAGATGCGGCTTCAAGTTGGACGTCGAATATTGTTAATTAAAACATTATTGGGGGATATTTTTGTATAACAGTGTAATCCCCATAATAATAGATTGTGAAATGCAAAAGAAAACTTTTGTATTTTCGCTCTTTTAAAAAACATGTGTTGTAAAATAATGCCGTTTTGCTACTAAAACTACTCAAATTCTCTAATTGAATTTCGAGGACTGAAACGATCAGTTTATCTTAGGTGTGCTCAATTCTTTTTGGGTGTACACATCCTGACTAAGACAAGGGCAACTACACCGGGTCCTTAATGAAAAGAGCCCTAAAATCGAGAAAAATCATAGAAATTTGCGAATTATGTGTGTGTGACACATGTTTAGATACAGTGATCAATATATACACCAGGGACGTAGCCAGGGGGTGGCTGATGGGGCTGCAGCCACTCTCGAAATAAATAAACATAACATATGGAGAAAATTACGTAGTCGTGGATAAGTTTGAAAGTTCCTGATGAGAAATTTGTGGTTCAGCTATGGACCTAACCAAACTTAATTTTTTTTTCTAATGTATGATTTTCCAACTGCAAAGATTTTTAACTCAATTTATGGTTCTTATTCTTAAAAAAATGTAACAAGCTTTAATTCTTTATCCATTAGAGATAAGTGGGCTATGTAAAATGAAAAAAAAAAATTCAAAATAAGTTAGGAAAAAAAAATACTACATTATGAAAAATATTCCTCGGTCACGCTTTTCAAATTTGTATACGACCACCATTAAAAAAAAAAAATCTCAATTAATAACATGTGCCCCATGCATACGCTAATGAGGAGATGTACAAAATTTAGAATTATATCCTAAAACGCTTCAAAGATATAAAGATAAAAATATGCTGACGTAAACCACTTTTCAATGTCTCTGGAAGAGAAAATCACGTCTGAAGATCACACTTTAGGGGTTGTACAGAAATTACGAAAGAAAATAACGTTTTCGGACTCTAGCATTAATTTTTGTATTAAAATTCCTGTATAGCTACAAAGCATCTTTGACAAAGCTATCTCTGATATTAAGTGATTAATACTTTGCAAAATAACACACATAAAAGGTATTTATCGTTCAGAATGTACGTTTCGAATGAAAAATGTTCACCCTTCATCAGCTGCAAAACGCCCGAAACGTACGTCTTGAACGATAAGTACCTTTTATGTGTGTCATTCTACAAAGTTTCAACCATTTCATATTTTAAACACCACTCTTCTGTTGTGAGTGTTATTTTTTTTTCTTTATTGTTGTTTTTGATATCTCTGAGATATTTTATGATGAAAAGCTTACTTCTGTACATCACTTCATTAGAATATTGGGGCACCTTTTACTAATTGGGAATTTATTTTATACGTGGGTCGCATACAAATTAAGAAAGTGTTACTTTTTGAAAATTAACGAGAATAAATTTTTTTTCAACGTAATTTTCCCCCTTCCCAGTGGCGGCCTGTGGTCAAAACTGTTAGTGCAGCCGGAAGCATATGAGCCCCCCCCCCCCTTTCCTCCGGACAGGATTGGAAAATCTTTTGTTACTGAATTCGAAAGCTGGCGGATTAAGCCCTCACCGAGGAAAAAAAAAAGAAATATAAAAAATTTAAGAGTTCCTATTTTACTTCCATAAAATGGACATAAATTTCAACCAGCCGCTCTTATCCTCAAAATTGCATTAATCCGTGTCTGATTCGAAGTTTCCTTAGAATTTTCTTTTGTAACGATAACTTGAGAAGAAAAGAAAAAAAAAAGAAAACTTACTTATTTTTTATAAGTCAAATCAATCCTCCTTTCTTTTAAACATGCGAATCCGTCAGTGATGTCCCCATAAAAAGGCGTTGCTTTAATTCAGATATCAATAATTTTAAAAGCTCTTTAAAATTTCCCATGTTTAAAGAATTTTTTCGCTTGCCATGTCCTCTAAATGCCAGTTCTTGCTTACTTGAAAACAATACTACTTTGATGGGTAATTGTCCATTCATAAGCGTCTATTCAGGCTTACCTTCTTGATAAATTCAGCAATATAAAGTCGAGAGTTTTCCAAACATATATACTCCTTACCACCTCCCTCCTTCTCGTAGGAGCCAATCAGTTAGTCGAGTTCTCAAGTTCAGCCGCCGTTAAAAAATCTTTCATCGGCTGTATCAGCTGCATACTCCCTATGCCGGAGAGGCTGCTTACGTAGTCGTTGTCATGGCAACGGTGTTGCCAATTTTCTTTTCAGCTCTCTGGGCTGAACCAAAGATTTTCCCAATTGAATTGCGGGAAGATTAAAGTGCTTTTTTTCTGAATGAGCGATCCGGCCACAATACGTTTTTTTGTGTTTGGTTTTTTTTCGGAGATTTTTTTAATTTACCGTAGGAATTCCACAATTCTAATCTGAATTTAGGAAAATTAGTAGAATAAATTATTTTAAAGTATGTGCTGATAATTTCAAGTGCCGCCCGGCTGTACTTGCTGTATCCCACGAGCCGCCACTGCCCCTTCCTTATTTTGAACATTTATTTCAATTTACATAGCTAACTTATATTTTATGGATAAAGAATTAAAACGTGTTACCAACTTTTGAAAATACTTATATATTTAATTTCAAATCAGTTAAAGGAAATTCCAGAGACTATATATGAATGATTTACTTTTTGAAAAAATAAAAATTATTTATGGACCCTGGAGTTTAGAAAATAGAATACATTGTTAAGTAGTGATACACAATAAAATTATGTTCTCTGTTTTAATCTTGATAATTAGAAAAATGTATACCAAACTGAAATATCAGATTTTTTGCTGTGGTATTCAATTTTTATTCGATGTATAAAATTGAGAACATTTTTCTATAAGCACTGTCAAAAACTGGAAAATTCTACTCAAATTTCAGAAAGAAAGAAATATAAATAAATAAAGAGAAGAAAAGAAAAAGAAAAAAATTGAGAGTTTTAGCCGTTGCTATTATCATAAGTTATAAAAAGTCTTGAGCACGCGAAATATTCCATGCTGGTAAGTCTGTTTGTCCAAACACTGTTAAATATAATTTACATGTAGTGCTTTGATTTCACAAATAGCGGATTGTTCTCAAAAAAGAAATATATTCACAATAAAACGTAATTCTAAGCGTATCTGTTGAGCGATATAGATTTTGGTAGGAAAAATTAAATAATGCCAAGAACGAAAAACAAGAAATTTAATACTCGGTATAGCCATGTAATTTTCGAATGTAAATAAAATAAACTAATTATGTCATTGACTTGAAAATTTTTAGGATGTCTTTTTACAAGTTGTACATTACACCGAAACGAACTATTATCCTGTAAAAAAAAAAAAAAAAAACAAGAATGGAATATTTTAGAAAATATGTCAGAATTTAGGAAAAAATTAATGCTATTCGCAATTTTATGCTTAAGAAATTCATAAATGACGAAAGCTTTTCGTTTATTTCATTGTTTTGTGGCGCTTATGAAGATACAACCCAATATTTTGTGGCTATGCATAAATGTTTCATGTTCCATTTCCAGAAAACTTCCTGATTGTTTCAGGATTTAATGCGAAAAAAAAATAATAATTTGTGAAGTATATAACATTATAAAAGCTTTTTACCCTCGGAAGCAATTTATTTATTTATTATGTGAGCTGTTCATATATTGCTAATTTTTAAATCTTAAAATTAGCTGCGTACACTAAGAATCACAGAGAAATTAACATTTTAAGAACTATCAGACTAGTTTGCTTACAATTCTGACTCCGGTCAGTGCCGGCCCAAGAAGGGGGGGTTGCGAATGTAGGCGATCGCCTAAGGCCCTGCGCTTAAAGAGGCCCCGCTCCTGGGCCATTTTTTTGCTATAACATTAGACCAAGCTCGGCAGATGGTTGTGATATATCCCGTAAAAAGCCGAAAAATAAAGCTGATATGTACTAGCAGTGCTAGAAATAACTTTCGTAAGATATGATAGAAAAGAGACCCCGGTCTTCGCTTCGCCTGTGGCCCCGCACGCCCCTCCGGCTGGCACTGCTCCGGTTCCTACTCAAGTTTCGAGTATGATTCCAGTTACAGACAGGGCGTGCTCCCTAAGGTTGCAGGGCTCCCCCTTACCTCTCTTTAGTCATATCAAAAGATGACTAAAGTGATTTGTGTATATCAAGTATTTGTGAAGATAGAGTTCACATCTACCGATATTTTGTCTCGTTCGAAACAGGGGCGCCGACTTTACAAAATTTTCGTCGGTGCTCTAGGCAGACTGTTTTTTTCCGGGAGAGGGTAAGAACGATTGGTCCTTTTTTAAAAGGAAAAATTCCTCTTGTTCATATTTAAGTACTTTAAGTAGTTAAGTTCAATTTAATCTTAGTTTAGAATTATAAAGTAGACCAGTACCTATCGATTTTTTCCCCGATTGTATTCTAAAGCACCCACATGCATGACTGACAAGTAGTAGGATTTTATTATAGAATTATACCCACATTGAACATCTGTACGGAAGCGTGCGGTAGGAGCCCAGTTTGAACCCGTGAAATCCTCGTGGCGGATTGCGGAACTTTCCAGCTAGGCCATAGGGCACCCATTTGACCGGCCTTCAATTGCCTAGATGTGTGTGCGGAGGCGATTTCGTGCCGCCACACACCCATTAAATTTTTCTGCGGAAACTTGGGTTTCAAGCATTCACAAGGATAAAAAAGATGAAATAAATTTCGTTTCTAAACAATAGGTTTTTTTTTATATTCACGATTCCTCCTTCCCTCTGTGGAGCCCGACCAGTGACAGTTTCCATCCCTGGGGACGACAGTTTCAGCAAGATTTATATTTTTTTTATTTAGTGTTTAAAGGCAAACCTGCACGCGGGGTATGTGCCTAGGATGAGGGGTGCCTTGGTAGGAGGACTTTCTAAGGAGTTCTAACGCGTATTCACGTTACATCTGGAGAAAACCATCCAAAACTCCAGACCGTTAGATTGACAGCCGCGCGATGGGACCCGAACCCGGGACCTTCACACCTCGGCCGTCTACCATTTTCAGTGGCATAACCACTGTGCCATGCTGAGGCTTCAGCAATTGAAACCGCTGAAACTTAAATGGTACATGGCTGAAGTGTAAAAGTCCAGGGTAGGGCCAACAGCCCGGCCCGACTGTCGATGTTGATCTAATAGACTGGAGTTTAGGGAGGCTTTCCCCCCCCCACCTGATATAATGGAATGGGGGCCGCGCTAGAGCTTCTAATACAGTCCTCCGCCCCACGATACTCTACCCGAGGCATCCCCCCTCAGTTAAATAGCCCTCGTATAGCTTAATCTGTTTGCGCTGTTATAGTAAAGCTACGTATGGGCTCTCTGCCAAGATGGGGGGGTGCCTTGCATTGGAGCACCCACGGAGGGGGATATGGGGGCTTAAGCCCCCTAAAGGTGGAAAGTTAGAAGAGAAAAGCATTAAAAATTGAAAATTGCCTGAGTTAATTATTTCTTTTTCAAAATTGTCTTCAAATTATTTTTCAAAAATTGCTAATTTTTAAATAAAAACTTACAGTTAGTGTATGAAACACTCTTAAACTCGGTTACAACATCACTGAAAAGATCAGATAATTATTTGACTCCATAATGAGTTACATTGCTAGTGGGCATGTGTTCTATGGGCAAGTCGACTAGTACAGAATATTTAGACGGTATAAGAGAGTTAAAACTATTATAATCGAGGTCATTACAACCGAGTTGTTGCTGCTGTGAATATGTATATTCGATTTGTATACTTCTCTCGTAGTCTAGGGTGACCAGACGTCCTGCATTTTGCAGGACAGTCCTTTTTTTTCACGTCTTGTCCTGCAAACTGCATTAGGTACCAAAAAACGTAAGAATGTACTTATTTTTGCTTTGGCCCTGCATTCTGTGTTAGTCATCGCTTGTAGAGGAAACAAACACAATTCTTGTATGGGCATCGATATACCGATATTTCACGATAAATAATTTCGATGTTTTGACATCGAAAATTTGCTACATTCAATACTCTTTTTATAAAGTGATGCTAGATCATCTTTCTATAAAAGAATTTCTTGTTACACTCATAGATGTATAGGCAGAGGCGCAGAGAGCCAAGTCGGGGCCCCGGGGATAAAATCTTTGGGGTCCCTTTGCTATCCAGAAATACTTTTGATGTCGTATTAAATCAATCATTTATTCCTTATTAAAATTATTAATCATTAAAAGAAACTTTAGGGAAATTAATAGTAATTAGGAAATTAGGAAATTAATAGTAATTGAAAAATAATTAATAGAATTAAAATTGTTAATTTAAAAGAGTATTATACTTTAATAAACATCCATGCTCTAAAAAAACCAACATTTTGCTTTGAAGGTTTCGTCACCTCCATAGAGAAACTGTATTTGAAAAATTAACATTTTTGCATGACATGTTTCCTCAGTATTGAAAAAAAAATTTCAGAAGGCCAAAAAAAGTGGAACTTTCAAAATTTCTCATAGAAAGTCTTGATCTTTAACATTTTGTTAAGGAAAATTCAAAATTTCGGAGGTTGGGTGGACCCATAATCTCTCCTCTGGCTATACCCTTTCTTCCACTATTTAACAATGCGTCTCGGGGAAAAAATGATTTCTTGTTAAATAAATCTTTTCTACTTGTAGTCATCGCAAACCGTTGAATAACACCGGCAACGTCTACATTTCTTGCAAAAGAAGACTCAATCGGAAACACTCCTCGTTTTTGTCAAATAGGTGGTTTATGCTCTAGCTGGCTTTTTGTAAATTCATTGAAAAATTAATTTGAATCATCCAGGGACATAATCTGAATTTGGACTTTTTTTTTTTTTTTTTTTTTTTTTTTTTTACAAAATTGACAACACACAATTAAGTATATAAACAGCAAAAGCGGGGCCCCTTCACAAGCGGAGGCCCTCGGGATTTTTCCCCTGCTGCCCCTCCCTCTCCGCGCCACTGTATAGTATAAGAGAAACTAGATTGAGCATAACCAGGCAAAAAGCCATCCCTCCAAAGGATAACCAACCCACTGTTAGTGGCCCACGTTTGAGCAGAATGATAGTTGCTTAAAATGATAGTGATACCTTCAATGATTATTTTTTATTTTATTTTATTATCAGCCAATGCAAAATTGGTAACGCCCCCCTCCCACTGCAATGATGTCCTGCATTTTTCATCTCGGATTCTGGTCAGCCTATCGTAGTCCGCTTATAAATCCTCGTTAGAAGAACAACACAAGGGAGGTGCCCTCCATGGGGGTTTTCTAAGGGGTCCTAACCCATATTTACGCTAAGATTCGAAAAAAATTACGAAAAAGTCCGAACGGTTAGGTCGACGGATGCACGATGACAGAGTTTAGCAAAAAGAACTCTGTTTTTAGTCATGGTACACAAATTGAAATAAACTAATAGCACCAGGGTCTCCAAAAAATTCTAGAGGGTTCTTCATAAGCTATGTGCTCTACTAATCTCATTTTTATGCAAGGTTTTAGATACATTTATCCAATCATTATAGCCTTTTACGAGGCTAATACTGTCAATCGATGCAAATATCTTGCTACAGAAGAAAAAAACAGAATTTGTACTCATGGAATATAATAGTCATGTACAGGGAACTAATTCTCTTTCCGTTTTTCTGTTGTAGTATGTATTAGAGTGAGCCCGAGGACATTTAATCCGAGCCCGAGCAATACTATTTAAGTCGGAGCCCGAGCCCGAAATTTCAGCTAAAGCTAAAAAAAATTCAATTACTTCATTGATAAAATACAGTGGACTCCGCTTAATGTGATCAGTTTGGGACACCGTGATTTTTATAACAATAACCGATTGATAACAATAAACGATATGCAAAATTAGATAAATTTACCCCCCCCCCCACTCTAATTTACACATACTAAATTTCACGATAAAATGGAAAATCTCACCTTATATTTATGTACTGTATATTATCCTTTAAAACACAAGAATTGTATAGGTAATTAAAAAAAATTATCAATGGTTGGTTGTCTACAATTTTTTCTTAGAAGGTTATTAATAAATTGTTCGTATTCATAATGTTTTTTAAAGTCATCGGAGCGGTGTTGAACTCCACGTTTCAACACTTTTAATGCATGTCTCATTTCAGCACTTGTAGGAGGTTGCTGAATATCAACAGATTCTTCATCGGACTCATCAGTTCCATCATTCGTCTGTTTTCCTATGGCAATCTGACAGACTTCAGATTCTGTTAATGTGGAAGCTACTGGGATGCTTTGATCTACTTCCACCCATGCCTCGAACTCTTCAGGGGTCATATCCGAAGGAATTTCAATCTTTCCTTCAGATTTCTGGTCATTTTTTTCGCAAGATCCTGCGTAGGCGAAGCAGTTTCTGATCGTTTGAGCAGAAACTCGATTCCAGGAAGCTGTTAACAGGTGCACCGCATCAAGAACGTTAGTTTTCTTGGCCAAATCATTAGCTTTAAGATTTTGTGTGCACTCTATTTCATCCAGTAATCGTGCCCGCATTTCGTGGCGATAATATGCTTTCAAAGCACGAATAATTCCTTGATCACAAGGCTGCAAAAGGGAAGTAGTGTTTGCGGGTAAAAAAACAACATTAATAGGCTTCAGAGTGACATTTAAAACGTGTGAAGTGCAATTGTCCACAAGGAGAAGAATATCTTGTTTTAGTTTATCGTCCCACTTACGTATCCAGTCATTGAAAATGACTGTTGTCATCCAGGGATTCTTGTTAGCATAGTAGTCGACAGGAAGTTTTTTAACATGTGGCAGCACGAGATCACCTCCGCGCACACAACACCCGGCAATTGAAGGCCGGCCGAATAGGTACCTTTTGGCCGAGCCGGATTGCGCCTCATTCTACCATTCATAAGTCCCTGGGTTCAAACCAAGGTCCCACCACACGCTCTCCCTACACTGATGACCCGGACTACGAACACGCATTCTCCTTTTCGCCAATAGCGACAGATGGCGCCAGCACCGACCTCTTCCATCTCTCGGTCGGCTCTCTTTGAAAGTCCGCAACGAGCGGCAACGACCTTACCAAAGTCCGCAACGAGCGGCAGCAACCTCACAAAGTCCGCAACAAGTGGCAGCAACCTCACAAAGTCCGCAACGAGCGACAGCAACCTCAAAAAGTCCACAACGAGTGGCAGCATTCCATAACGCTTAGAATATCGTTCGTCAACCTCCGACTGACTCTCTAGGGGGGGGGGGGTAGCGTGGCGGCACGAGATCACCTCCGCGCACACAACACCCGGCAATTGAAGGCCGGCCGAATAGGTACCTTTTGGCCGAGCCGGATTGCGCCTCATTCTACCATCCATAAGTCCTTGGGTTCAAACCCAGCTCTCGCCCCACGCTCTCCCTACAAACACCTTTAAAACAACCAGGATTCTTACTTTTCCCGATGACTAAAAGTCTCTGTTTTTCTCCAGACATACTGACGCAACATAAAACAGTGATACGTTCTTTTGAGAGTTTATGTCCTTTTAAGCTTTCATTCTTAAATAAGTATGTATGTTCTGGTAGTGCTCTAAAATACAAAGCTGTTTCGTCGGCATTGTACACATTTTCTGGTGAATATGAGGCAATTAGTTTTGGCCACTCCTCTCGTAGCCAATTTTCCGCTGCTGGCTTATCGGCATCTTTTTGTTCGCCGTGAATTCTCTTGTAAACAATATTTTCGCGTATCTTCCATCGCTGAAACCAACCATTTGTTGCAACAAAATCTTTTTTCTCATTTGAGCAGCTAAACTTTCTGCTTTTTTTTGCATGAGGGGTCCGTTGACTGGAGCATCACGTTCTCGAACATTTTCAAACCAAAGTCTTAGAGCCTTTCCAACTTGCTCATCTTTACCAGCTCTATTACGTTTGCACTCCGTATTTTCATTTTGTTTATCTCTTCTAGTAAGTTCATTACGATTTTTCAAAATTTTACACCATAAAGGCTGAGAAATGTTTAACTGCGCTGCAGCATTGCGCTGACTCATTTTTGGTAACCTGTCATAACGATTTAAAATTTCGATCTTTTGTTTTAACGTTAAATCATTTCGCTTTCTGGCTTCCATATCGACAAGCTGCATGTAAGGGAGCAAGGCATAAAATGTGAATACGCTCCTTCTGAGTTCCGATAATGTCCAGTTCACATGCGCTGAAGATTGAGGGGAACTCCAGGGGTAAACAATGTATTGAAGGAAACGTTCTCAGGAAAAAAGCTCCCGTTCCGTCTATCTATCATGTGAGGGGTGTGGTTTTATGGGCTACCGTTTGTCGGCTCATTCGACTGGTCATAAGAAAAGCCATAATTTTTCGATTAGAATGCCCAGCAAGTGAAAACGGGCCAGAAAACGGTTATCTGACAACCACTGACCACCAGCAGGATGTGCGTCATCGACCTTGTTCAAGGTCGATGATGTGCGTGGAGGGGGGGGGGGAGAGGGGAATTCCAGGAAAGTGTAATTCCTCACTCCTTTGTTCATTCCCCGTTTCCCTAGGTGAAAGAGGGAGAATTCTGGGAAATTCAAACAATCGCAAAGGGAAAGAAAAGAATGGGCTCCTTCTGAATACATTGTGAATATTCCTTTGCCAGTTAAAATGAGGTTCGAAAACTGATAACATTAACCGATGTAATTATCACATAAAGCGTTATTTTTAATATACAAATGAATAGAGAAAATCGGGACCAAGTGATTTCGATAGCAATAAGCGATTGATAACATTAACCGCGATCACATTAAGCGGAGTCCACTGTACAATAAATTTTGCCGTTTGTGCAAATTAAGGACAAATATAGTTGCAAACTCTCAATGCACTTTCTAATTCTTTATATATATCCATGTTCATCAAATAATGTCCGATCTCATGACTCACTAAGCAATATAAGCCGCCGTTCTGAAATACCCAAAGAGCTTCACGCACTTCTAGGCGCCGGTGCCGCAATTTCTTTTTATAAGCAGTGGCGCAGAGAGGGAGGGGGAGCAGGGGAAAATTCCCCTGGGCCTCAGCTTCTGAAGGGGCCCCCCTTTTGCTGTTTATATGATACTTAATTGTGTGTTGTCAATTTTGTAAAATAAAAAAGTCCAAATTTGGATTATCCGTATGCTTCAAATTAATTTTTGAATGAAATTACAAAAAGCCAGCTAGAGCAAAAACCACCAACTTGACAAAAACGAGAAGTGTTTCTGATTGAGACTTTTTTTGCAAGAAAGGTATAGAGATTGACGGTATTATTCAACGGTTTGCCATGACTAAAAGTAGAAAAGATTTATTTAACAAGAAATTGTTTTTTTTCCGAGACACATTGTTAAATAGTGGAAGAAAGGGTTTAGCCAGAGGAGAGACTATGGGGATCAACCAACCTCCGAAATTTTGAAATTTCCACTTTTTTGCCCTTATGAAATTTTTTTGCTGCCTGCTTGCATGGAAGTATGAATAAAAATATTATTTGTTTCAATACTGAGGAAACATGCCATGCAAAAATGTTAACGTTTCAAATACTGTTTCTCTATGGAGGTGACGAAACCTTCAAAACAAAATGTTGGTATATTTTAGAGCATGGATGTTATTTAAGAATAATACTCTTTTAAATTAATAATTTTAATTCTATTAATTAATTGCCAATTACTATTAATTTAAAGTTTCTTTAAATGATTAATAATTTTAATAAGGAATAAATGATTGATCTAATACGACATCAAAGGGATTTCTGGATAGCAAAGGGACCCCATATAAGATTTTATCCTCGGGGCCCCGACTTGGCTCTCTGCGCCTCTGTTTATAAGTACATTTATTTTCCTCATGAATCACTTTTTAAAATTTGTTTCAAGGAGTATTTTCAATGAAGGAGATATTTTTCACGAGCCCGAGCCCGAGCGCAATCGTGAATTGCAGAGCCCGGAGCTCGAATATATTAAACCTTTCTTTTGAATAGGCCTTCTTTTGAATATTATGTATATATACCCTATATGTATGTGTGTGAAGGAAGGGAGAGAGTATTTATATATAAAATGATGATATTCAATCAACCCCCCCCCCTCTTGGGTACGGCCTTGCAAAACATTTTATCAGACAAATAAACAAATCATATATATACACCGCAATCATTATAAATATAAAACATATCTTCCTAAAATCTGTCCATTTTGAAAAATTTTTGCTTTGGGGACAATTTGGCGCCCCTCTACGTTTGGTGCCCGCCTGCAAAGAAGGCCTTGCAGGCCCGCTTCCGTCGGCCCTGACGATAAGCGTAAACGCTGTGGCGGTTGTGAAATTTTCAGAAAAAATTCTTAAACATGGATCTGAGCTGCAAGATTTTTCGAAGAGTGACACACTTTGCGAAAATTTCCGATTTTTATGAATTTTTTCTAAAAGTTTTGAAACGGATACAGATTGGCCTGTCTTCGCAGTATGTAATACAGCTTGTCAAGAGACCGTTTCAAAATTTTGAAGTGCCTGACATCATTAGTTTATTTGTAATTATGTACCAAAATCACATGATTTTTTCGAATAACACCGTTAATTGCATAGAGTCGTAATTGTGTAGTGCTGCCATCTATAGGAAGCCTGTGTTACTTCTTCCACTCTAATGCACGATTAGGAGTTCAATTAATCAAATTTTTACCGCATCTAAAAATATCGTTTCAATCTTTTTCATTGTTACCTTAAAAAGTATTAAATTGGTAAAACTAATTCCATTTAGTTGATTTTGAAATTTTTTACTCAAGGGATTGGAAAACATTATAAGTCTTAATCAAGGACGTACTCAGGGGGGTCCACACCCCATCCGGAATTTCAGTCTTTGTTAACAAAAAAATAACGATGAAATCTTTTTTTGTGAAAATTTCTGCCTTTTTCATCGTTTGGATCCCCTCCAAAATTTTTGGACCCCCCCAGAATTTTTTTTTTTAGGTACATCCCTGGTCTTAATAACAATTGCCCCCCCTTTTTTTTTCTAAAAGTATATGAGTCACGTATCAAATAAATCGTGTGTTTTAAATAATGCGATGTTTTAAGGATTTGAAGAATTATCGGATTCAGACAAAATTCTTTGTAATTATAGAGTCAATTTTAGTTGAAGAATGTGAAATTGAAATTAACGTTCCCCTTTTCTTTGAAAAAGATAAAAAAAATAGAAAAGGCATCGGAATGTAAAAGTGGATCTGTTTTCTACAGTGCAGCATATTTGATGGCTATAACAGAGGAGTGTGAACTGAACGGGCTAGATAATTTTTATAACAATTTCGGAATTGCCCTTTTTCAAAGTTATAATTTTTGCGTTTAAATTGCAAATATCCCTGTAAACCTAAAGTCGCATTTCCACTCAGTCTTTAAGTTTTTAAAATCAAATCAAGAGAATTTTTAATGCAATTTACCTTGAGTTATTTGCTCCAAATTTTAAGAGCACTGAATGAGAAAGGGCAAAATTACTTTTAAAGTAATGTAAAAATGTTCCCAGACCCTCCTTTAGATTTAAAAAGAAAAAAAAAATCCCATCGTACTAGAAAGTTTATTTAGCTGTTTTAATAAAAAAACCTGAATATATTATTTTTATATTAGTTATATTAAAACGGTTTTGACGTTGAGACTGTACCAATAGGCAAGTGTCTTGTGTCACTTGTTAATGCTTCTTAGTGTCAAACTAATAAGAAATACTACATCAAATGTGGATGATAATTAAAAAAAATAAAAACAATCCTTCGTTCGGTTTGAATAAACATTTTTCTACGAGCACAGTAAAAATAAATTAGGAAAATGTTCACAAAAAAATTTCCTGTCAGAAGTGGGATTCGAACCCACGCCCACATTCGTGGACCAGAACACTCAAACTCAGTCATACTGAGAAGGTATATCCTTGAGTCTGGCGCCTTAGACCGCTCGGCCATCCTGACATGCCAGGAGAGAGGAAAAAGTATAATAAAAACGTGATTTAATGTTTAAGCATACAATTCGAAATAATGTTTATGATTTATGTATTAAACGGGTGTTTTAAAAAAGAAAAAATGACACAATGAAACTAAATTGACGATTTTTAAGTAAATAAAGCTCATGATTATTATAAAGCTTATGTAAAATTTGGTGCGATAAATTCATTCGAATGATACGACACACTTATTTTATCAGAAATATCACAATAAACTTTTTTAGCTATAAAATAATATTTTTAAGATATTAAAAATGTATTAAGCATACATCTGATGAGTGCACCAACATGTAAATGATAATTAAAAAATACTGTAGTTGCAGAAATAAACCGCCAGGTGGCTATGCAGTTCCGTCATTTAAATCGCATGTGTTGTGTTTCTGTAATCGAAGTAGATATCAATAAAAATATTCTGTTTATGAAGTAATTTTTTTATCATGAGCTGCAGGAAAAATCAGCCATGAAGGAGAATGAAGAATATCTAAGATATATAAGCTCTTACCTGTATTTGACATAGTACTGATTTATTATAAATGCGTTTGTGTCGTCTGCATTACACCAGCTGATGTTTAGTTTCACGTGTCTATTAACATCTATTTGTGTTCATATAAAAATGGAGTGATTGTATAGTTAATATTTTTATTACTGCGCTTGTTAGAATAATTATTTCAACTCTGCTGCATGATATCACTTGTGAATAAAAATACAGACATGGAGAATAATCCTCCGAAACTTTTAAACAACAATAGCCAGGAAGCTGCCGAGCTTCTTGGTTTTTCTTCTAGTGATTCATTAGATTCACCTTCTTTCACACATTTCCAAGCGCCTAAACAAAAGAGGAAAGTTAGATTTAAAAAGTAAGTTGATGTATGCTGTATTAAACGCACATTGTTAAACAAACATAAGTAGTACTAAATTGGTGAATGTTATTATTGGAATATTTCTGAACAAGTTTGTTCTAATTAATTTTAAAACTAAACTGTACATTATTAACAGTTTACTTGCAAAAAGAGTCATTTCTGGGTTCCCTTCATCACTGCTATATTCATAACAACATATGTTCAGTTACTCTATTAGTTTTTTAGTAATGTTCGTTCAGCCATGAAAAAACATATTAGTTATTCTTTTCAGAGTTTAATTAATAAGCTGCAGTTTCAAGTTAATTTCTGTTCATTCTGTGAATTAAGGCTATATTTTAAAAATGGACAGTATGGAATTCAAATGTATGTTATGTGTTAAAATTATCTTTTATTCACTTTCTGCTCTTAACTTTCATCTAAGAATCACATAAAAATTTGTAACAGCTCCAAGAATATAATTACTATCATAGAAAAATTGTATTTATAGTAATAAAGCCTGCTAATTTTTTAATTTTAAAAAATCACAAGTAATGATTAATTTATAATTTAAAGAGCATAAGGGTCATTCCATGCTAAGAGGGACAAAAAAAATTTTTTTTTTAAATAAATAGACTTATTTGTATACTACCTGAAGTTGTTTGGCAACTGTAAATTTTATAGTGTTGCCATATGCCGTGAACATTACTTAAAGTTTACAGTACATATTTTAAATTAATTTTGACTAGTAACATATGTGACCAATACTTTGAAACAACATAAGTGACTAAATACTAATTTCTTTGATGAGTCTGTTGAAATCTTATAAATAAAAATGTTTAATTCTCTGAATAGTGGTCTATCATATTTAAAAGCTTTGAACTTTAAACCCGAATAGCAGAACAGATATAAAACAGTAAGTTTTAGTTTAACAAAAACTTTTTTTGTGTGCGTAGCATAAGTGACCATGACATTTAATTTTTTTCTGTATATGTATGCGCATGTTTAAAAATCCCAAACCACAGTAGTTATAAAATATTTGATCCATTATACTAAAATTTATCATAATATTTAACCACAAAGGTCATTACCAGTACATCCCATGTTAAACAGTAAATTACACATGTTAAACAGTGCTATTTAAATGTAATGTAAGTGATCATGTAATGACTCATAATCATGATAAGTCAAGCTCGTATAATATTAAAATTAGTAATTCTTAAATAAAGTAAAATCAAACAAGCTTTCAAAATAAACTATTGTAATAATATATTTTATAATTTTAGCCTCATTCTTTTAAATTGAATTTATGTAAGTAAAGTAGGTAATGACTTGAAATGAAAAAAGTGCCATTGACTTAGTTTATGTATCAGGATTTTAAAAATATACTAGATTTCAATTCAGATTAACTAGTTGCATGCAGAACTAAGCAAAAGCGTTTTATTATAATATTGAACATTATAATAAATAATTATAATATTGAACATTTTTTGATGCCAGAAATAACTCTGCTGAAGACCTATAAACATGAAAGGCTCTAAGGCTCTGAAGAAGAATATAACTGAGTCTGTCCATCACTGTGGGGACCCCCTCGAAATATACTTAATGCTGATTCTATAAAAAAAAAAAAAAATAAAAAATAAAGTAATTTTTTTGTTATTTAAAAAACTATATGCTACCACTGGTCTTTTGTTTAAAAAGCCTCATTTTACCATGGTCTTTTTGTATACTTAGCCTAAAGAGCATTTGTCATTGCATAGAATGTCTTGTTGAAAAAATATAATAATTTTCATATTTCATACTTGTCTAAAAATTGCCTGCATTAATATAAAACGCCTAGGCATTCTATAGAGTGCTGACTTATCATGCATTGCTAGTAACACATATGTATTATCCATCATTACAGAATTGATCAAATGTAAATTCCAATCTACTATTGATTCGAAAGGAATAATTGATTTAGAATGGTTTGCTAGTCTATTTTCTAATGTTACTAACTAGAAATGTTGATTCTTGAATTTTTACACAATAATTTTGGAAAAAGATACCTGGCATGATTGATAATAAAATTCTGCCAATTTATCTGTTATTAGATTATGTCTCATATCTGTTGACCAAATCTCCTCAAGTGATTTTCACAATTTGATCAGTTCACTTTGTTTTGAAAGTACCTTTGAATGGGCTTTAAAAGCCAAAAGATCTTTCTGGAAAAATACTCCTAATTTATGGGAAATGTGAAATAAGAGAAAAATCACTAAAAATGTCATTTGTTCTAAAATAGAAAATTTATTGTCTGAATACAGTAAAAAGTTGTTAAATTTAGTGACAAACTGTATCATATTTAATGTATGGTAAATAGAGTAATGCCATTCACACTACTTAAGGGGTTATATTGCTATTGTTATTGACATAACTAAAAATCACTTTAACCAGATATTTTAACCAAGATATTAATTGCATTAAAAAAGTAATTATACATGTTCCCCACAGATGGCAACTCCACAAAGAAAGAGCAAAGCTTATGAAGACGATAATTTAGTTCCTTGCCTTCCAACTGTATCAATTTCATTTAGACAATGGCGATCGTCATTTGATAGTGTACTTGAAAAAAAAAGTCATGTCAGTTGCAATGTTCTTTTAAAGTATATAAACAGTAGGCTTTATTTGTGGGTGAAACATTAACCTCATCAACAAAAAACAGAAAAGGAGTACGAGACATAATTCTACATTACGTTATAATATTACAAGTTGGTGTTTAAAACAATAAATAAATAAAACTTTGTAAAAAACACAATGCTGGATTGACAACTGCTGAAGAAGGATGAAACTTTTTTCATCCGAAACACATGTCCAGTCCGATAAGTTGCATTTGTGCATGTTTGTACGAAGTTCATCTGCATTGACCCTGAAAAGCCATTGCATGCTGACGACAGCCAAGAAGAACCCTACAGGCATTAAAGTTGACACTTTTAAAAGAAAAGGACTTACTGTCACAATCGTTAATTAATAACCTCATTAACAGCATGAGAGCTTGATGTGACATTTGTATGGTTGTATAAGATTTGTCCTACCTCTTATTAGATGATGCAATAAGGAATTAAGGCGTATCCTGTTTTGACTAATGTTCCTCTCATTTGCATATCAGTCTTCATTAACGGTGTTATTCGAAAAAATCATGTGATTTTGGTACATAATTACAAATAAACTAATTATGCCAGGCACTTCAAAATTTTGAAACTGTCTCTTTACAAGCTGTATCACATACTGCGAAGACAGGCCAATCTGTATCGGTTTCAAAACTTTTAGAAAAAATTCTTAAAAATCGGAAATTTTCCCAAAGCGTGTCACTTTTTGAAAAATCTTGCAGCTCAGATCCATGTTTAAGAATTTTTTCTGAAAATTTCACAAAAGCCACAGCATTTTCCCTTATCGCAGTGTGTAAAGCAGCTTATTAAGAATCATCTGGAATTTTTTGGAGACCATGGTGCAATTAGTTTATTTCAATTTGTGTACCAAGACTAAAAACAGAGTTCTTTTTTTCCGAAGAACAGCCTTAAACTCCTGTGCAAATACTTTTGTTACCGTTTCCTCAGAGGCATAGCTAGGGCTTTTAGTGCTGGACTACAAATAAAGATTTCGCCACCCCCCCTATTCACCAAAATTCAATGGAGAAGGTTTTATATACAATTTGGCACCTCAACGATGCCCCTCATAGCACTCCCCTAGTTATGCCACCACATTACTTGCTTTACAGCATGAGGTATTAGTATACCAAATTCCCTTGGATTAAATCTATTTTTTGTTTTAAAAATCACATTTTTTAAAAAATATTTGCAATCTTAATTTTGGCCACCAATGTATTATGAAGAGACTTGGCACAATAAGATCCAACAATAGACTACCAATATAATGGAAAAAAAAAAAAATGAGTTTATAATACTACAAGTTGGGTCGCCCTCACAAAGGGAACATTGACTAGTGTGTCATTATAAATAAGTTCTGATGCATGTGTGTGTTTAAATATGTCGATTTTTTTTTTGCCTGACCATGGTTGCTGCTTTACCTAGATATGCAGCTTGTGGAAAATACCTTAAAATGACAACTCTGATTACAATAAAATCTATTTTTATGAAATGTGTTTTGGAAAATCAGTTATTTGATTCATATCTTGATAGCTTTTTTAAACTATGATATTTATATTTTGGAATATTTATTTTTCTAGGCCATTTCGATCGAATTCACGTACAAAAGGTGGAAGGAGTCCTCCCCCAAAGAATTGTAACTGTCGTCTTGTTGAAGGAGTAAAAATTTTGTCTTATTTCTCTCTTCTGGCTATTGTGGGTGGCCTGCTTTGGTATGTTATAAGCCTTAGTCAAAGGATTCAAGAGCTACAGAACAAATTTTCAGACAGTATGTAATATTTTGTGTTATTTGATTGATTATTAATTATATATTTAAATCAAATACATTTAGAATGTGGATATAAACTTTAAAAAATAAAAGTGATACACATTTTGTTTTTTTCTACTTTGAGAATTTTGCTTGTCAGATCCAAGGTTTTAGTATTTTTAGAGAAATATGAATGGGAAATCTCTAGCAAATGTTATTTTAGTTTCCTCTTAGTCTTCTTCCCAAGACATTTCTTCCTTTAGCAGATAGTTCAATGTGCAATGAAGAAAAAAAATGAGGTTTATTGTTATGTGTGCAGAATTTGGAATGTTAAAGACAAAAAATATTTTTTTTTTAAATTAACTGTAAGCTTATTTTTTATATAATCTTTAACTTTCCAGTGAATACAACTCATTTAAAAAACTTGTCTGTTCTTTTTATTTGTGTTTTTCAGCCTTGTTATGACCTTACAATTCTTCCCGCCTAATAAATAAAACAATGTTTAATTTTCTTCACAATTTCTTATTTCTTAAGGTAACATCTACATATTAAGTTTGATACTTCTAACACACTCCATTATTTTTTGTGTTTTTAATCTATTTCTAGAATTTTGTTCATTCCAAATATGAAATTTTCTGTTTAGCAAATTAGTGATTGGAGATTGACTGGATTTATACTTTAAAAAGTTAAATGCATGATAATGGGGATAATGTTAGAGTAAAACATGCCTCTTTAACTCAATTTGAGCCAAGTCAATGAATATTTTTACAAATTTGCTCAAAATAGAAGCATAAATTTGTGTCTTTGTAAAAAAAAAAAAAAAAAACTTTTTTATTGTGATATAAAACAGGGATGTCATTGTCAAATCGGTCCCCTGCCGAGGAAATTTTTTTGGACCGATAATAAAATGAAAACAAAATAATAACTTACAAAGAAAATAGTACTTATGGTAAAAGTACTTAGAAAAAATAAAGTAAAAAGTTACTCATTTTTACTGAGGTAAAATTGAAGAAGTCAAGAACTAATTCAATAAAGTAGTAGTTTTACAATACATTTTTGCTCTTTTTATTGAAAACTTTTTCTCTTGAAGTTAAAGATGCTCCCATGTATTTATTTGTGTTTTTCATTCTGGCCTTGTTATGACCTTTCAGTACTCCCCTCCTAAAAAATAAAACAATGTTTATTTTTCTTCATAATTTCTTATTTCTTAAGGGCTACATATTTATATTTAAATCACTCTCCTAGCTCATACTTAAGTTACTCCCCCATTCTGGAAATCATGATTTCCAGAATGCTTCTGATTCCCCAAATATATCCTTGTGTGCATATAAATCAAAAAGTTTTCTGCACAAATTTTATGCTATTTTAGAAGTATGTACTTGTATGAGTAACTATTTTTATCCATAAAATTAATAAAATGGCATACAGATCAACATTAACGAATAACATCACTCTGCCATAATGAAGATAGTTTGTTCTTTGTCTTTAAACGCAGGTGTTGGAAAACTAATTGGAAGAAAGCACTGGTATTTTTTGGTTATTTAAAAAAGGGTGTGTGTGTCCGATACATGAATGTTACAATAAAAATACTTGCATCCCAGTATTGTAAATATTACTCTAAATTCTCTTAAATACTTAATGTGTTTTAATTATTTTATACATATTCCAGAATCCTCATTTTAAAGTAGAATTTTGAGGGGAAAAGAAACCTCTTTCAGTTGTCAGTCAATAAAATGTTGTCCCTCATTTATCTAGGACTATTAAAGGGGCAGTTTACCGTTACAGCATTTTTTTTTTTAATAAGTATGAATGATGAACTAAATGTTCTTCAATGCTCAACTAAAAGTACATTTTGAAAAAAAAAATCATTTTAAACTGCACTTTTAACTAAAATAAAAAAAAGTTAAAAACTGATTTTTTAAAAAAAGTCCAGTAATTTTTCAAAAATAAATATTTGTGTCCAATTAAAAAAAAAAAAAGAAAAGAAAAGAAAAGATTTTCAAATATGTTTTACACAAGACTGCATGGATTTTTAGATGCATCCAATATTACATCTAATATAGTTTTCAACTGATATATGTATTGTAAAACATTAAAATGTAGCATCTTCATATGATTTCTGTAAAATAAAAAAGAAAAGAAAACCTGAAGGCTAATTTCCTCCATTGATTTATCAGATACATAATATAGAACGTGTGAAAAAAATTTAAATCTTTATCTCAAATACAAAAAAAGGCCTTAACATTTTTAAAACATGAAATTGAAGAAAATATGAAAATGGTGATAAAGACATCTAAAGAGTTTGCCGATGATATTGCGCTGAGTGTATGAACAAAAATTGCAATATCTCGTGATATTATTGGCGTATAATTAAAAAATCTGATGTGTCCAACACATGACTTCCTTGCACGTCTATTAAATCAAAAGTATTTTCGACGCACTTCCTCTAAATTTATTTGTTTGAAAGAGATAAAATATCAATAATAGTAAGGTTTAACGATTTCTAGCCAAATATTTCCATATCGCCAAGCTGAGTTCAATTTGAAAGATTTCCTTCAGACACTTTATTTGGCGATATTTCACCAAAAGCCGACAAACTTGAGATAGTTTGTGAGATTTTGGGGATAGCCAAAGTAGTCATTGACCACAGACTTTCAATGAATTGAGGACCACTACCTAACTTATGTGGTAGGACAGTATTGTGCTTGAAATGGATGAATGCCCCTAAAATTGCCATTGACCGTAATGTATTGGAAATCTTTTGAGTGTTCCTGTAGCAGAACTATAAATGATAAAGACACTTCTTTTAATGGAGAAATTCATTTTCTAACTCTTAACAGCATATATCACTTCTGAGTCGTTTGAAATAGCGCAATACCTCTAAAAAACGCTTTGATGAATTTCGGCCCATAGAGCGTAATGTATTTCGAATGTTTTGGGCGGTCCTGTAGATAAGCTATCCAGTCGAATGGAACCAAAAGGGGAGGTGCACAACTAGATATTACAACTATCCAAAATACGAAGTTTCGACATTCTACTCCTAATAGTTTTTGAGTTAGGCGAGTTTAATGAATTTCGGCCCTTGAGCGTAATGTACACTGCTGGCCATCGTAAATGCAACACCCTGAAGGAAGCATGCAAATAATATGAAATTTACGACATGCATTAGCTGAGGTGAGATATGCAAATGATTAGAATTTCAGCGCAGACGCACATCAAGCGCGCCTGTGGCGCCACCTCAAAGCGCTATTTAAGGCTTGGAGATTTCGACGGTTTCAAGTACAGCAATTGTGTTTTTCTTGCTTTTTTTTTCAAAAAAACGATAAATTATGCCTCGTAGGAAACAACGATCATCTTTTGATCAAGTATCCGAGTTTGACAGAGGAAGGATAGTGGCATACCGAGATTGTGGGTTATCTTTCAGGGAAATCGGTCGTCGTATTGGACGAAACCAAACAACTGTGATGCGGATATGTGATCGTTGGGTGCAGGAGGGTACGACGGACAGACGTGATCGACCGCATCGACCTCAGTGCACCACGTCACGTGATGACAGGCAGATTGTACGCATGGCAGTGACGGACCGCTCAGTCACATCACGAACCATATCACAGCAGATTCAGTCTGTAACGCATCATCCAGTGTCTGCGCGTACCATTCGACGTCGTTTACAGCAGAATGGTCTGTCCGCAAGACGTCCGTTGCTTTGTCTACCTCTGACGCGGAACCACAGACGTCTCCGCCGCCAATGGTGCGATGAAAGAAGGATGTGGACGACAGAATGGAATGAAATTCTCTTTACTGACGAGTCACGCTTCTGTATGCAACACCACGACGGTCGGATTCGAGTCTGGAGACACCGTGGAGAGAGGATGCTGAACAGCTGCATTATGCACCGTCACACTGGTCCTGCACCGGGTATTATGGTATGGGGCGGTATCGGATATCTCTCTCGCACCATTGCCGGTACTTTAACCAGCCAGCGCTACATCTCCGAGGTGTTGGAGCCAGTTGTCCTTTCTTACCTTCAGGGCTTGCCAACAGCCATATTTCAGCAGGATAATGCACGGCCACACGTGGCACGCATTGTCCAAGGGTTCTTCGTCAATCACCAGATTGAATTGCTTCCCTGGCCGGCGCGCTCTCCGGATCTTTCGCCGATAGAAAACATGTGGTCCATGGTTGCTCAACGACTGACCCAGAGTTCATCCCCAGCTGTCACACCAGATCAACTTTGGCAACGTGTGGAAGCTGCTTGGTCTGCTGTACCCCAAGAACACATTCAAAGTCTCTTTGAATCAATGCCGAGGCGTGTGGCAGCTGTGATCTCCAACAACGGCGGCTACTCTGGGTACTGATTTTGGCAGGAACCACGCTTCATAGAATGCTGTAAATTTAATCATTTGTTACTTGGTCAACATGTTATCTACACAATAAATTTTGTTGTGATATCTCTTGTTTTTCTTGGTGTTGCAATTTGGGTGGCCAGCAGTGTATTTCGAATTTTTTGGGCGGTCCTGTACATAAACTATCCATTCGATTGCTACCAAAAGGAGAGGTGCACAACTAGATCATAGAACAATACTAAATATCAAATCACAACATTCTACGACCAATAGTTTTTGAGATGTGCGAGTTACATACATACGTACGTACAGACGGCATGGAAAAACTGGCCACAATAGACTCGCCGCTGGTCAAAATGAGTTGCAGACGGGTTAATATGATCGTGCATGCTAGCCTACGATGAGATGCATCGAAAAAATTCTTAAAATTAAATTCTGAGGTAGTCAAAATCGGGTTTTTTGTCGAAATTTGGCCCCCAAAATTTTTCGGGATCACATTACTTCCTTATACTACGTACAAGGAAGTAAAAAGAGGTGTGAAAATGTTCATAATTTAACAGGCTCTCATTTAATATTTAAAAAATCGGATGTGTCCAACACATAACTTCCTTGCACGTCCATTAGATCAAAAATATTTTCGACGCACTTCCTCTAAATTTATTTGTTTGAAAGAGATAAAATATCAATAATAGTACGGTTTAGCGATTTCGAGCCAAATATTTCGATATCGCCAAGCTGAGTTCAATTTGAAAGATTTCCTTCTGACACTTTATTTGGCGATATTTCACCAAAAGCCGACAAACTTGAGATAGTCTGCGAGATTTTGGGGATAGCCAAAGTAGTCATTGACCACAGACTTTCAATGAATTGAATGCATCCATACACCTCAATGTATTAGAATTCATTTGGCTCACCCTGTAAATAAATTCTCAGTCGATTGCTGTCAAAAAAGATATTGAAAACAGTTAGATATTACAATAGTTCTAAATACAAAAGTTAAAAAATCTACGGGTTAGTTTTAGAGTTATACAAAATACGAAATAATTTTTTAGCACCGAATTTGGCGATATTTCGGCGAAACTCGTCAATGTCGACGACATTTGGAGAGATTTTAAGCATGGACCAAACAATGACAGATTATCGCCAAATTTGGCGATATTTCGCCAAAACTCGCCAAGAACGATGACAAATGGCGATACTTTGGGCATGGACCAAATGACTGACTATCGCCAAATTTGGCGATATTTCGCCAAAACTCGCCAAGTTCGAGGACAGACGGCGAGATTTTGGTCATGTACCAAACAATGACTATCTACAGTAGTATTATATTGAAGATGTCCATAGACATTAAAGTACTGAAATTCTTTCCGGTGGTCCTGTAAATAAACTCTCCAGTAGATTGGAACCAAAAATCGAGATGCACAACTAGATGTTACAACATTCTTATATATGAAATTTCATAATAGTTTTTGAGATTTGAGAGTTAAATATGCACACACGTACATCAAAAGTCGCCAAGCTTGTCGACTTTTGGCATAGTTCTTGAGGGAGGCACGTGACCGTGGTCGGATCATTACCTAACTTATGTGGTAGGACGGCATTGTGCTTGAAATGGATGAATGCCCCTAAAATTGCAATTGACCGTAATGTATTGGAAATCTTTTGAGTGTTCCTTTAGCAGAACTATAAATGATAAAGACACTTTTTTTAATGGAGAAATTCATTTTCTAACTCTTTACAGCATATATCACTTCTGAGTCGTTTGAAATAGCCCAATACCTCTAAAAACGCTTTGATGAATTTCGGCCCTTAGAGCGTAATGTATTTCGAATGTTTTGGGCGGTCCTGTAGATAAACTATTCAGTCGAATGGAACCGAAAGGGGAGGTGCACAACTAGATGTTACAACAATCCTAAATATAAAGTTTCAACATTGTACGCCTAACAGTTTTTGAGATATGCGAGTTTAATGAATTTCGGCCGATTGAGCGTAATGTATTTCGAATGTTTTGGGCAGTCCTGTAGATAAACTATCCAGTCGAATGGAACCAAAAGGGGAGGTGCACTACTAGATGTTACAACTATCCAAAATATGAAGTTTCGACATTCTACGCCTAATAGCTTTTGAGTTAAGCGAGTTTAATGAATTTCGGCCCATAGAGCGTAATGTATTTCGAATCTTTTGGGCGGTCCTGTACATAAACTATCCATTCGATTGTCACCAAAAGGGGAGGTGCACAACTAGATCATAGAACAATCCTAAATATCAAATCTCAACATTCTACGACCAATAGTTTTTGAGATATGCGAGTTACATACATACGTACGTACAGACGGCATGGAAAAACTGACCACAATAGAGTCGCCGCCGGTCAAAATGAGTTGCAGACGCGTTAATATGATCGTGCATGCTAGCCTACGATGAGATGCATCGAAAAAAATTTTTAAATTAAATTTAGAGGTAGTCAAAATCGGTTTTTTTGTCGAAATTTGGCCCCCAAAATTTTTCGGGATCACATTACTTCCTTATACTACGTACAAGGAAGTAAAAAGAAAATAGATTTTTTGACCAAATTTGGGGTAAACTGATTAAGTGTATGAAAATACTAAGCATTTATTTTTCTCAGTCAATACTGTAACTATATTATACAGAAGACACGCCCCCCCCCCTCCCGATAACACAGGAGATATATTACTTTCCGAACATGTACCATGTAAGGAAAGTATTGTAATCATGAAAAAATTCGAATTCGAGATTTTGGTGTATTTACACGTTTTGAGGTCTTCTGAATTGATTTATGCTATTTTTACGAGATGTATGTATGTATGTGTGTGTGTGTGTGTATGTGTGTTTGTGTGTATGTGAGTGAACACGATAGCTCCTGAACGGGGCATTCGATTGTGCTCAAATTGGGTATATATGTTATAAACTACTGTCGCAAGACCGGTATTGATTTTGGTGTGTATAGGACTTATAGTTTTTCTACAGGGCTGCGATAAAGATTTCTTTTACATTATGGCCTATGGGAAGAAATTCTTGAAAGTGCGCTAGCGTTTTAACGGTATATTAGATTGAGTTCAAATTGGGTATATATGTTATAAACCACCGTTGCAAGACCGGTATTGATTTTGGTATGTATAGGAGTTTTTCTACAGGGCTACGACAAAGATTTCTTTTAGATTATGGCCTATGAAGGGAAATTCTTGAAAATGCGATAGCGTTTAAACGGTACATTCAATTGAGCTTCAGTTTTTTATTTATGTTTGAATTATTCATCGATTAAAATTTATTTAAATGCTTGGTAATGATCTTAATCGTAAGTGTTCGGAAAGTCGAGTGGAGTCACTCCAGATTTTTTGTTATGCGAATCCATGTAGTACTACTCACTTAGCCTACACAAACACATGAAGGGCATCAGCCATATACACATTGTGTTGCCTGTCTATACAGAAACATATGCATCTTTTATTGTGTTATATGTCTGTTTTAGTGTGTTGTATGAACACAATTTCAATTTCCGCGTCATTATAATCTGTGTTATTGGAGGTCTATTGTGTAAGATCACTAGCCAGTAGCGTACGCAGACTTCCACCCAGGTGGGGATGGAGTTTAGACATTATCTATATGTTAAAAGGCATACTTTTTCTGCAAAAAATTAAAAAAAGTATAGACTTTACGTTACAGTAATGATCTGTATAAGTCATTCAGAAAAGTAATTTAACCCTTTGAGGCGCAACCCTTTCCCAATGCTGGAAAAAGGGCAGCCGTTGCCATCGCTCGACTTAACTACCAGCAAGATGGCGGACGATCGAAACGTTCATTGCTGTCGTCAAAAAAGGGTCTCTAGATCTGTGCCACGCGATGAACTTTTCGATCGTCCGCCATCTTGCTGGTAGTTAAGTCGAGCGATGGTAACGGCTGCCCTTTTTCCAGCATTGGGCAATCTATCCAGCTGTTCTCGCGTTCTTCCATTTTTCAGCAGATGCCAGTGCTGTTAAAAATAATCGTGACCATTTTTTGATGGGAAATGACGTGCTAAAAAGTAAAGGATTCTCGTGGAGCTCTGTCACCCGCAGCTATTTTTATAGAAATCAAATCTATTCTTCGTGACTGGCAACAGTCAAAACGTCAGAGTTAGTTGTTCCCAGAGTGGATCACTGCGCTTTAAAGGGTTAAAAGTAAATAGTAGAAATATTCACGAGTCAAAATCGTGTTTGGATAAACCATAGAGAAAAGCACTTGCATGCGTCGTAAGAAAGCTACCGTAACATCCCTATTTACATAAATGTTGCAGAATTTTATTTTCCATTTTCTGCACGTTTTATTAACATTTTATTATAAACTAGGGTCTAACATTTGCAAGTGTAGGGGAGGACAAATTCCAGATGGAATCCTATGTATGATTTATTTTTATTAGTCATTAACAGCAGTAATAATAAGATTAAGAATATTATTATTCTGCAGATATAAAAAAATATTTTGTAAATAGAAAATACTCATCTGAGAAGAAACTGTTTTTCTGCTGTAATTTTCAATATATTTTTTACCCGTCTCAATCATACTTCGCATTAATTTGAATATTTCGAAGAGACTAATCGTATTGATAAAACGATGTCACTTGCTTCTTCCTGGTAAATTTTTAAAATATGAGCACATATGAAACTTTTCTAATTTTTTTGTTTCTGAAAAAAAAAAAATTTCATATTTAATCTTTCATTAACATTGCATATGTTCCCATTCAGTGGCGTAGCCAGAGCTTTTTCATGGGGGGGGGTTACGAGTACTTCAACTAATATATATGTATAGGTTTGTGTGATAAGGGAGTGAAGAATATACATTTTGTATGGCAAAAAATTCCTCATGGGGGGTTATGACCCCCCTAACCCCCCCTTGTCTACGCCACTGTTCCCATTAGTTTAAAGATAAAGCTTACATAAAAAGGTATTTTACTGGAATCGAATTTTTTTTCTTTTTTTTTTTTTCCAGACAAGTTTTGTTATACTATTTATGAGAATTTTGAGGGATAAACTTAGCAGTTAAAACTTATTTTCAAGTTACGTGTGTTTAGTTAGAAAAAATTATTGCTACGATATTAGACATCTGTAGTATCGGTCATTACAAAAATGTTAGTTTCGAGGTCTGTGCAATTCATGTAAATGTTGTTTTTCGAATATTCGACGCATATTCATAGATGAATCGGCATTTTTCAGCGGTTTCGTCATGTACACCATTCTTTCGTGTTTTCTCCCTTTTTGCTTCGTATTTCGATAAGGTTTTACGACACGAGTACCATTGCCTAATCTTCATTTCATCCATTGTTTTTTAGCTGACTCTCTTGGCTCTACCGAATTGCAGTTCAGGTGTTTATTTTAACTGTTCTTTAAATAAACCTATTATTTATGAATAAGGGGGTGGGGGAGGGTGCGAACTGAACATTATCTCCAAGGGGGGGACATTTGAAAGTAAACATTCTCCAGGGGGGGACACTTGAAAAGAAGGAGGGAAGGTGCAAATGCTTCCTTCATAGGGATGGACGCGAGACGACTATTTTGCGAGACGAGACAGAGATTTACAGCTTTTTTGAGAGACGAGACACACATTTTTAACATTACAGTATAGGGATTTTTGCGAGACGAGACACGCTTTTAGGCTATTTTGCGGGACGCGAGACGCTTATTTTTCGTCTCGCGTCCATCCCTATTCCCTCATATGATATTACTTGACAAATGCAGTCGCCGACACGTGTGGGAACTGACTTATATTCAAACAAAAGTCATAGATTGTTTGTTCTATGGAATCACAGATACACAAGATACATACAATGTACCTGTATTGGAAGCCACCCTTGAGGGTTTTTAGCCTAGAAAAGAGAAGGCAGTCGTTTTAGAGTATAGTAACAAACGATGATATACCACCTTCATTTTGACTTCTTGACTTCAATCTCAAATCTTCCCTCACCAGTTTAATATTTCTTCAGCAGGGGATAAATAGTATCCCTGGCAGGGATCCATTAATATTTCTCTAGCCAGGGATATTACATTCTTCAGCCGGGGACGATCCCCGGCATCCCCCCCCCCCCCGTCAATTCGCACCCTGGGTGGGGTGGACTTCCAGAGACTTTAAAAATTTCAGAATATAATCCTTCACACATGGTACTCCAACGTAGACTTGCCAGGATTATTTAACTTTCAGAACAACTCTTTAATCTAGCAATGGGATGCTTCTGTCTAATTCATTCGTAAAGTAGTAGCCGTTTGATAAATAAACTTATAACCGCTAAAGATTTCGCAATAAACTTTTTTATTTTTACATGTTCGTACATTAGGATATTTTTTCCACATAGTCACCCCTTACATTTAAGCACTTTATCTTAACTTGTAACAAGTTTTTGTATTCCTTCATCGCCGCTAGTCTATGCAGAATGCAAGCATTGTTTCCTGAAGGGTGCTCCGCCTGAAGAGTAATCGTCGTCACTATACTTTTTGAACAGCTTTAAAAACAAACCTATGATGTAAAACTCTCGAAAAAATTGATAATGCATCTTCACCTAATGCTCTATGGACCTAATGCAATAACAGTAAAGCCATAGTGCATTAGGTGACTTGTGTTGTCTCTTGCAACTTTCAGGGAAAAAACAAAAACAAAACATAGGCACAAAAATAGCCTTTAAAAATGAGCCGAGGAGTTACCTTTTAGGAAAATATTGCAAAATTCCGTACGTTTAGCAGTTTTTCCTGAGTGTTTCGTGCACACGTTCCTATCCACAGGTTCATTGCTTTTGATAGTCCACAGTACAACGTGTAAAGAGTCATTCTAAATTTTTCTGTAACGCAATTTAATTTTTTGAAATGCTCTTCAAATGTTGCATGATTTTCAAAAAGAACAGTCTTAAAAGTTATTCGTCACTCAGCAAAATTTTTCTACCCGAAAATCCGATGATGAGGCCGATTGCCTTAAATAGTGATCCTCCTGCAAGATAATGCTCGTGCACATACTGCAGGAAAATAAGACAGTTTCTTCAAATTTTAAAGTGTTAAATTTTTGAACATCCGCGCTGCTGTTTGGATCTGGCCTCCAGTGACTGTCCTATTTTTATAAAATGAAAGGAATGTTCTCAAAATTTATGTTTGAACCAGCCTTCGAAAATTTGCCCCTTTTTTCTGTCTTAAATTTTTTATGATTAAGATATTGTGTACACGTACACTTCAAAAGTTGATTCTCTTGGCGAATATCAGTTTTTATTAGGTTTAAAGCACTAAACAATGTGTGCGTTTTAGTGAAAAAGGTTTCTAATTCTTTCGCAGAAGTTTATTTCGCATTTTTCGCAAAATGCGACCTTAGCTAAATGATTGCCGAACGCCCTTTATATTTGCAATGCAATTCTTTGCTGAAGAATGGTTTCTTAAAATTTCAAAGTTATTGTTCGAGTGCACAATAAAGTTTGCTAAAAAACATTGTTTTCTTTCCAAGTTTCTAATGTGTTTATTTTATTTTACAAATTGTTTAATTGGTATATTTTATTTTTTGTCTCTTTTAGTATGCTGGCAAAGGAAAATGACTGTACTGATTATTGGGAATATTTGTTATCTTAGATGTGAAAATACTTCTTAGCGCACGTCACCATTAATTATATTAAATAAAGTTACATATTGGCTAAAAATATTTCAAAAACATACCAATATCCCCCGAGCGTAGCATTAATAGCCAATATTTAGTTAAGATATATATATAGCTAATATTTATTTTATTAGTTTTAAACTGCAATTATTTCTTTTATATCTTCTGACTTTTGAGTAAATATTTTGAAAAAGTGAACACTCCAGTGTTTGAGTATTCTGAGGCAATAGCCTATTATTTGGTTAAATTATATATAACCCATATTTTGGCAGTTTTCCTCCTGGATCGTTTTACTCTTCGGGGCATTAGAGTCGATTAGTCACCTTTTTCATTCATTCAGATTTAGTCTAACGTTGTATGTAGGAGCAATTGCGCTTAAATTACCTTTGGGTTTAGATAAAGGTATTTCTCTAAATACTTCATTAAATTTCTTACATGAAAAACTAAAATGAACTGTGTACTGCCCATGTATTAGAATTGTAGTTGAAAATTCGTACTTTTATCTACTTGCGTGGCAAATTAAAAGCTAAAACAGTCGTATTACCTCCTTCAGAGGAACTGCAAAATTTATTTGCGGTGAAGATTTTTATTCAATGGATTTATCAAAACAAATTTTGTATTTGAAATTTGATTACTCATACATAGCACACTTTTAAGCAATACTCAAAAACATTGATCCAATTTCTATTTGTACTGAATTTCTTAAGATTTTCGGTTGTTTCAACCTTTATAGAGTTGAGAAAGATTTTAGATTGTTTGAAACTTCGGACACAATTTGTATTTAAAATTCATTAGTGCAGTAATCTTCAAACAGTCTCCTGCGTACGCAGCAATAAAAAACAGTTCTGGAAACAAGTTTAATGCAAATTATGCGATGCAACTGCAGGTAATATCACTAAAGCTAAATTTCGACAGTTATTATTATTATTTTTTTTTTAAGTACACTTTAGTCAATAAATATAATGCAAGAATAGGCGCTACCTGTGTAACACGAGCTAATGTTATTAATGAGCGTATTACATTAATTTTTTAAAATAAAAGTACAACACTTTTCTTCTGTTTTACCCATAGTATTATGATCTACTTAACGGTGTAGTTCGGAGAAACCACGGGATTTTGGTACATAAATACAAATACACTAATTATGTCATGCACTTCAAAATTTTTAGAATGCCTCTTTACAAGCTGCACTATACACTGCAATGAGCGATAAACCCGTATCAGTTGCGAGACTTTAAGAAAAAATTCTTAAAAGTCGACAATTTAGAAGGATGTGTCACTTTCCGAAAATTTTTTGCTGTGCAATTCTGTGTCACAGAATTTTTCTGAAAGTTTTATAAAAGGCACCGGTCTTTCATTTATTATGTGGGGTAATACAGCTTATAAAGAATTATGCTGAATTTTTTCGTGTCTCTGCGAGAATTAGTTTATTTATTTCAATTTGTGTACCTAGACCTTGAGGAAGATTTTATTTCTTTGAATTACACCCTTAAGTGTCATTATTTTAAGAGTACTATTTTCTAAGGAAAGGTGAGATTCGGCGCCCTGAAAATGTACCGAAGAGCATTGCTTTAGTATAAGTCTACTTAAGAAGACACATTGCAATGCGTCGATTATGAAAATAATAATGTGAAGAAACGGCTGCTGTTTTTGAGAAAAGATAAAATTATAAATTGTTCTTAGTTCCTTCCCCTGTTTTTTTTTTTCCTGCCGTGTAACTTTCTTCTAATTATTTTAGTTGCAATGAATTTTGTTCAATCCTCATAATCTCTCTGATCTCTAATTGCCAAGGAAACTTCTGAGATGGAACATCTTCAACTGATGAAGTCAGCGGTTCCAGATCGCTGAATCCAAGGGGAAATATCACAAAGATAAAAACTTCGGTAAACATACACTAAAGTGTTTTTCCAGAAGGATACTTTAGAGAAAGAGGAACTGATTAAAAGAAAAAAAAAAGTTTCGTGTTTCTATGGGCTTATATCGTGTTTGGAAGTTTTATATCTATTTTGATAGTAATAACTGCTTTAAACTGATAATGAACGTGACGTTTTATCATAAAAGTAAATGTACTAATAATGGACCATATACATATACAGTCGACCCTCGTTTATCGCGGTTAATTGGTTCCAGACTCTACCGCGATAAGTGAAATTCCGCGAAGTAGGATTCTTTATTTATAAATCGAATATTTTCGTAGTTAGATCATAGAAAACCTGTTAACGACCTTCTAAATGCGTTTTTTAACATTATTAGAGCCCTCTAGACATGAAATAGCACCTTTAAGTCACCATTACTCTCGTATTACCCAATATATTAGACAAAATAAGACATATTAGACGTTACAAATATATTATTATTGTACATTTAATTACACACAACCACTAACCTATGAAGAATACAACTTGTTCGATGATGAAGTGATGAAGATGAAAAGATGTACTGCACAGCAAAGAGCAAGGTTACTGCACCTCTGAAGGAACGACTTCAGTAGCAGAATCTTCAGGTGATGCAGTATCTTCAGCACGTGCGTCGTCGTCTTCTTCCACTGAAGGAAAACTAGACGTAGGGAGTAGATGTCTGGGTGCGCGGCTTAAGAACATCGTGATAGGCAATTGCTTACGCTGTTTTTTCATATGCGTGAGGAGGCTTTTGCAGGGTTCCATCGCTCCATCAAGTGCATTCCGGAACCGCAATGCACGCATCATTTGTGGATCCCATTCGTCAATCATGTCCTGTACTTCCTTAATAGTTCTCGCGACTTGCGAGAGACGCCCAAGTGTAAGGCCAACTTCCTCCTCCTGACCCCCTGGAACCTCTGGCTGCTCTTCCTTCTCCTCACTCGCAGACTTAATTATCTCCACCAGATCCTCATCAGTTAAGGGATCCGAATGCGTCTCCAGCAGCTCATCTACGTCATCTCGGGTCACATCCTCGAAAACTTCTCCTCCCAGCATCCGGGCTAGCCCAACTGTTTCATCCACTGCCAAGTTTCTTATATCCTCTGGGGGGAATCCTCTATAGTCGTGGACAATTTCAGGCCACAACTTCCTCCAGCTGGCCTTTACGGTTCCGTCTCCATTTCCTCCAACGCTGCCTGGATGTTCTTCAGGCAAGTCGCGATGGTATACTGCCGCCAGTACTCCTTCAGCAAGAAGTTCTCAAGGTCCATGCTTTTTACGAGGTGCTGCAGGGTTTCGCGTGTAGAGGCTTGGTATCTCCAGACTAGGAGTGGCTGCACCTGGATCGTTCTTCATTCTCACTGTCTCGATCAACTTTTCAAACAAAAACTTCAACAACAGCAACAACAAAAAAAAAGAATTTTTTGAAAAAACCGCGATAGAGTGAAGACGCGAAAGTCGAAGCGCGAAGTGGCGAGGGACGACTGTATATGGTATACACGTCCGTACGCATATGTAATGCGTATAGACGCAATGTATATAATTTTTTTACCTATAAAGGTAAAGTAAGTAAAAAGCAAGGAAACCACTGAAGTAAGGGATATCAAGTCTAGACCAAAAAAAAAAAAAAAAAAAAAAAAATCAGTTGTTTTTAGGGATGACTTAATTTGTTTTTGTTCTTAAAAGTAAGTGGTTTAAAACTAGTACTACATACATGGTAATTACAGAGAAGAAAAAAAAAATCTCAATTGCTCATCCTTATAGAATTATGCAATTCCGTTGTTCTTCACTGATGCCAGAAAGCGCATCAATTTTTATAGAGTACGATTTACCCCTCTTCCATTTTTAACTGAAAAGCGAAGTCAAAACACCTTGTATGCTAAAATTACCATGCACAGCCACTGTAAAAAGGATCTACTGTTTACATCATTTGAATGTACATGGTCGAATATGCATAAATAATGAAATGTTCATCTAGTGACAGTTTTCTTTACTTGTGTAGCTCAAAGAGGACATTTATTTTTCCAAGTCAGTCTGTGTTTTGTTACATGAGTCTAGGAATTTAGATAGTGTTCTGAAAATTTATAACTTCATTGTTGTAGTTTTACGATTAATAATTTTTTCTTCATCTCTTGTATTTGGGAGTAAAGATAACATCTACCTCCGCTGTTCCAAGATTCTCATTTGTCTGTATAATGTACCCATTTTCCCCCTTCAGTCTTAATGCAAATTGCAGACTTCCCATTTTCGAGATCTGTATCCCGATAAAGTGCTGCTTGAGATCAAGTACACAAGCCTGATACATATGTATCAATAGCAAATCTAATGCGACATAAAATTATGCGATAGAAAATTATTTATATAAATAAAATAAAATCTTTATTAAAATAGTACTACATTCAAGAGTAACAGGATAATTCGTGCATAGATTTCTTTCAAATAACAGAAATGCAGGACATTCCATTAATTCAGTCCTAGGGCGATATGGTAGGGTTCCCGTTTATCCAAAATTATTCAGTAGCCTCAAAGATACCTCACCATCAGAACTCTCAACTCCTTCTCTGACCCTGTAATTCCACATTTACAGTATGGGCGAGGAGTCGTTCAGCCAATCCTCGGTCATTGTGTAAATTCAAACGCATTTATAAGAGAAAGGAGATGCTCACCTCCTCCCAATTTTTTTTATGACTACCACGCTGAGCAGGGGCGTAGCTAGGGGGTGGCTGATGGTTTTTCATCCTGCCTGGCTACGCCCCTGCCCTGTAAACATAAGATATGGAGAAGAAGTTGAAGCAGTAAACATAAGATATGGAGAAAATTACGTATTTGTGGACAAATTTGAAAATTCCCCTTCATGCCGGTATGTTTAAAAGTTATCCCCTTGGGAAAATTCAAGGTCTATCTACAGGCCTAACTTTTAAGTTAATTTTTAGCTGTGAACATTTTAAAGCAAAATATAGCGAATTATACACACACACACACACACACACACCCTTCTCAAAAAAAAAAAAAAGAAAAAAAAAGTTATATTGCATTCCAGTTTTTGAGTTCTCAGCCACCTCTGAAAAAAAGTTTTGGGCTATGCTACTGACGCTGGGATATTTAGTCAGTGATATCTTATAGTCAGACCTATAAAACCTTCACTCGAAACATCAAGTAACTTTTGGGGACCGTTTTATAGTCTAAATTTAGCTAAAGTGTACAGACCCGAATAATCTTGTCTATGGATCATTATATTTCGGTAAAACTTTTGAATTATTATTACCTTAATTGAATTTTTAGAGCAAGAGCCAGAATTATATACTATATTAATTTGTGAATATGTAAACATTTACTTGTGACGTAGTCCAGAACTGGAATCTCAATAATATTTCGTTGTTCTGCTGTCTGTCTTGTGCTGTTGCCGGTGAAAAAACATTTTTTTTATGAAGGCATTTTTGATCTGAAGTAATAGAGGAATGTTGTTCTGGATGATTTTTTTCAATTTAAGGTAAATGTACCAGTGATGGGCCATATATCTAAAATAAACCATTTAATTTGATAGTTAAAAACCAAATTTATATGTTGACAACTATATTTTTCTTTAGTGTTTGAAAAACGTTTTAATGAATCATCTTTTACTTCAGTTGTTTCTTGGGATGACATGAAAAAATTGTATTTCTGTTGCCAATGTACTCCTCTATAAATACATGGCCCATTACTATTACTCTAATTAAGATCTGTAGATAATGACCTTATATTATGTTCAATATATGAAGGATTAGCTGCATAAAAGAGGTAGCTCCATCGCACTGGAGTTAGGAGCAACTTGTGCTATCTTGCAGTATATGTACAGCTGCGGAAAAAAAAAAAAGGCCCACTTGTACATTTTTCGGCCGTCGTTTACGATTGACGCCCACTTTAATTTGCTATGCATAAAAATTGCATAAGGGGCCATCTACATATTAAAATTCGCACCAACTTTTTTTTTTTCTCAATAGCAACCCCTAGATTTCACTTCATATTTCAAAAATTTAGCTCATTTTAACCCCGGACACCAATTTTCAATAAATTTGGACAGAAAATGAGTGAGTTATGAGCACTCAAAATCCCCCTCCCCCTATGTTAAAATATTTTTTCATACTTCAATTCATATCTCATATAATATTGGTAGTAAGAAGCTGATTTTTATTCGTACTATTAGAACTAAACGACCCAAACATAATTTAATGTTATTATGATTTTTAATAAATCATTAATATGAACTATGAATTATTAAATTAATATTCAAAAAAATTATGAATAGCGACTTAGCCAAATTTCGATGGAAATAGATGCAGAAATTAATATTACATGGCTGTGCAAAATTTCAAATTTTTACGTTCAGTAGTTTAATTTATATTAAATAAAATGTGTTATTTTCATGAGTTAAGGGACCATATATAAATTTATTAAGTGAAATTTTTTTGAAAATTGCATAAAATAAATGTAAATTAGATTTATTTTGTGCAAAAACACAGTAAAAGATACCAGTATTAAAAATATCAAATTTTGAAGCAAATAAATTAGAGGTTTTTACAGTTTGTTGGGGATTCTATAAAGCGTGTATTGTTGCGTCCGCTACTATATTCCCCCAAATAAAATATTTTCCAGCTATAGAATTAGATGCAGTAGATGTATGTCTTCTAATACAACGTCCTATTTCTGAAAAACTAACATCCTCAACTTTCCAGGCATGAATGTGACCTTTTTTAATATCGGAAACATTAGGTCTTTGGAATTCCCCATACTTTATCAAACATTCAAAATCACGTTTTTCTGTAACAAAAAATTTCATCTAACTATAAATTAAAATACCGCCAAAAGTCTTAAGAATATTGCACATTTCAGGCGATAGTATTAAATGAAGAAGGTGAAATAACAAACACAGTGATAATATTGGGTCGGCAAAAAAGTAATTGCGTTTTTTACATGAAATTCAAACAAATAAATTTTCAATCATGAAACCACTCTTTAAGTTCGACCATAGCTGAGTCGAGCAATATTCATGCTTGTAGTCAGAAGAGCAGGGAGCAGCCTCTAACTCCTGCCAACATTTCAGCTGTCTAAGAGAAACATCAAGGGAAACACTGAATAACAATTTCAAAATTACAAAGATTTTCAAAATCCTTAGCAGTCATTTTGCATTTTTCCCTTAAATCACGTGTACGAACCAAGGAAGTTATGAACTCACGGGTCATTTGGACCACAGACTAAATATTCTATTCTACCCTTGATATTCTCAGTACAAAAAACTTTAAGAGAGATGGCAACAATATTTTCCTTGAAAATAATATTAATTTCTTTTAATTCTCGCGAGCGAAATAAATGAAAGGCGAAAAGTTCGGAACCTACAAATAGCGTTTTTCAATTTGCAGAAAGTCCCTTAAAAACGCGCAAAAATGAATTCGCAATATCTCCGGAAATTATCACAGGAAATGTGAAAATTTATATTTAGGGTAATTTGAAGGTTTTCTTTCGTTTAATAAAGTCAAAATATGGGGTTGCCATTGAGAAAAACGAAGTTGATGCAAAATTAAATATGAAGACGGCCCCTTATGCAAATTAAATTAATAGTAAATTAAAGTACGCGTTATTTGCAAACGAATGGTATATATAACTTTGCTATACGACGAACGATGGCGAAATAAAGAGCAAGTGGGCCTTTTTTTTCCCCCGCAGCTGTACATATATATATCGTTTGGTTTCAAAAGAATGTAACTCCAATTTCTAGTTCTTGCGTTACTGAATGTGTGCTGCTCACTGTGGTGCATGCCTCGTTAGTTTATGTTGAACCCCCAAACATTTTTTAGTTTTCCACAAACTAATAGTTGGAGTTACCTCCTTTTTGCAGCAAACCCTTCAATTCTTGCAAATTCTATCATTGACCTTCCTTGTTTACAGCTTAGCCATTCTAAAAATTGTTTATTTTGATCCATTCTTTTTTTCCCCAGCAAATAAACCTTCGAACACGAGCTCGATGGCCTTTTGCCGTGCATTATCGTTCAATGTCGTTCACTCAGACACCTGTGATATGCTAACATTTTACTACTTCCACAGTTTTTCCTAAAAAAAATAATAGTTTTATTCTAAGCTGATGCTTTTTCCCTCTGTAATTACAAACTGGCTTTCGGAATCCTTGACCCAGAAGTAGCAAAAGTGTAATTGAACAAACTTCTCCCGTAAATTCCACGTGAAAAACATTCTGCAATGCTTGATCGACGATTCGTGTTACAATGCCACTGTGCCGGTTGAACTTTTACTTTTGCTAATATTGATTAGCTATCGTTATTTTATTGTTTCAATAACATTGTGTCACGTATTCATAAATTCTTTCACATTAACATCATAAAGTAGAATTTCCGTGAGTCGTATTTTCCTTCCTCCATTTTTTATTCCGAGAATTTTTGCACGTATTTTTTATGTATCCAGTAGTATCTTACTAGTATCTTACTATAAATAACTAAGCGATTATTAGCCGTTAAATACAGCACACAAAATTTTTCAATCATTGTACTGTGAAGTCCCGACTATCCACGAAATTGAATGGTTCCGGCAACCGCGAGTGATCCACAAAATATCTGAAAAAAGTACACCAATCAGTACATTTTTTTTTTTTTTTCAAACAGAAAGAGGCTATATTAACTGCAATTTTTTTAAGAGGTTCGTTTTAATATTTTAATGCTTTATTTTAAGTGAATCATAATTATTATTTTGAGACTTAATTTAGTAATCAAGGAACAAAAAATATTACAATGATTATTTTCTGGTTGTTAATCTGGGATTACTGGCGCGACAGAAAAGAACAGAACTGCTCGCGCAGGGTATCTCATACTCAAGGATGTTTTTTTTTTTTTTCTTTCTTTCTTTTTACCGTGAAATCCATGTTCAAGAGGTAAGAATAAAAAAATAAATAAATACAAAAATACAATTGTAACCATAAATTCATAAATACTACTCGAAGTCCAATATAAAAATATGTTTATATACTCTAATATATAAATATAGAACTAGAGCTTTTCTCAGAATAATAGCATAAGTACTTGCGCAGGGTATGAACACACCCGGTGTGGCAGTATTCGAAAATTCATTTGAAGAATTCGACCACGAGTTTTTTTTTTTTTTTTTTCCTTTGAAGGTTATGACTTTAAAGTCAACGGCCCCTAGCCTCATACAGTTTCAAAACAAGGCTAGGAAGGCACATTAAAACAGAAAGATAGCTCAGAACAATAGCACTAGTACTCTCGCCGGGTTTGATACACCTGACGTGACATATCCGAAAACCCATTCGAAGAATTTCACAAGTTTACCTCCTTAAGATTATGACCTTACAGTCAGCTACACCAGGTTCCACCCATTTAAAAAAAAAAAAAAAAAAAAAAAAAAAAGTTAGGAAGCCACATCGAAAACAAAAGGATATATTATACCCTGCGTGAGTACTGCCCGGTTAAACTGGTACTGAAACTATACATTTGTTATTATTAAAACTCAAAAGAGAATTTAAGACACTTTTCTGCACATCTGAGCATGTGTGACTAATGTACTGCCTGACCATGATAGCCCACGTAAGCCATTTTAATTGCAGCCAAGCAATTTTCTTTTCTTTTTAAAATTACTTAAATGTTACATCGTTGCAAAGAGCGTTAGATGCTGAATATTTAATCAATTTCACCCTTTGTCTCATTTTCATAGCTTACTATTAGATCTGCAGCTGAAAATCTTAAACTTTTAGAAAATCTCGGACTAAGAGTGGGTGCAAATCACCGCGTTGGTTGCGTCGAAAAAGTGGTTCTTAATTCTCTCGCCAGAAGGACCAATGCGTACACCAGGGGCGTAGCCAAGAGGATTTTTTTGCCATACAAAATGTATATTCTTCACTACATTATCACACACACGTATACATATATATGAGTTGTAGTAGTCGTAACCCACCCCCCATGAAAAATTTCTGGCTATGCTCCTGGCATAAACTAAACCTAAAGTTTTGTTTAGAGAAGGTTTAAAAAGTAAACACACATTTGAATGTTACGAATTTTGATTTCAACGTTATGGAAGTTACCTTGTATCATAACTTTTATTTAGTTTATTCTGATAACATTTATCTCGATTTTGTTGTATCCATTGTTATGGATAGAAAAGATATGAAAATCCCGTACCTGCAAAGGGAGATCTAACGGGACAGCAGGTGGTGCGCGACAGGATCCCCGTTAACGAATTAGCTTCGCTACGAGTTCCATATTCCCCCCGCTAATAAAAAAATTATCTTACTTTTATACACAGTTATGACGTAATAAATGAGAATTATCTCTAGTTTAGTCTAAATAGTTTTTTCACTTGCCGATCATGATTCATCTATTGTCTCGGAACACTTTCTCTACATTTTGTTATCTTCAGTTACTGTGTTTTATATTTCGCTCCAATGTTTACTTATTTTCTTGTGTTATTATTTCTTGGTCATTTTATTAAAAAAATATTTATTTATTATTTACTTTTCCGTATGTATTGTAAAATCACGAATAAAAATCTAGTAATTTATATAATTTTCGTAATACTGGTCATTGTTTTGGGTGCGTAATGTGACTAAGGCTTATCATTTAAACCATTGTGACAAGGCGTATCATTAATTGTGTTCTAACACAATTTTACGCTAGTCACACCTCTTAAATAGCTTTATTGGGGTTAGTAAAACTATTCGAATTTCATATTCGCAATCGGGTTCCATATCACAGTAGTATTGTAAAATTAGAAACTGATAATTTCAAATCAACATACCATTTTATTGATCCCTTTAAACCAAGCGCACACAATTGAGGACACAGATTTTGAAAAAATATTACCAAGTAAATAGTTGTAATTTTAAGTTGAAAACGGTTGTCTACGGGAATTTAGTAATCAGGATTTTTTTATTTTTATTTTATTACAAGTTTAATCTCTGTTAATATACATGTATTCGTGAGAAATTATTTAATCCTGTCTGAAAGGGTTAAGAAACATTAGCAATTGTAGCAATAGAAAAATAAGTAAGCATCATCATCGTTTTGCAGATATCGCTTAAATAGAAGGAACTACTTCTAATATAGAGTTAAATGTGAATACATTTGTCAAAATTTCGCATTGAAACAAAATAAAGCGACACATATTTTAAGCTAATTATAGTTGGTTTTAGTGTAATAATTACAGTTATTTTATTACATGAGTATTGAGTCTTGTTATTTTTATTTTTATTGTTCTTTTTTGTTTTTGATTACGGCAAAGCTACATTTAGGCTATCTGCCTAAGAGGTTTGGGTTGATGCCTTCGACGGAACTCTTTTTAAGCGTATTTACGATTACGTCCGAAGAAAACCGCCCCAAACTCCAGACCGTTTAATCGACAGCCAAGAGGAATAAAATATGGCCTTGCAAGAGACCAGAACCGTGGACCTGCAAACTTCAGTCGTCTCCCAATATTTTCATTGTAAAGGCTTTTTCCTGTGTGATAAGACATAGAGGTGTGCCGGATATCCGGAGATAAAAAATATCCGTATATGTCAGAGCGAAAAAGTATTATCCGGATCCGCCTTTATCCAGTGGATCTTCCACGGATCTTTTTAATGACATTTCAGGACGAATCAAAGAAATGAAAAAAAAAATTGTTATTAATTTTTTTTTTTGTAATTAAACGTATCTTATTGTTTAAAACTTAATGTGTTCTATTATTTATAATTGAAATAATGTGTACTATTATTTATGATTTGATTCTTGTTTAGTACAAACATCTTTCTTTGGCTAAACAAATAAATTAGCATTAGTAATTTTAAGCTAATAGCATTCATTTACTATTGGCGCTACTCTTAGCAAGCTTTTCAAATATTTATTCGCCGTGAGTTTTATCCCCCACCCCCATACACACACACACACACCACTAAAGGGTTCCATCTCTTTTGCTTTATAGAAAGTGTGATTTTCATTTAGGGAAGTCTAGCGACTTCCTAGTTATGACAATGGTATTTACACATAATTATTAATGATTTTTGTAGTGTGTGCGTGTGTGTGAAAGTTTTATAAAAAGATTTCTTAAAAGGAAGTCGAGTGCAGTTACTTCAGATTTTTAATGTTATATTACAAGACAGGGGCGTAGCCAAGGGGGGGGGGTTAGGGGGATCATACCCCCCCATGAGAAATTTTTTGCCATACAAAATGTATATTTTTCACTACATTAACACACACACATATGCATAGATATATGAGTCGTAATAGTCGTAACCCCCCCCCCCCCCCCTCCCTCCCATGAAAAATTTCTGGCTACGCCCCTGTTACAAGAACATACTCATGCTTTGACACAAAATTCTTTCTACAATTTTCTTAACTGGCAACCGTTGACCGTTCTTTACAGTGCTTAGTACGGTTTGTGAAGAGCTATCTTAAAATTTTACAGGTGTCTGACAGTCGTATTTATGTACCAAAATGAAAGCTTGCTTCGTTTGATAGTAGCGATTCAATAATTTAATGCACATAAAATCCAGTTAAGATTTTTAAAAGTGAAATTTTAATTGCTAAAATATTTTTTTTCAACCGTGCACTGCATAGTATCTGAAAGTTATTATTGTGGCAGAATATTTCACACGTGCTTGAAATTATCGCTTGTTGTTGTTTGTTGTCGAGAAGTTGATGTATCTCTCTATTCTACAAAAAAGTAAAGGCCGCTGCCGCTGTCAAAGCTTGTTCACCTATCTCCTTCTAAACCGTGGGGGCTTGAGTTTCGACTAAGGTGCCCACAGATTCGAAAAATTCCGAGTAACCTGCTAAGCTGATATGAATTTCGAAAATCGAATTATTTTAGAAGATATTAATAAAAAAATAAACAGAATGGTTGCCAGATTTGGCATAAAATCATCCATTCCTTTGCAACAAAGCGTTTCCAAGTATATAGAATCGCGTGAAATTTACAAACATGAGTTAGAATTACGCCCATTTTACGCCAAAATAAAAACTATATGAAATAAGTAACTCAAAATGTGTTACACAATGTTGACAATTTTCAAATAGTAAGTTCGCTTAGACAACAGGAGTTTAGAATGAGCGATTATTCATTTTTCCAAAACAGAATAACTAATATCTTGAAAATGAAAAATAATTAAAATGCAGATTATTTTAAAGCCGGTTCGGTCAGGCTGGAGTACTTGCTAGCAGTAGAAATATTTGGCAGTGTTAACTATGCCATTATAGCTGTTATAGTACACTTTGGATATTTGCTAACGCGACGAGATGGTATAATTCGTGGTGCTAAGTACACCAATCTGCAAACGATTATGTAAATGAAAATATGGATAACGGTTTTCCGGTAACCTTAAATGAACAGTAATTATAGGTTGTGAGCATGTGTAAATCGCCATATAATGAAAAGTCGCCATTGGTGGCAAGCTATCCTATCTGTTCCGTAGCTTTTATTAAATTTACATGTACGCAAGTCGCCAAATAATAAAAAATAGCCATGGGTGACAAATTCGCAAGATGTCCAATAGGTTTTACATTATTAAAAATACAACTGAAACAGATGTTCTGATTTTATTACGCTTTAGCTCCTAATTAATATAACTTTTGAATGGCAACATTAAATATCATTGTGTTTCTGAGGAGTGCAAATAAAATTTCCAGCGATTATAAGCGAAGTCCGCACTCCAGGTGGAAAATAGCTCAGGACCCGTACAACACGAATTCCCATAACAAAATATCTTCCGTGTTATGAGGGGGAGGGGGTCTACTGTAGTGTGAAGTTTAAATTTTTATGTACCAATGAACATGCAAGAACCAAGCAATGTGTAGCTCAGTAACATTCTATCTGATCCAATCTTCTGGTTTTGTCTGTTGAAATTGTATCTTTTTTACGAATAAGCCTTATTAGGGGCCGAATGCCTCATACGAAAGGCTAGTCTGGGGGCCTTGGCCCCTACTTCTGTAAAATAATATCCAAACAAAAAGATCCGTATCCGCGAATATAAACTCAAGTTATCTTTGTCCAGATCCGTATCCTGGGATCTGACTTTTTAAGGATCCGGCACACCTATAGATAAGCATAACGAAAAACATTTTTTTTCGACTTTCATTGAGATTTAATTTTTAAACAATTTTTTTTAATTAAGCACGTTCTTATTTAAAAGAAAATTCAAAAAAGGTAGTTTTTCAATTTATATCTGTATGTTGAAGACTACTTGTTTATTTTTTAAATTAAAATGTTTGTTTTAATGAGATTCAATTGATGCGTTTGGGAAAAAAATGCCTCTGAAATTGTCATACCTTATATTATTTAACTATGCTACATCGATATGTATAGATAAAGTTACAGAAATAAACTTCACTTCATACGTTTGTCACCGAAAACATAAACGATAAAGCGTACCTGTAAATGGCAGAGCCATTTACGAGTGTGCATCATTTCGATATGTGTATTCCTTCAACGCACCATATCTATATTTAGCTTCCGTAAGCATCAAATTATCTCGCTAGTTATTATATCATTTGAAGGCTGTTTTATCGAAAATAGCTGATAACGGGGAGTACATAGTATCAGCAGTGCCGTATTGGAAAAGTAAAAAAAAAAAAAAGAAAAAAAAGTATGATTGATGTCAGCAGGAGATTGTGCCGTATGAGTGTAATACAGTTCAGTTTTTTTTTTTTTTTTTTTTTTTGATGGTATGAAAGATCTTGCATTGCATACGAATTTTGCTTAGAATTGGCTCGAATACTTGTGCTTTGATGTTCAGGTGCTCAGATTTTTTTTTTTTTTTTTTTTAATCTCATATACCTGACAGTTCCCTTTTTAAATACATTCATAGAGGGGTAAAAAGATAGGGTAATTCCGGGAGAGCCACTGCATCCGGAACAGATGCCGCACCCCATGTATTTCTTGTATTTGTAGATAGATAGCAGTCAAACGCACGGTATAAGTAAGCAATGAGATTTCATTAGCCATAATATATAGCTTGAATACTTTTAATGTTTTACCTGTAATTATGCAATACTTATTTTGAGATAAGCGCATGGTTTCACTATAAAAACTTTTAAGCACGTTATGCTTAAGTACATTTTTTACACTAATTACTGAATCCATGCATGATTTTGAAGTCAAAACTAAGTGTAGAACCTGTATAGCGTACAGTGCATATGGTTACGCTATTTTCTGTTGCGAGGACAGCCAACTGTGATGCGTTACGTTTGTATCGTACAAAATAGGATATACCGCACTGCCATTCCGGTATACATGTCGCAGTTTCTTTTGTACGGGACGCTTCAATTAGTAAAATTTTAACTTCTCTCAGTGTCTTATTTTTTTATATTGCTGAATTTCTGTTACTGGAGTATATTTGCTGGATTTGATTAAGTGTTATTAACATTTTTTTTTTTTTTTCATTTTACACAAACTGACCAAGTTGGGCATGTTATATGGTCATTAATTGTAATAATTTTGAATGTTAACGCTCTGGCTTAAATTAAATATTGTTTTTAAAAACCCGATAAATTGTTAATATGTTTACAGATTTTATTAGAAACGCCTATAGTAAAAAATAAATAAAACAATGTTAAACAGATAAAAATGTCAACACTATCTTACTTTTTTTTAAGGTCTCAAATACACTGATGTTACGTTGTTGATGAAACAACTAATAAAATTAAATATAAAAAATATAAAAATTTAATTTTAGTAGTGAACTAAGTAGGCAGACTAATATTTATTAAAACGTACTAGTGCGTCTCTTTATACTAATTTAATATCTTTTTGGTTATTAAATAGGCAATAGTCGAGATATGAATATTTTCGAGTATTTTTTGATTTATTATTTCATTCTGTACTTATGACAGGCGAAGCATAACTCCCACACATCAGCGGCGTCTCACCCGCAATGCAATGTTTTTGAAAAAAAAAGTTAAAAAATATTAATTATTATTATTATTATTGTCGCAGTTCACATGGTGTATATTCTACCGTAAATATCACAGCATCATTTATTTTACTGTTACACAAATTCAAAGCGATATGTGGCATAAGTCGCGGTATTACCCTACTTTAGAAGACCTGTGTTGTGCACGCAGATTTGGCATCTGTTAAAGCGCTGAAAATGTGTCGAAATAAGGTCTTTACACTATCCCTACAAGGCACCTGGCACCATATGTGGAATAACCACTTTAATTATTCCTCTACGTCTGTAAATACTAGTATAGACATCTATCGGTTTTTAAGAATATTTATATATATATAGCAACGATACAATTCAGGCTGTTGCGTGTAGATGTACTTACTGTTCATATTATAGCCAACACTGATTGAAATTTAAAGAGTAATCTTCCGAATGTGGATTTGTTTATTTTAGAAAATTGCAAAAAAAAAAAAAAAAAAAAATAGGTAGCAAAGAGTTTTGACCAGGAAAAAATTATTGTGTGTTGGAGTTCGTCCTATCAAGAAATGATTTTAATTCTAAAATTTCAAAATAAATACCAAAAAAGTATAGCTGAGGCCAGGCGTACCCGCATACAAAACTGAAATAAAAAAGGGATTTTCTAGTAAAATGTTAGGTTATTATTTTTAAAGCTGTTTTTCCCCAATTATAATAACCAGGAGCATTATTCAATATATTCATTTCAGACACACACACACACACACACACACACACAAAAAAAAAAAAAAAAAAAAAAAAAAAAAAGAAAAGAGAGCCTTGTAAGATTATAAGGTTTTACTGCCACTAAAATGTTTCACTGATAAAATATTACACTATAAATAAAACTATCTTTTTTTTTTTTTTTAAATTTCTGATCAGTATATAGTACAGTTTTAACTTTCTACATCTCCTTTAAAAAAATCAGACTATGATGACGTTTTTCGATTTAATTGACTTTATTACTTTTTTAATACTTAATATTTAAATTTGGCATTTAATCAATCATAGTTCAAATTCTAGTGTAAGTTCAATGACTAGTGCGCTTGGGCGTCGCCTTGTGCAAGTCTACGTCAGAAGAAATTTGCGAAAAAATAATTAATCATTACATTAAAAAAAAAAAAAAAAGCAAAGAATGGTATCTGAAATGTAAAAAAAAAAAAAAAAAAAAAAAAAAAAAAAAAAACCACTGTTGCACAGATATATTCATTGATGGTATCTGCAATTTAGTGACTATAAATTCAACTGCTTTGTATAGCTGTATCAACTATCTCATTTTTGAGCAATCATCGTTTAAAATTCATGATAGTAATGCAGGAAGAGTAAATTTTTGCTTGGATTTTTAATAGGATACTATAAATAAGATAGCAGTTATTGCGGTCAGTATGTGCGTATTCTTTAAATATCTCGGATATTTTGAAAATTTAACTAAATTCCATAGTTTTCTTGTTTGCATTTTAGATGTTTATTTTTGATACATTAGCCCCTTAACATTGTCAATAGCTCCCACACAATAAAAAATTTAAACATATTAAAATTAAGAGTGAAACATACACACATATATTAATGGAATTATCAAATTACAAATTCGGGAATAAGAAATATTCTTTGTCTGCCGTCAAGTGATCGATTTCTACTTAAAGGTTTACTTGAGTGCTGCGTAATGTAAAAAGCAGTTCTTTTGAAATACAGCCGTGTTCATACATAAAGGAAAACAAACTCAAATAAAAGAAATATGTTATTGAATTTTTCTGGCTTTTATTGCAAAATGGTAATGACATAGATTTTTTTTTTTTCTTTTCCTAAGAGCTTTATTTAAATTGGAAAATATATCAAGGTTTTTCCTTTTTCTCTAAAGAAAAATGCATGTCAGGCGGTTTTTAAACAGTTTAAAGCTAAACAATTTATTTTATCGTTTCAGGGAAAAAAAAAAAAAAACCTTCTTTTTATATGCTGCTGTATTATGAGTTCTTTACAAACGACAAACCTATGCAAGTTGATGAACTCTCATAGTAAAATTTTTAAGCATAAAATCTAAAGACAAAATTTCTGTGTGTGTGTGATAAGTCCAAGTCTATGATATGCGAATTTAGACTAGCGAAATTTTAACACATTTTGCATAAAGGGTTTCTAAGCGGTTTCCCTATGCAGGGTGTCACCGGCGAGTAAAAAGGCGACTTTTGCTACTAATTTAAAGATTAGGTGATTTGGGTGACTTTTTTGATAAAAAAACGTCTATTTTTCTACTATTTTCAAGTTTTTGGCTACTTGTACCTTACTCCAGGCGACTCATTTGAAAATCAGATTTCGATTTTTGTCAACTTCCTTTCTTTTCAAAGGCTATTAATCGTTCGTCAACCATTCTAATCTACATTTTTAATCGTGCTATAAAAGGAAATGTACTATGTGCTCTATTATATAACGCACGAAGTTTTTTAATCTATCATTCTATTCATTCCTTCTTAAATGAAGCTAAATAACGTATGTTTATTTCTTAACTGCAAAATCATGCAAAAATGCTACTATTTGGCAACTAAAATTAAGAAAATGGCCTCTAAACGGGCGATTTTTTTTTATGTCGGTGAGGCTACTAATGATATACTATTTTCGCCTCCTGACATTGGTAGACATTGTATGTCCCCCCGCCTTTCAACACTCCGCCTATCTATACACTGGTGTGCAGAAATTAAGGTCTTTATGAAAAAATTAGCAAGTAAAACTATTTTTAATATTTTCCTCTTCAAGCTTTCCCGTATTCTTAAATTGTGAGAATGTTACTGTACATTTCTTATCGATTTTATATGCACTGCTGCGCCACCACCTCGTCCTTAATTTTCCCTTTCACTTTTGCGTATCATTTTAGATTTTTTTCACAATAGCATTTTTGTTTATGCCTCTTAATAACATTAGTTTTTTAATTTTCTTTAATAATGATATATTCACAAATTTGCCAAATAACTAGGTGCTGAGCATTTCCGAAGAATTTCACAACATTAAAACATTGTCCTATTACATAATTGTTGTGTAATAAAGTGAGTGGGACGAGAGAATTGATTTATTCAGAATTAGTAGAATTATTCATATTTATCGAAGGAATTCTTAAAAAAATCACGCAGTGATGAAAAATTCTTTCTTGTCGATTTTGTTTTAAAGTTAGTTAAGAATTAAACAATTTTAACTTTGTTTTATTATTCGTCTTTCAATGTGAGCTACAATGTGCTACCAACTTTCTTCTCTAGAAATGGCGTATTTTCCTTTGAGAAAAGAAATTTTCTTAATGTGTATTAGGGTATGCGCTGGGGAAGAACAAAGTCTGGGAAAAAGAAAAGCACTTATCCCCCTTTTGTAGATGAACTTCAAACAGACTATGTTAACAGCCAATATTTGCCATGTGTGACGCATCGATTAGCGCTGGGCGTGTCCCCGCTATCTCTTACGCTTCCAGGCTAGTGTTTTCGTCTCTTAGATATCTCTTGAGCGTTTTCGCTTTCTTAATAAGCGAAAGGTTCTTTCAGTTTTCTGATACAGAGACGCCAAGTGGGTTAATAGGGAAAAGAGCCTTGTTTCGTTAGACCGGGTGGTTTTAGAAAAAATTTGCTATTATTTTAGAAATTCTCTCTTCCACAGTGCAGCTTTGCTGTTATGTAGCCGTCACTCAAATTTGTTTGCTTGGTTTGTATTCGAAAATTCGTGTTTTCTTCACCGTAGGATCGAATTTATGATTTTTGTTAATGCTTCCGTTCTTTTAAGCATACATACATTCTCAGAAAAACTCTTCTTTATGCACTAATTTATTCCTCATTTTTCAGCGAATAATTTCCGCACTCTATGGAAACGTAATGTTTCCGTGAATTCTTCCGAAAATCTTGAAAGAGGAAAAATCGGAAATTCGTTAAAGCTGGAGAAGTTTCTTCAACTGACACAAAAGAAGAAGAAAAAAAAAACGAACCTTCGTCATATAACAGAGATATTCCTGAAGCACTGGCTGCCAGTAAAATTTCCTTGAATTGAAGGCATAATTTTTGAAAGTGTAACATCATTAAATAAGAAGATACTTTCTCTGTCTCTATAATTCGCTACTTCAAAACGAAACATACCATTCAAAAGTCAGTTACCCAACGCTCCGATAATTTCTGATGATAATTCTTGGGGGGAAAAAAATAAATAAATGTTACAGTCGTAGAAAAGGCGCTCGTGGTTATGTGTAATAATTCTCATGGGTCTAATGGAAATGTCAGAAACAGGAAAGAATAATTGCTGTCCGCTCCATTCAATTCCTCCTGTTCGTGTTCCTTTCCTTGCCGGTGCTCTGCTAACGACATTAAACTGGAGGAACCGAGTGAAGCAACTATATAGCTAGATTGTACCCGTGTGTGTAGAGTTGGATCATTTTCGGAAACCTGGACTGAGAAAAATGTAATCTGTAGTACAGGTTCAAACGAAAGTTATAAAAGTTGCCATTAATGTCGCTGGGCGTGAAAAGTAAGGAGAGGACGACTTTTAAGCGACTAGTTTGAATTTTATTTAAATTCTGACTTTTAAAAACTCTGCCAGTTCGTATTATGAGAAATTAAAGCGTCTCTGAGAACATACGACTGCATCTTAAAAAAAAACCAAAAAAAAAACACATGGTTCATAGTCGTTTTTAAGCAAAGTTGGAAAATTGCGATAACAGATCAAGGCAGAAAAGAAATGAACAGCGACGTCGGAAAGAGTAAACACCGTGTCGAGGTCAAACTATGTCGCTGTCAGTATCCAGGGTTGAATCTGACATTCATTTATTAAATGAAATACTGAGGAAAATTGCAAGATGCGGGCACAAAACAGTGACACCACCATCATAGACCAATATTATTCATTGCTAGGTCAAAACTAGACCTTCTGTTTTGACCCTAAGGTCAAAAATCCGTTGACCATTAAAGATCAAAATAATCCAAGATCATCACAATAGATCTTATGTTATCATTTCGTTGCGTATGTATCATAAACTTTCAAGTCAAGCGGGCCTTTTTGTAAAAATCTTTCGGATAAAGGTCAAAACAAGACCTCTGCAGTTAACTCATCTCAGAATATTATACTGTGTAAAATTTACCTAGCTCTGCTCGTGAAATTTCTAGCTTGAGATCTTCATAGTTGATTTAAAAAGTTCCCATTTATAGCTCATCAAAATAAGCGCGTTCTCCCCCCCCCCCTCCCAGAATTGTTTAGAAAACAGTTCATTTTAAAATTTTCTTTCAAATCAGGAAGAAAATTAGCTATTTTTACTCTTAAATACATAGGCGTAACTTAATAGGGGCATGGGGGGTGAATTCCCCGCCCCCCCCCACTGTTACATGCCAGTTTGCGCCAATACTTAAATATATTACGTGCTCTCCACCAAAAAATTTTCTACTCGCACTACGATTATATCACTTAAGACAATAACACTGATCCTGTCTTTGACAACGGCAAACGAAACGGCGTAGACGGGCCAGCGATGAAGAATCTCAGCCTATGGAAGCCTTAAAATATTTTAAGGAAAAAAGGCAAAACTGGTCCATCTAATTGGAAATTCCTAATGAAACGAAAAAAAGTTGATAAGGACAGGTCAGTGGGATGTATTCTGTAATAAATAAGAAAAATCAGCTATCTGATAGCTTTACAGCTGTTCAATAGGAAGAAGGAAACTTCGATCACTCAATTACTTTTCTAAAATACCACTGGTCATGTTTTAAAGGTTTAAACAAATTTTGAAAAATATCCCAAACTTCACAGATAAAAGAGAAAAATAGCTAATAATCTCCCTAATCCCAAAATCAAAAATTCATTCCTCAACACAATGAAAAGTCGTTCCCTAAATTCATAACACTGGAGCCCAGTAAAGCTAAAAGATTTGCTACAGTCGGTTTTGATTTACTTCACCTGTCATTTGATTTAAATGGTTTTTGTTGTGTTTTAAATTTCATGTTGCGTTCTAGTTCGGAAATGTTTTTAAGTATCCCAATATTTGTGCTACAATCATTTGTAGTCATTCTGCGCCCTTTTTATGTGACAACGGATCATAAATGCAACGTGACGGAAAATTTTGAGGGGCTTTTACCCAAGAACACAGAAGTAAAATTTCTCTTAAATTTCGAAAATAAAGCTTAAAATTTTGAAAGTTGGGAGGGACACGTACCCACCTTCCCCGACGCTGTGTTAAACACATCGCTGTTTTCTTAAAAACTGGGAAGCAGTACCCCCCCCCCTTTCCAATTTTGTGATTGTGAAAAGTGAAAGCTTAAGATGTTATGTTAACTTCGTAATATATATATACAGTCAAACCCCGATTTAGTGCCATCTCGAAATAGCGCCAATTCCGCTTAACCGCCAATTATGTCAATGAACAAATCTGTCAAATAGGAATTTCAATGTAATGGATCCGTTAAAGCGCCAACTCGATATACCGCCAGAATAAAACTTGCCTAGTGTAACAAATTTTCTAGAAATTAATGGATATGTTTTTTGCACATCTTTCTTTTTAAACTTTCTGTTAGATTTCCAAAGAGTCCCTTGCCTTTCTACGTCTATATGCTACTTCTATATGCTACGTCTATATGCTAGGTCTATATGCCTACGCCTATATGTAAGTCAAATAGTATTCAGTAGTAACGAATTCCTATTCATTCTCTTTTGAAAACTGAGAACAAGTATGAACAATATTCGAAGAAAACTCTCCTCTCTTCCCCCCTTCTAGTTTCCGTCGCCTTCCAGTGAAATGCAAAATCTGTCATTCAAAGGTTAGATTAGTCGTTGAATGATCGAAGAATTTAGCAGTTAAATCTGCAAAATAACCAGAGTCTTAATTCGTGATGGCAAAAAGAACTGTATTAACAGTTTCGGAAAAGCGGGAAATTTGCGAATATAAAGTGAGAAATGTGAATGCATCGCAGCAACACATCGCAAATCATTTTTCTACATTGTGGATAAAGCCTGTTAGCAGGCGCTGCATAGAAGACATTTTGAAAAATCCCGAAAAATGGATTAACACCAACGATCTGCAGTCAAGTGTGAAAAAACTGAAAACACGAAGATTTAGAGGATGCCCTTTGCACATGGATACTACAAATGAGTGCTAAAAATGCGACTATAACTGGAGACATTATTAGAGAGAAAGCAAAAGTCCTTCGCCAGCAAATGGGCATCACAGATTACGAGTATAGAAGCGGCTGGTTGAACAGATTTAAAAAGCGACGAGGATTCTCGCAGTATATACGAAGTGGTGAGACTGCAGGAGTTGATGAAGATGTGATAAATGGTCGTAAGAAATTGAGTGCGCTGATTTTAGAGCTGAGGACGTTTACAACATGGATGAAAGTGGACTTTTTTAACGCCTGCAGCTAGATAAAACAATTTCTAGTGGGCCTGTTAAAGGCTGCAAAAAAGCTAAAGATCGTGTGTCGCTGGTGTTCTGCACAAATGCAGATGGATCTGATAAAAGAACTCTGACAGTGATTGGAAAATCAGCTAAGCCTAGATGTTTTAAAATTTTTAATACTGCCCTTTATGTTGATTATGAGAACAACAAGAAAGCTTGGATGACTGCAGCATTATTTCAAAAATGGCTAGCAAATTTCAACTCAGGAATGCGAAGAAAGAAACGCCATGTTTTAATGATTTTGAATAATGCCCCTTGTCACAAAACATACCCAATGAGCAATATCCACATTGAGTTTTTACCTCCTGATTGTAAGGAGTTTTACAGCCTTTGGATGCGGGTTTAATAAACTCATTCAAAGCTCATTATCGAAAGTATCACGTCCGCCATATTATTGAAAAAATCAGCAAAGATGATTTTTCTCCAATCCTTTTACACTATGCTATTTGCATGATTAAAAGAAAACCTGGGATGAAATTTCACCAGAAACTATTGTTAACTGCTGGAAACATACTGGATTAATTAAATCTGAAGGGTTTACTCCAAAGCAAAATATTACAACACTCCAAGAACTACAAAATGAAATACACAAATTGACAGACCTTGAGCATCCTCTGTCGGCAACTCAGTATATTAATATAAACAAAATTGTTTCACATTTGAAGATCTGACAATCGATGGAATTGTTAAATCAGCTACCAATCAAAATCAAAATTTAGATTCATCTGACAGTGAATCTGAAGAAGATGAAACACCACATGTTACATCGGAGGAAGTGAAAAATTGCATTGGGAAAATACGAATTTTTTTAGAAAAAAAAATGCGACAGATAAAGAAATGCGAAACAATCTCTTAGTTGTAGAAAAGGATATTCAAAAAATTAATATTGAAAAGAAAACTCAAACTACCATTTTAAAATATTTCCAATAAATTCAGTTTCAGTTTTAATGTAAGTGTGTGTCTGCTATGAGCAAAAATATCTATTTTATCCAAGTTTGTTTGTTGTGTTTATTTCAAACCTACACGAGGGGTCCTTAGGGCGGTAGACTTTTTAAGGGGTTCTAAAGCGCATTCACGATACATCTGGAAAAAACTGCTAGAGACTCCAGAATGTTAGATCCGTCGCCGCGAAAGTCCTGAGCCCTGGATTTTCACACTTTAGCGATAGTGTTTATTCTACTCGGAAACTTCTTTATATAGGATTGACGATATAAAACAGTAAGTGCATCTTAATTTCATAGTATCATTTGATAAATTAATTCCAGCAGAATTGAATTATATTACCTATTATTAAATAAAATGCATTATGATATTGAGTTTTACAATAGTAATAATACCATATCAATGTTTATTTTTATTCATCGCATAATCTAATATAATTCGATATACCGCCGCACTCGTTATAGCGCCATAATTTTCTCGAACGGATAGTGGCGTTATATCGGGGTTTGACTGTATATGCATGCATATATATATATCTGGAGGGGGAAAAAAAAACGGGGTTACTATATTGTGATTATTCTGTCCTAAACATTATTTATTATTTTTTTCTTATTTACTAGATTAATCTTCTGTCATACAATAACTTATTATACATACTTTGTCAATAATAATATTCATTATATTTTTTAAACAATATGTTATATTTAATTTTGCTATACTATTTATTTTATTCAATCATTTTAATTTATTATTATTCAATATATATTTATTATATTAATATACCTGGATATTCTTAAAATTTAATAATATTACCTTTTAGTATTTGGCAACTCCTATACTTTCTTCTTTCCACTTTTACACTTTTATTTAGTGGCAACACCATTTTTCACTTTTTACAATTCTTAACATTGGCAACACATATCAATTGTTCAAATGAAATTTACATGTGCTCAAGGTCTGGTATGTAAAATTATATTCCTATTTCTAATTTTTGTTATCTTTTTGATTTCTTCTTTCCTTTATATAGTAGGGTAGGGCCCAGATGTGTGGAGTTAATATCTCTTCTGATATGCCACACAACCGAAACCCTACTATTTGGTTTGCTGTAAATTATAATCCACTGTTTGTGGCCCCTGAAGATGGTGACAGTGGTTATAATTTCCGTTCCATTATATTATCACAATAATTCTTGCACTTTATTTGGCTTCAAATTCTTGCTAATAGCTGTTATATTTTTTTTGCGAGATATGTCTTATTTGTAGTATGTTTTGTGTTTTACTTGTTAGTTACACACATATATATATATATATATATATATATATATATGTATTTATAAAAATTTAAACTTTACGTTTGAAGTCTGAAGAAATCGTACCTAATGTAAATCGTAATCATGGCTGCTCAGGAGACTTTCTTACTTGAATTGACTGCCTTTCTCTGACTCCCAAATGCCATTGCAACAATAAATCTTCTAAACATCTCTTAGTTTACATCATTCGTACAATCCATCTTCAAAATATGTCACAGACATTCTCGAAAACCAAAGAACACAATATTCCTTTCTTTGATGATTTTGCTACTTTGTGTATGCCTTGGAATAAATATTTGCTCAGTGTTTTTCTTTCATACTATTCAAGGAGACAATGACCACCTTATAAATTCTGAATGTATTAGGCTGACTGTATGCCCACTCTCAGAAAGAAAGATACTGTACAGTTTAATAAAATTTTACTATTCTAATGTACGCTTTTTCATGTAGAAGTCATCAATAAAATTATTTTTTCAGATTTGAAATAGTTTGATTTCCTTTGGTTTATGTGCGATACATTCAGATAAGAAGGAGAAAATCAAAACTTTGAGCTTAATTACGAAAAACAATTGAATTTGGAATAATAATAAAGCACATTTTAAAAAAGTAAGAAGAATATTCGGAGTAAATTTAAAACGGATCATGTGTAATCATATGTAGCTAAAAAAAAAATGTTAGCCAAAGTTTTTGTTTAATTTTCTTGATTTTCATTACTTACATTTTAAATAAGTTTTGCATTTAAGAACATTTTTTTTTTTTTTTTAATTCCAAGTCTGCGACCTAAACAGTGCAATTCGACCGACAGAAAATTTTTAATCTATGTCTGTTTTCCCCCTAAAGCCTTTACCGACATTTTGTTTTTTAAAATAAAGAAATCTAAACTTTACAGTTTATAAATAAATACCTTGTATTAAAATATTTACATTTGTTGACAACTAGAAACATGAAACTTTTTAAGAAAAGCTAACATCACGAAAGATTTATCACACGTAAAGCTTGAATTGAGCAGCATGTCTTGGTTCTCAATATAGTTATTATTCCATTCGTTAATGCTTTTAGAAAATAAAATCTAATTTGTAAATTGAAGGATTCTGTTTTCGAAATGTATGAGTTACTACTCCAGTTACGTGTGAAATAACTATAAATAAACAACGCACTGAAATAACTTAGCCCTATCCCTCTCTAGGTTTAAATGAAAATTTCTCAAACTTTATTTAAGTGATATTAATTATTATTTACCAAAACTGTTGTTTTGAAGCTAGGTTATAGTCATAAGATTTAGCATCCCAAAATATCTGTAAATTTGCTCAAGAAAGTTTATTTTTTAAACATCTGAACAGTATTTTGTCAAATTAGGTTGTATTAGGCTGTATTAGTATTGAAGCATACAATATTCTAGAGTACTCATATCTGATACATCGGTCAGTAAAACTTATTTTTAACAATCGCACGTTTTTATACTAAAGATAAAACAAGATAAGTTGTATTAAAAGTAATTAAAACTTTTTATAACATTCTGAAAAAACTATGTAATCGTCTGAAATGATTCTTGATTTATTATAATGTTATACACACACACACACATACCTCTGCAAAAAAAAAAAAAAGAAAGAAAGAAAAGTTGCTTCTGGTCTTTCCCAGACAGCACAGCAAACTTGCAACAAGTTTGATTTATCAAGTCAATAAACTTGAATTAAGCTTGAAATTTTCAAGCGTGTAAGCTTAATGCAAGCTTGAATCAAGTGTTCAAGTTTACACTTGCCCAGCTTGCATTAAGCTTGACATTGAAGCTTAATTTCAAGCTTAAAATTTTTTTCTAAAAAAAATTTCTTAAATACACGGGGCGCCCGTCGGCGAACTCTCCCCACATATTTTATTTTTCCACGCATTTTCCCCCTCTATGCTGAAATTTCAAGTTAATTTAATCTGTTTCCATCAAGCGTCGGCGGCTGGTCTTTCAGTAGAGAAATAAGCAAATATAAACTTAAAAGCAGCACACGTTTTAAAACTTTCAATATCGCGACACTCATGTTGGGCAATACTGGCCAAAATCGAGACAAACGACTGATTTTGAAATCAATTTCGTAGTATAGTTGTATTTTATTTTGAAGAATTTCCACATTTGGAAATATAGAATCTTTTTTTTTTTTTTTTAATTCTATGGTCAAGTACATTTATGACTGATGATAAATTATTTGTTATATGGATGTGGCTTTCCAAATCAACTAGTAATCAAGTTGTATTCAAGCTTGACAGTTCAAATGACTTCTCCAAGCTTGCTGCAAGCTTAAAATGAATTGAAATGTCAAGCTTGTATTAATACGTCAAATTCAAAGAAATGTCAAGCTTGATTTAAGCTTATGTGCTATCTGGGAAATTTTAGCGTGCTATTTAAAATTCTCGATCTTCAGATATTTTAGTACTACTAATTTGACATGAAAATAAAATTATTAACGTCGAGTTCTCTGTGCTACAAAATAATTTTTAGAAGAGGCTTGTTTCTTCTAACTTTATGAATGCGGAGTCTGCAATGCGATCTTATTATGTGCGAGCCTGAGTTTTCAGCTGCCTGTGACGGATAACAGATGTGAACGAAAAATCCCTTATTACATTTGTTTCTTATTTTCTCACACATTCTTTCGCATCCTCCCCCCACGGAGCAAGGAAAACGCATTTAGATACCAGTGAAATACGTGCCTGTAAATAATATCTCACTCTCTTGAAAAGTTATTTTCGGTAATAAAAAAGGCTTCCTCTATTTATCACTTGCCGACACGTAAACTTCGTAGCATTTTAAAATCAGGAAGGGAAATTTTATTTGCATATATATATATATATATATATATATATATATATATATGTCTTAAATCTAAAAAGCCTTTGTACGAAAGTGTAGTGTCTATTCTATAAAAATGTATATTGATGATATATTTTCGTAGTGTATCTAAATGCTGAGCTCATTTTTGACATTTTGTATGCATAGTTGAAAAATGGTTATGGTTTCAGTATGTCTTTCTCTCTGTAATCTATCTAACTACTGTCAATAAACAGAGATTGCTATCAATGTTGTTGCTATGGTCATGCTCCCCATTAAATAGTAAGGTGTGTATACCATTCTAATTCGAGCGATATTCAAAATTTTTCAATGCAGTCACTGCTGACAGCTCATTGCGGAAATGGCCATTTGATTCATATGAAATGAATTGAAAACATGGGATTGAATTTTAATAAAATAATACTGTCCGTCGAAAATAGCGTGCGCAATATTAATAGTTCTTTTTGTAGGGTAAATTTAAAAAAATCCTCATAGGTTTAGGATCTAAGTACAGTGATTAAACTAAAAATTTGAATATTTTATTTGCTTAAGTGGTTCGCGCTCGTCGTTGCGAAGACGCGTTTGTAGCTGAGTTGCTACAGGTTATAACAACTCAGCAAACTTGTGTTTTCTGAGTTAAAGTATTTTTATTGGATTTTTCACTCTTTTGTCTATTGCATAATTATTATTCATTGTTCTCCTGCTCACTATTTTATGCAAATTAATAAAAAGATTTCTCTTACTATACTGTTTGACGAAGAAGTGTATATCAGATCCTTTTTATTTAATCTGAAAATTTTAATCGGTACCATATTTTTTTTTTTCTTTTAACGTAACTTTGTAATTTATTCTGTGTCTATGATCAATATTTTTGGAATAAAATCCTGGATCTGTGTTTGGGGCATTCTGTATTGTTCTCCTACAGGGGCACTCAAAAAAAAAAAATTTAATACATTACTGCCAAAATAGGGACATTCTTCCATTTCAAGCACAACACCATAGACGTCAATGACAGCTTTCTCTTCGTTTAATAAATGGAAATAGCATTTAAAGTTATTGTAGAGGCCTTCGCAAAATTACATTGATAGAGATAAGCAGCTTTTTTGAGGTTATCTCCAAATTTGAAACAAAAAAGAAAATCATAAGTAAATAAAAAATTGCTGTGTTTGAAAGTGTTTTATAATCAATGCATTTGGCATAATTTATCTTGTTTATGACTATCATAAATACCGACACCTATTTAAAATGTTTAACTAGTGCTCCTTGTGTAAAAATTTAATCAGAATTAATGCACATATTTGAAACAATTGAAGTAGCACATTCTGACAATATTATAAATGCGTGTCACTGTTTCAAAGTTTTTCTGGCATTTATATGCAAAAATATTAACAGTTTTTTTCTTCTTTTTGGCTTAAACGAGGCCAGCTTTCTGCTTTATTTCTTTTCCTCGTTTGCCGTGCTGTTTCTCATTAAATATTCGAAAGTAAACACATGAATTGTAAATCTAGTTTGTCGAATTTTCTTTAAAAGCTAATGTCCATTCTTGAGTTGTTTTTTCCCCCCGAACTCTGTCTTTTGGTTTCAGATTGTCAATATATACACTTTACTCTACTGTTGCCTGGATATGTTTTTCGTTTACCGTTAGAATAAAGGAATTTTTAAAGGCACGGAATTGCCAAACTTCTGTTTGCTGAGCTGTTGAAGTATTTTTATTGAATTTTCCATTCTCTTTATTCTATTGCATAATTCATTATTATTAATTGTTCTCCTGCTCACTATTTTATTCAAATTAATAAAAACGTTTCCCTTGCTGTACTGTTTTTACAAATCATTTTCTTTTTATTTAAAAGTTATGAATTCTTTGTATTAGAATTTAACTGTACATTGGAAAAAGATGAAGAAGAAAATGAAATTGATTGAAGTTTAATCATAAGTTTGATTAAGTTGTGGAGCCCTATATTTTGGTTGAACTCAGTGCCGGATTAAGACAGCGCGGGGCCTGTAGCAAATGTTATCAAGGGGCCCCATGTTCATTAACGCACCCAGAAAAATAATTTTTTGAGGGGGAGGATTTCACCCTCACATTATAGTAGTACAGATAAATTAACCGAGAAAATAAATAGTGCTAATTATATTATAATTTATTTTTGGTGTGAATTAATTAGTTAATGAGATTGCTAATGCTAATTAGATGTAAATAGAACTAAAACTTCCTACGCGTTGGATCTGGTAGGGGTTTCTCACAACCCTTCCTCCCACATAGGTGCGCAAATGTCTAGGTTTTTGCGCGATAATAAAATAAAACACAACTTTTACGAACTTTTCTTGATTCAATATGAGCAAATTTGAGCTAATATTAGATAAATCAATTTCTCCAAGTAAATTGGTATGCGTAAAAAATTCCCCTCAAAATAACAAAGTTAAATTTTCAAACTACAAGCGCGGGGTCCCCAAAAGTGCGAGGCCCGTAGCATTTGCTACTTCTGCTATATTGCTAATCCGGCACTGGTTGAACTAATCGATCTATTTGAATTATTAAACCATTTATTTAAATTTTCCAGATTTGTTCCGATTTTTTTTATGTATTGAATAATTAATTGTTTCTGTATCAAATAATTAATTGAATTAACACAAGTTTGGTTGTATCTATTTAAATTGAATTTTAGCTAATTCACTCAAATGTTTATTTGTTTAGTTATTTTATTTTATTTTTCGAGTGATGAGCTTGTACGGTTAGATCTATTTGTTTGCCAGAAGAGGGCACTTTACCTATTGTGTTGTTTAGAGCATTGTGCACACTTTCTGCAGATTCGCATTGCAGTTCAGATCTCCATCAGAAGATCTAGGACTTTTGAATACTATTCGCATCACTTCACTCAGTAACTGCTAACGAAACGACTGCCATGCTATTGCTCAATTATTTATCGCACTAGTTCACCAGTAATCTGCGTGAAGTCTATAAAAATATTGGTATGTATTTATAGACGTTATGTTTGTATGTTTTCATTACTAACGCTATTGAGAACACTGATAAACGCACAGACAGTCCAATCGAAGAATAAAGCCGGCGTGCTAGAAAAATTACAAATCTGCTGTGATTCCACTCGACTTTCTGAACATTTCATCTTTGCATAACGTTTAAATAAATTGGATTCAGCTCAATCAGATGTAGTGTTCAGACGCTAGTGCACCTCAAATAATTTGAGTGTATGGGTCGCAGTGTATAAGAATAATTTTTGTAACCCTGTAAAAAAATGTAAACCCTACACACACTAAAATCTATACACAGTACATAAGACAGTGACTTACAATATGCGTACCTAATTTGAGCTCAATCCAATGCAACATGTAGACGCGAGCGCAATTTGCGTCTATAGGCTGTAATGTATAAGAATTATTTTTTTTTGTAACCCTGTATAAAAACTATAAGCCCTACACGCACCAAAATATACAGGTTGTGTGACGGTGATGTATAATATACATACCCAATTTGCTTTCAACCGAATGCACAGTTTATACGCTAACGCACTTTTAAAAATTTCCGTCCATTGGTCATAATGTAAGTTCTTTTTTTGCAGTCCTGTAAAAATAAAAGTTAAGTCCTATGCCATTAAAATCAATAAAGGTAGTTCAAGGGTGGTCTGTGATATAAATTATATCAAATTTCAACTCAATTTGATTGTAGCGCTATCGCATTCGCTCATATACACACATACATATACACATCAAAGTAGTAATAGCTTATAAATGAATTCAGAATAGCCAAAAACGTGTAAATACTTTAAAATCTCAAAGGCGAAATTTTCATGATTACAGTACTTTCCTTACATGGTACATGTTCGAAAAATAAATAAATAAATAAATAAAAACACATTCATAAGCAACAAAGGTGAAAGGGAAAGATTTATATGAAATGCCTAAAAAAAAAAAAAAAAACCTGTATTTCCTGTGTTGTGTATAATGGATTCCTCTACATATTGAAAATTGGAATATTTAAGCAAATACCTTACGTAATGCAGCTGCTGAAAGGACTCGATTTAAGAAAAGCACAGCACTCGACCTCTTTTCTAAGGCTTCAAGTCTGATAATATGAACGGCTGACAGTGAAAGGACCGTCGTTATTACATCGAGCCTTTGAAGCCCTACTGCAGTACCTCGTAATGAATATAGATGAATGAATGACCGACAAGTCTTTAGACGGGATGCAGAAAAAGAACAATATCTAACATTACTTACCTAAATTACGTCCTCTATCAGTGTCAGAACACGGTGTTGCTTCTGTTTATCATTTTATTCTTTTAATCGATCCTTGGTGTTTATCATTTCGGTTGCACTTAACCCTTTAACGCGCAGTGTTCCCGCTCTGGGAACACTAAACTCTGATGTTTTAACTGTTGGCAGTCACGAAGAATAGATTTGATTTCTATAAAAATAGTTGCGGGTGACATAACTCCACGAGAATCCTTTACTTTTTAGCAACGTCATTTCCCGTAAAAAAATGGTCACGATTTTTTAACAGCACTGACATCTGCTGAAAAATGGAAGAATGCGAGAACAGCTGGATAGATTGCCCAATGCTGAAAAAAGGGCAGCCGTTGCCATCGCTCGACTTAACTACCAGCAAGATGGCGGACGATCGAAACGTTCATCGCGTGCCACAGATCTAGAGACCCCTTTTTTGACGCAGCTGGCTGTGCCGGTACAGCCAGCTGCGTCAAAAGATCTGTGGACTAGATCTGTGGCACGCGATGAACGTTTCGATCGTCCGCCATCTTGCTGGTAGTTAAGTCGAGCAATGGCAACGGCTGCCCTTTTTTCAGCATTGGGAAAGGGTTGCGCCTCAAGGGGTTAATAGCAGGGGCGGAGGCATTTCAGCTTTTTATTTGGGGGTGCAAGATCTGATGCATGAAAATTCAGAATAAAGAATAAATAAAATTTTTGTTTGCGGAGAGACAAGAATTAGGGATGCAACGGATATCCGGCAAACATACTGTATCCGGCCAATATGCCGGATAATTGGCAGTAGCTGGATATTACAATTCTCCGACAGTACACCCGGCCTAAAATTATATACAAATACAAAGAAATAACATAAATAAACATAATAAATGAACAAATTTTAAAAACTGCAATAATAAAAAATGCGAAAAAACAAAGTTTTGTGAAAATATTTGGAGTAAAATACTAGAAGAAATTATTGTACAAAAACATTGTTTTTCAATCCTTGTAAGAATTTGGTTACCTTTTTTTCCCCACCATCAATTGACCCTGCTAATGAGAATAGTGTACTTGCTATAATACTGCTGGCTGATGAGATAATCCCCCCCCCCCCTCTAATTTTGGTAAAGTAAAGAAATTTGTTACATTGATTTTCCAAAAGTTGACTGGAGATGTCTTTCTTTTAAGAACTGATCTTTTAAGATATTTATCTAGTTCTTGGGGGAGAACATCCATGACAATATCATTTGTATGACTTTAATTGTAGTAAAACTAGTACTAAATTCATGGAAACAACCCCAAAAGGATTTCTGATTTTTGAATTAAATGATTTGAAACTAATGAGAAAATTTAAAGAAAAAGTAATAGCTCAATGATCTAAGAAAACTAGTGAAAGTAAAACAAATAAGAAAAAAACATACTGCTGCCGGATAACCGGATATCCGGTTGAAAAGTTTGGCCGGATATCCGGTATCCGGCCAAATTTATATCCGTTGCATTACTAACAAGAATCTGGAAAAAGAGAAAATTTTTGTTACAGTGTCATCATAATTCAGTGTCGTTTCTTGTTTTGCGACTAAGGATGAAAGTCTTTTCCTTGTCCCATTGTATTGCTAATATAATTTTGCAGATGGACTTTCTTCAACTTCCCGATCTGATTGGCACATTCAGAAGCTTAACTAATCATGTTATGACAGGAGACGCACTTTTAAAATTGCTCTCTTTAAAATAATCAAGCTACAATTAAACAGAGCCTGACAGTGCCAACGTGAAGCCTGAGCAGAAATCTCTTGTGGTACTTCTTTCATTCTTACAAATACGTATTCATACATTCATAAAATGTATAGTAAACATAAAAATATAAATACTTCAAAAGTTAAAAGTACAAAGTATGCAGGTTTCGGTTGGTATAAAGGGTCCGCTCTTCATCTGCTGCTACAATACCAACTTAACCTACACATAAGCAGAAGACCAAGTATTTATATTTTTATGTTGAACTTAACAATTGATACATTTCTACTTTGACAGGAGTATGATTTCTTGATTTGGAGGAGGTTCACTTGGTGCCTGGGTCAGTGGCCCGCCTACCTTTGTCTAAGTCAAATTGTACTTTTAAAATAGCGTTTGACTATACTTTCTTTTCTTAACTTTAAATAAAACAGTCGCAATTCATATAACCAATTTTTTTTTCCTAAAGATATACACTTCTGATTTGCTGAAGCATTTTATTTTTCCCTTTCAATATCTGATCCGGACAAAACTGATCTAAAGGCGGACAGAACAGGTATAATATTCTCCTTAAATATTGTCTCGGTTTCATTCGGCACTGAATCAATGTATTTTTATACAGAATATTAATTCTCTCTAGTATGATTTAACGTCTTTTTTTTTCACGACCCCCAAATTCGCTTGGGATTTTTCTATGGCTTTTCAGGAATGTCCCAGAATAAGAATTATGGCTTGCAAAATTCCACCCGAGATTGAATTTATCATCAGGATGAAAAGAACTAACAGTTTCAACAATAGCTTTAGCTTAAACTTGCCCAGTCTGAAAATAAACATTAGATGACAGGGGATGCTTTAATAGAACATTGCATGAAAATTTTGCATTGTAATATTTCATTGCATGAAGTTTGTTAAAAGTGGTCGATAAGATACTAAGGGATCGATGCAGGCCAAATTTGGGTCCGTTTTACAGGCGCCTTCACAAATTAAAATCGATTAAAACGGCTCCTTTACAAAAATAAAGTCGGTTAAAACAACTCTTCATTGACATTTTACTCTACATTTTAATTTGTTCTGTAAATTATTATTTTTTGAGACATAAATTGGCATAAAAATTCACAAAAATAAAAGTTGAAATTCATAGATAATGAAATTCACAAAAATAAACAGTTTTCACTGGGCGCCGGCAGGGGTGGGCAAGTGCCCACCCTTGCGTGATGAAATCATACGAAATTTATAACTAGGTATTAAAAAAAGCTGAAATCTTATGACTTTTTCGTAATTTGGTGTTAAGCAAACCAGTAATTTTATTTAATCTGGATGAATTCTTGATACTATTATATGCACCATCCTTTTTTTTTTTTTTTTGATGGGGGGGGGGTGAGAAAAGAATCCTTAAAATTCTGTATAAATTTGACATTAATGTAAAAATCAAAAGCTTTATTTCATTCATTGATTATATACTGTTCATGTTTGGAAATTTTAAATCTTACAGGAGTGTTTATCCTTATCCTCACCTTCCTATAAAAAAGACATAACTGTGTTTTTTATAAAAGGATGAGAAACTCTGAAAACCCTCGGCGATCTTATAAAAAAATATTAAGAGGCTTTGAAAATGTCCTTTTACATTGAATTCAAACAAATAAATTTTCGATACATTTTTAATTACAGACAAGCTGAGCCTAAACACAGGATTGATATTTGTTACATTTTAAAGCAGGAATTTTATAAGCAATATTTATATATATATATATATATATATTTACTTTCTAGAAGGATGACAACCCTTCCCCTTTTTTTCACATCCACCCTCCATAGAGGACGAATTTCGAAATGCTCTGACATTAATATTTACGTATTCCCAGGGCCTTATTATCTCATGGGCAAATCGGGACTTTGCCCAGGGCCCCCAATTTCAAATATTATTATGAAATATTTTTATATCAAAATTTTATGAAAAATGAAACAAATTTCATAGATGGAGAGCCCCCGTTGGTCATAATCAGGCGCTGCGTATTCCTAAGTATTATATTTCACAACAAAAATTTTATGGATATCTCTGAGATCATGCTGGATATGTGTAAAAGAACGCTTTGGGACCCTGCTGTATAATCTAGCAGCTACATTAAATTACTCACATACATGCTAATTTCGTATTATTAGCTTTCATTCGTTTTGGTTTGGTGAAACATCGACATACGATAAAAAGGCCTTACTTTCGGATCCTCCTAATATAAATCCATATTTATCCCCTATATATACGAATTCTGTATTAACCTTCAGACAATTGTCAGGAATTATTGATGTTCATCATTTGACATTGAATTTTCCGACCTTTTATTTTGTAACTAATCATTCTACACTAACCTATATATATATATTTTTTTTTTTTTTTTCCGAACGCGGTTTATTTTCATATCGGCCGTGCATTAATTTATCACCCCAGTTTTTGAAATTATTGTGAATGTTTTAAATACCTAGCCGAAAAAAATGTCTGTGTTGTTGTTGCATTCTCTGAAAATTTCATAATAGTGGAAGATTTATCCATGGCGCTTGCGCTGAGGTTCATTGCATCTGATGTAATGGTACAAAGAATTGGCGCGTTATCGCACGGCGATTTTCCCATTGTTCGTTTTTCTCTGAGGCTCGGAATTCTATCTGCTGAGCAAACGATGTATCAACGCTATTTTGCGAGAGTATTTATTTAAGCAGCGAGCAGTGTATTGTAAATTTCTTTGGGGTTAGATTGTTGGTGACATGGCATGGGTGTCAGTTTCAGTTGATGACTGTCTTTATTTGTTTAGTAAATGAAATGGCAAAGTTAGTTTTGAGTTCTTTAATATAAAGGGTCAGGTGGGGGTAATTATGACCCCTTTTTGCAAGCTCCAACTTTGTGAATTTTCAAATCTTAATTGTAGAAAAATTTTTGTCTTCATTAATTGGGGGGGGGGGGACTTTGATATTTTTTAAGAACACCTAAAAATTTTGTTTCCGTAGAATCATCAGCTTAAATTTAAAGGGCGTGGTCATAATATTCCAAACAAAATCACAAAATTAAAAAAAAAATGGGGTAATGATTTCATTTATTTTATACTTACAGTTGCAATTTTTGTTGGAAGAATTGAGACTACCATTCTTGTTTTTGTTAGAGATTAAAGTTAACCCTGTGAGGAAATAACTCATACAAAATTAGTAACACTGTGTTACCATTTTGACTGAAGAAGTAGAAATTATATCTTGCTGCGATGAGGATGTGTTGATAGTCAATCTTTTTATTAACTGTAAAAAATGTTTTAAAAAATTGAAAGAAACTAAGTAATATGTTTTTTTTAATCTTTTCAGAGCAAAATAAATCAAAATAAAGTCCGAATAAAAGTTACTGTTCTTGGTATGTCGTTTGTTTTTATGATTATTTGATTACGAAAAGTGACTGTTTGTTTTAAAGAAATGTCCATGGTCTAATTGAATTTTCTGTATTTATGTGTCTCATATATTTTTTTATTACAAGCTCTTATCTAGTAGAATTTTTATGTTTCCTGTTTGTTCACAGGCCATGACTGTAAGCATTCGAAATTTTTAAAAATAATCTGTTGCAAAATTTCTATTTTATAATTTAAGTTAAATATGACAAATAAATAAAATATTTAAAAATATTTTTTCCTGAACATTTTTTAAAGTGGTATAAGATGGAAGCATGTGCTTTTCAGGTCAGAATAACTTTTTCTACCCTGCTTTTATAAATGATCGTAATTACCCCACTTTTTAAAAAAAACTGTGAGGTAATTACGACCATGGATTTAAAAATATTTAACTATGTTAGAAAAAATAAAACATATAGAGGAGGCTCTTAAATGCATTACCAACATACTTTTTAATATGAATTAGCGTGCTACATTTTTTTCTTTTTGCGCCAAATAACTTTGCACACCGAGCCGGTAAAACTTTTAATTTTTGAAATGGGGCTCGTTTGTCCATTTTTGCTACCTTAAAAATACTTAATATTAATGATGAGAAATTCCCATCATGAAAAACACATGATAAGCTTTAAGCCAAACATTTTTGCGAAAGTTTATTATTTGTAAATTAATTTTAAAACTCCGGTGGTCTTCATTGACTCAAATAAATTAATTTAATACAAACCATTAATTACAAATCCCTATACGTGTATGTTACAAACCCGTAATTTCTAGATAATATTCTCGGGATTTAAAAGGAGGAAAAATCAAAGAATAACTTAAGTGTGATCATCCAGTTTACGATCTCAATCTAGTCGTCGAAATCAACCGGATTCGGCAATCTTCATCTTATCAGTGGAAGGTATTAAAATTACCTCCACTTATTTATTTATTTATTTTTGTTTGTGTGTGTGTGGGGGGGGGAGGGGGGTAAATCTTTCTTTCAAAGCTGGTCAGTGCGAAAAAGCGTTAATACTTCATGTGCTCATCTGATTATAGTTTTAAAAGATTATCTTGACTATCTTTGGATTCTATTATGTAATCGGTGATATGTGGCTCTCCGTGAATTCCAAATTAAAAAGTAAAAAAATAAAAGTAAAAAAAGAGTGGAATTAATTTTCCAAACTATATTCCTTATAATAATGGGGGCTCCATGCGAAATTTTGTTCACATATTTGAAACTAATAGGGTTTGTTTAAAGTAAATAAAAAACTTTGTAAAAAACACACATAAGAAGTTCAAGGTAAGAAGATACGTACGTTTCGGCCAAAAAATGTTTTGGCCTTCTTCAGTCCAGCCCTTCGTCACAAGGAACACAGGGCCGAAACGTACGTATCTTCTTACCTTTAACTTCTTATGTGTGTTTTTTACAAAGTTTTTTATTTACTTTATCGTTTAACACCAGTAATTTGAGTGTTTTTTCCAGGGTTTGTTTAATTAATTTATCTTCCCAGGTGCTGTGGTGATTAATGCACCATTCTAGTACATCTTGCGTTCGGGTTCGATTCCGCCATGGTCTTGGGTGTTTGTGATGTCCTTGTTATGGGTAATGGCGCCCCATTAGTTGCTATTCACAAATGGCAATCACGTTCGACAACCCTCCGACCAAAGCGTGATTTGCAAATGCCGCAATGTTAAGGGGGGGGGGATAATTTCATCTATGTATTTTGCAAATGTTGTAAATATATAAACAAGAAAGAAAAACCATGCCAAATACTTCGGTTATGAAACACTCTTCTAAAACTGTCATACTACATAACGTGAATAATTAACCTGTTCGCTTGCATAGCTGTAAAAACATAACTGCAGATATTTTCCTTCTATTGCGCTACCGTTGCTTCCCTGCATTGGTCGTTGAATACTCGCGAGCCACCATTTAATTTGTTGGATACAGATTCAACAAATCAAACTGAAATTTTACGGTGAATAGGTACAAACTATTTATGCGTTTTCAAAAAAGGAGCTTTAAGTGTTCAAATAAGCACTAAAGTATCGGGTATTGTTCTTACTATGGCGCTTTCGAGGACATAATTTATTTTTTTGTTCCAGTATCTGTCTAGACCAGGGATGGGCAATCTACGACCCGCGGATAGAATTTTAAATTTGCCGGTCCGACGGAAATTAAAAGAAAAAATATATTTATATATTATATATCCATATTAAGAATTATGAAGATGGCTTGAAAAAACTGCATTTTGAGTTCGAACGCCGATTTCAAGATTTCAGTGCCATTCCAACAGAATTGGATATTTTTACCATGCCTTTCAACGTAAATTGTGAAGCAGTGAGGTCAGATTTGCAGCTTGAAGTAATTGAGTTGCTATCTAACGATCATCTCAAGTAGTTGTTTCTAAATATGCGAAAGTTAGAGTTTTACAAATCATTATCGAAAGTAAGTTTCCCAAATTTAATATCTCACTCCCAGAAAATCAGTGCTATGTTTGCTTCATCTTATATATGTGATGTGAACAAGGGTTTTCAACTATGAACCTTAGAAAGAATTCTTTCAGAAGTAGACTGACAGATGAGCATTTAGCCTCGTTCCTTAGAATCAGTACATTTCACTTCAAACCTCAATATCAGAAAGATTTAAAAATGAAATCGCAATTTCATTCATCCCATTAACATATTTATACTGTAATGCATGTATATTGTTTTGAAAATTTTAGAAAAATTTATTTTGTCCCCCCAAACTCTTTTTTTTTCAATTTTTGGCTCGCGACCGAAAAAGTTTGCCCATCCCTGGTCTAGACCAACTCTCATGCGAGTCCGTTTTCATACGCAAGAATGCTAATTCAATGTATTTTTCAGAATCTTCTTGCCGGATTGCGGAGGAAAGTCTCCCCATTCTGTTTGGGGCGTGGTTTTGTTTCACGGGTTAGCTTTTGTCGTGGATCCTGACTTGTCATTAAAATCCCATAAATAATTCTACCCACAATAGCCTGCACGTGCAAACTGACCATTGAAAAACTCCCCTCATCGCCTGGTGCGTATGACAAACGGACTCAAATGTGCGTTGGCCTTTAGGTATGTATCATCCAAATTAATGGATTGATTGACAATTGACATATACAGTCAATCCTCGTTTATCGCTTTTGATTCGTTCCAGACTCTACCCCAGTAAGTGTATTTCCGAATTCAGAGGTGTGGAATCCCTCATAGAATCCCGGGGGGGGGAGCAACAGAGAAGTGGCGACCCCTAATAATTTTTCAAACAACAGAAATTTTTCGACTGCCTGTGTGGGGAAGTGTGTTCAGCTTTAACACAGCCTAGCGGCCCAGGGTTCGATTTCTGGTGGAGGTAGATTTTATTTACTCAAAATGTCTATTTCTCGATTTGTTGTATGGTGTTGGAATTTTAATATATCTTCGATATGGCTTGCAACGGATCACATTCTACACCAGTAGTGTGCGAAATATGTGCAAGAATCAGTTGCTTTGTATAAAACCTGTGGGGGATAATAATCGTGACCTTATTTTTTGAGTATTCGGTTTTCATAGGAAATTGTACGTAAAAATGTCTATTGTGGGGGCCCTTTTGTTACAGCCCAGGTTGCCAGACCCTAATCCGGCCCTGTGTGCCATTGTTCTTTCTACACCTCCACAAGCCATAGGTTCATATACAGCGGAGCAGTGGTTCCACTGTACCTCAATCAGGATGTCCCATTGCATCCTCACGAAGTCTTTTTAAATATACAAACTCAAAAATTGTTCAAAATTTGTCAATAGAATAAGGATCCATTACATGCGTGAAATTAAGAAAATTTAAGCGTAATTTGAAGCAAAGATATTGATTATTAGATAATAATTTACTGCTCAAATCCAAAAAAGTAAAACTTGTCCGATTTTTCCAACAGTGATACTAGAAACAAAAATGCCTTCAACTTCCCTACAAAATGAATAGTGACAGGGACTAGTTTCCACAGCATTGAAATTCTGGTTAACTAAATTATAGCCCAGGTTGCCAGATCCTAATCCGGGGATCCGGGGATTTTTATTTTCTAATTTTTGAGCTCTTTTATCATAGAAAAATATGGTACTTACGTATTATCCCGGCGGTCATTTTCGCCAAACTACTTTTTCGTCAAATTTGCTGGCAAACTGTTGCCAATCGTATTCCAAACCATCAACAATTTCATGTGCCCGGAATTTATCTTAATGAAAAATTGCTTGTCTTGACGGACCGCCGGGATCATACGTAAGTACCCCAAAATATCTAGTGTCTCTAGTGTCCCACTGTGCCCCTTCTCCCCTACATATTAATATGGTAGGACCAAGAGTATGTGTAGCATACGCATTCTACCTGTTCTAAAAATAATGCAAAGAAGATCAGAAAAATAAAATTGATATTTGAAAAGAGTTCTTACCTGGTAAAGTTATCTGCAATGGCGTCGGTAAAATTTTGGACAAGGAGGTGCGCTAAAAATGGCATAAAACTGTAAACATCATGTTTTTTCTTTATCGCTTGGAATATTCTAACTATCGTTAAGAGACTCGGAATGGAAATAAGGGGTGCCAACGCACCCTCCTTTCACACCACTCATCTGTCAAGGGGATTTTCCTGTTCGTTTTAGACAGTAAGTTACCAATAATTTCAGTGTAGTGTAAAATAAGTGCATTTCGATCACATTTCTCGTCAAACACCAAAGTGAGGTATTAATTACCTTAGGCAAGTTATTGCATTTTTGAAAAATGATCCATTGAAACGTGAATGCTAAATATTTGGTTGAAGTCACGCGTCTCATAAATGTGCAGAACAAGCGATGCGTTGTACATAAAGAGGAGAAAGTCGAAGTATCAACACTGTCAATCTTAAAATTGCCACTGAGTCAATAGCATAATAGGTTTTGCTGCTGGCGGCAGTGGGTAGTTCGATATTACACCTGCTATGTGTACGTTTATGTTTCGTTGAATATGTGGGTTGTCGATCTAAGTTTCTTTTGAGAACAGTTATCTCTGCACCTGCTTGGAAGATGTTGCTCTTGGAACTTTCTCTTTGGATGTAATAATTTAGAATATTTAGGATTTCTTAATAAAAAATGATGGTAGACGTATTAGATGCACCCTTAGCGCTTGCTTGTTGTATGGATCCAGTATGGTCAGCAAGCGGTAAAAATTTGCTATGATTAGAAGGAGTAGAAAATAAATTTTGGGAACATTTTAGCACCACTCGAATAGATTATAATATTATTCTTTCAATGAAGAATATAACTTCGATAGGCGAGTTTATTCTTCTGAAAAAAAAAAAAAAAAAAAAGGTAATAAACTGTGAAATGGTCATCGTTAGCAGTTTCTGAGCAGTAACCTGTATCCCCACCTTTTGATGGGAATTTAAATTGTGGAAGGAAATTTCCAGGAAGCTCGCAAGTATTAAGGATGGTAAACTAAGTACAGTAGTGTTGTCAACCGTCCCGCGAGAACCGGACGTCCCGTTTCTAGGGCTTTAGAGGACACGTCCCGCGAAAGGTGTGTGCGGGACACCCCATGCCCGTTTTTGGTTCGTTCTTTTAACCCTTTAACGCGCAGTGTGTCCGCTCCGGGAACGCCAAACTCTAACGTTTTGACTGTTGCCAGTCACGAAGAATAGATTTGATTTCTATAAAAATAGTTGCGGGTGACAGAGCTCCACGAGAATCCTTTACTTTTTAGCACGTCATTTCCCGTTAAAAAATGGTCACGATTATTTTTAACAGCACTGACATGTGCTGAAAAATGGAAGAATGCGAGAACAGCTGGACAGATTGCCCAATGCTGAAAAAAGGGCAGCCGTTGCCATCGCTCGACTTAACGACCAGCAAGATGGCGGACGATCGAAACTTTCATCGTGTGCCACAGATCTAGAGACCCTTTTTTCGACGCAGCTGGCTGTGCGCCGCACAGCCAGCTGCGTCGAAAAGATAAGTAATATTATGAATAAGTAATATTATGAATTCAGTAAAAGTGGTTTAATATACTTTATTTTTTTTCCAATAAATAACTATCACAATATTAGTAGAAAATAGGATTTACGAGTCAGTTTCTCTTATAAGGTATGCTATCGACACACCTACTTATGAATTGTTTTCTTTATTTTTTACATGCCAAAGTAAAAAGGTTTTGTTTTTGTTTGTGAAAGGAAAGAAAAATTTAATTGAATTGCATTGCAAATGATACTGCTACTTGCTCTGATTATAAAGAAGAGAGACGGAAGACTCTAATAATGAATGTTAATTTTTCATGAGTTTGCCTGATTGTTTTAACTTTTGTTAACTATGTTGCTTGTATAATTATGCGAAAGTAGTACGCATACTATTCAATAAAACTATTTAAAGTGTAAAAAATAATTCGGCTGTTCGAGCCTCGTCTGGGGGAGGACCCCCCTGAACCCCCCCTAATTTTTTAGTTTCATTATTACCATATTAAAACGATATTGATTGACTATGTCATTTTATCTCGCATCTTTCGAGTATTTCGCCTGCTATGTTGAAATTTTTATGATTGTAACCTATTTATAGAAAAATACATGTCATGCATATTCTACAGCTTACGAAATATTGTAACAATAGATTAAAGCTGTTGTGAACTAATAGTATTTAAATATATGTAAAATTATGTCGCATTTTTGGGACACATTTTTCATACAATTTTCAATAAAGGGGTTGAGAGATGAAATGACATAGTCATTTATAATTGTAGCTTTTAATTGTGTTTCTCGCTTTCCTGCAATAAGTGAGCTGGATTCCGCTTTTATTACCCACGTCCCGTGTTTTATCGCGCAAAGTCCCGTAAATCATCCGCATTGGTGATCGAATATCTTTAACTTAACCGTTTATATTATTGGGTGTATATCATGTCCGCATCCACTGATCGAAGCCCAAAATAGGGGAAGGGGATGTCCTTCTAAAAAGTTGTATGTCTCTTTTGAAGACAGCAGAAATAATTCGTAAAGCAAATAGATTGGTTATACCTCCAGAGAAATATTGTAATTTTTCTCTCACTCGTCATTGTCCTCGAAGCAAGCAGTCTAAAATTTTACCTACCATAATGAATTTTTTTGCTGGCGACCAGGGGCGTAGCCAGAAATTTTTCATGGGGGGGGGGGTTACGACTTCTACAACTCATATATATGTATACGTGTGTGTGATAAGTAGTGAAGAATATACATTTTGTATGGCAAAAATTTCTCATGGGGGGGGGGGTTATGACCCCCCAACCCTCCCCTTGGCTACGCCCCTGCTGGCAACCGACATTTATGAGCTTTGCTACTGAGTGCTGTGGATTCCATAAAAACTTTCTACTGCGGTTAATTAAAATGCAATACAAATAGCTTAAAATGCAACCTGATAAAGATACTATCTCTCTACCAACACAATATTTTTTATTTCAGATCGGAAACTGGCTTTAAAGAACAGCTCACATGACCAAACTTATTCGTTAGATTTTCTGTTGCATTTTTAGAAAAACTGCTAATGACCGGACTCATAGATTTATCATACACGTTCCCACCTGTACATGGCGAATTCACATCATACTTACTATTTGCCTATCACTAGTCTGATGCCTCCATCAACTACTGAGCTCTCAGTGGCCTAGTCGCCAAACTCTGTTCCCATAAGAACGCGGAAACTGAAGCAGCACCGGAATGGCCAATGCTTGGGAAGGTGAAAACTTCTTACAGCTGGGCTGCTGTAGGACAGTGTGCGCTAATGGGAGCTGATGCACGTAAAATATGTTCATGGCTCCATGTTCAAATGATACCTCTGGGAAGTGCTGATTACAGGTGCTAGGTCTCTCATTTGGGAATGGTTGAAAATTAGGATCTTCTAATTTTGAAGTGGGCCGACTTTAGTCCATCTAAGTCCATCCTCCGACTGGGGCTTATTAAAATGGAAACCTTCCCTTTTCGCCCATCGTCGTCGTATATGGAGGATCTGGTATGGCTCCGCGGTTGCCAGAGAACACTAGAGACAAAACACAACTCGTCAAATCAGCCCTACGAAACATATCTACTTAGTTGATGTTGTTGTCATGTGTACTTTGAGGAATAAAAATGAAGTTTTTTGCTGCAAAAAGGAGGTAGCTTTAACTATTCAAGTTTGCGGAAAACTGCAAAAATTATTTCAGGATGCAAACAAAACTAACGAGACAGGCAACTTCGTCTATTGAGTAACACAAGAATTGAGGATTGTAGCTACATCCTTTCGGTACCAAAAGATATATATATATATATATATATTTATATTTTACTTCAAGATAGTACATGTAACTCAAGATAGGAAGGCTTTAGGATGGAGCTACCTTCTTTCTGCAGCAAACTCTTCAATCTGTGCACTTGTAGCCGATGCAAACTATTGTATATTCACGATGTAGAAAGCTTTTCCCTTTTTTCACAAATGTAGGAAAACGTATTCTTTTACACATGACAATATATGAATAATTGCCATAGTATTAAAAAACTCACCACAAGTGGTTCTTTAATACGACAATTATATGTATAATATTCATAATATTCAAACCCTGCCAGCTGTGTTTGACTCAGTTATGTATGTTCACGAGTTGATCTAACATTATCTTTTAGTTTCAGAAACGCTGAATCTAAACAGTACTTTTCATTAAAAGTACGCATTTATGGACAGTATTTAAAATGTAGCTAAAATTTAAAAATGTATGTTTGGCTTTACATTTTATTTTTACCAGCTGCGTGCCCATTCTTCGTACGATAGGAAACGTAAACTTTTCTTACATATGCAATTCGAAATTCGAATCGATCCCAGTATCGAATCGATCCCAGTCGAAGCATTGTAACGAACCAATGACACCCCACGAGGGAAGAGGGAAATTGTTTTTATCGGAATAAAACATTTTTAAGTGCTCTGCTGTTAGCCTGACATTACTGTCTATTCCAGTGAATTAATGCAAATTGTGTCAGCGCAGTTTCTCTCTGTTGACTTTGGTTCTTTAAAATGCTTTTGTCAGCAAATGTTTTACGCCTCCAATTTTCGCCATGCGTGCATCATTCAAATTTCATTTATGGTTTTATAATTGTTAATCAACTTTCGCTGAAAAAAGTGAGCATTGGCCATTGGAATTTTTCGAGATTCTTTTACTGTAACCTTAATCATGAGAGCAGGCCCATCGAGAGACAAACTCGGGCCCGGGGAGTGGATATTTGCCGCCCCCCCCCAAAAAAAAGTTATTCATATTGTAAAATACAAATAAACTGCTTTCTTTTTCACTGTCTGGCATTTTCAAATTTTACTTTAAAAAAGACGCTTTCATTAAATAGTTTAATGGTGGTCTTTATAATACGAATAACTGGATACTTTCTTTACAAAATCAAAACTATTAAGAATTAGCTTTTCTCGCTTTTTCTTTGAGGCGAAAGTATCAATAATAGTTTTAAAGTCTAGTTCTTTCGCTAGTGCCGACTCAATACAAAGAGTTCCTAAACTGGAAGTACATGTTTGAGTCGAACAAGAGAGCTGGAAATTTTTTATTTTCTTCATCACACTGAATAAAATAACGCTCAGCACTAGCAACCGAAACGGGTAAGGTACAAAAAACGCTCAAAGCTATGCAAATGTTTGGAAAAATGGCATCGAGATTCTGAGAAGAAATAGAGTTCAGTAGTCCAAATGGTGAAAGGCTCTTCGTAAAATTAGCTTCGTAGATGTGCTTCAGATGCATAATTTCATCTGCTAATTCTTGAGACACATCTACATCATACTTTTCAATAAAATTCTCCGCAGATCTCCTGATAGATTTTTTGTCCATTGATGGGAACTGCCTCAAGAAGGAAAAAGTATCATTCATGTCTCTCATCGAAACGAATCTTCTTGATATCCCTGAAATAGCAGAATCAACGATAACCAAAAAAGTGTTCACTTTGAATGAGAGCAGAAAGGGTGGTGCATTTGCCCCCCCCCCCGCACCCCGAAAAAAATAAATAAATAAAAGAGCTTACATGACGTCAGCAATCCAGTTTCTTTTAGGACCTCGTCTCGTCTTAACTTATTCCAGTCGGTGTTGGTTTTCGCGAATTCTATTTCCGTCTATACAGAAAATTTTTTTGGAGGTTTAGCCCGGGCCCCAAGAAAACGCGGGCCCGGGGAGAATCCCCCTCTCGACAGGCCTGCATGAGAGCTCTTTTCTTCTAAACAATCCCAATCTGGAGCGCATACCTCTGAACAACTATTATCTGGAATCTCATCTCGATTGGTTGAACGGAACTCCGCGCTGGCTAGAGGCTTATATTTCGGGGAAGTTTTTTCCATGACCACCCTGTACATGTATGTGTGTGAAATTATACCCGGACTTACACGAATTCGACTTCCGCGGTTATCACTCGGTTCCACCTATTGCGTAAGTTCGGGGTATTACTGTATATCTTCAGTTCTCAAGTTTGATGAGGTTATAGGTGCTTGCTTTATAAACACTTTTCAACCTTTATTATTTCGGTTTGTCTGTCCGTCCGCTCGTTTTTTAACTGCAGTAAATATGCATCCATTTCTACGAAATTTATTTATGTTATTTCTAATTACTGTACCATGCACTTTATTGAAAATAGTGTATGCAGCATTTATAGATCTTTTACTGGAGTACTCAATAGAATTCCAATACATTATGGCTACATCCTGGCGACTTATAGCATATAAATTGCCAAATATGACGCGAAAAAAATGTTCCGAAAAATGAACCTAGCATTGCAATACATTCATTATTTGGCAGGAACTTAAAAAATACCTAATACGATAACATTAAGGTATGGCGATTTTATTGGAAATTTTGAAAATTCGTAACTCTAATTAACCGATTTACATACAACAAAATCGCGATGTTTGATTGGAAAGTGTTTTGTAATCAATGCGTTAGGCATGAATTATCTTTCTTTTCGTTTTTTTTTTTTTTTTTTTTTTTTTTTAAAGTAAAACTCAGAAATGACCTTCAGGGAAACTACAATATTCGTGCAAACGTAATATTCGTGCACAATTTTCCAGTCGCATTTTATTAATTGACTTGAAGTAAAATGAAAGATTTTAGTTTTGTGTATGTGGGAGGAAAAGGAAATGAATGTTGAAATACTATTTTTATCTATTCCCTTGAAATTAGATTGTGTAACTTATTCTATGGTATATGCTATAAGGAAATATCCTAGCAGTTTAAATTAAAAGAAAGAATAGATGATGTCGATGATGACATCGCACAAAATCTTTTAATCTGAGATGAAAAAATGAAACTTTTGACTAAATAATTGGGAATGGTAAAAATCCCAAGGCTTTAACCATCTTATTAAATCAAACTTAAAAAACGTAAATAAATTATACAAAATAGATGGTGAAGGTACAGTAGGAAAATTAGATACAATATCCTTTGTTCTTTCTAAAATAATGCCTCGCTAGCGGCCGAGCGCTTAGCGCTTCTCAACTGGGAGACGGAAAGTGCCTGCCTTAAACCCAGGTCGCTTTCAGCCGTTAGGAATTTTCCATGGTTTTCTCCGAAACCTAGCGTAAATACGGGTTATAAGCCCCTAAAAAGACCCCCACGGAGGCCATCTCAGGCCTCGGCCTAGATCCCACAAACAAACTTTCTAAAATAATGAAGTATGTGTAAACTTTTTTTTTTTTTAATTACAGTGTTTCCAAAATAATGTATGCGTACGTGAAAAGAGAAATCATGCAGCTCAATTTTTGATAGGCAGAATACTATGAAATTTCACTTTGATAGTGTAACTTTTGCAAATACATTAACGACATTCTGCACCATTCCTCAATATTAGTACTCCAGTTCCAGTTACCAAGAGGAAGGACGAGAATGAAATTCGCTAAAAACCCAGGCTGTGAGAATTTCCGTTTTTAGATCTCCCTGGCCCTCAGCCATATAAAAATTTATTGTATCTCTCTATTCTAAAAAAAAGTAAAGGCCGCTGGCGCTGTCAAAGCTTGTTGGCCTATCTCCTCCTAAACCGTGGGGATTTGAGTTTCGACTAAGGTGCCCACGGATTCGAAAAATTCCAAGGAACCTGCTAAGCTGACTTAAATTTCGAAAATCGAAATATTTTAGAAGATATTAATAAAAAACTGAAAAAAAATAAACATAATGGTTGCCAGATTTCGCATAAAATCATTCATTCCTTTGCAACAAAGCGTTTCCAAGTATCTAGAATCGCGTGAAATTTACAAACATGAATTAGAATTACGCCCATTTTACGCCAAAATAAAAACTAATGAAATAAGTAACTCAAAATGTGTTACACAAAGTTGACAATTTTCAAATAGTAAGTTCGCTTAGACAACAGCAGTTTAGAATTAGCGATTATTCGTTTTCCAAAACAGAATAACTAATATCTTGAAAATGAAAAATAATTAAAATGCAGATTATTTTAAATCCGGTTCGATCCAGCTGGATTATTTGCTACCAGTAGAAATATTTAGCTGCGTTAACTATGCCATTATAGCAGTTATAGTACACTTTGGATATTTGCTAGCGCGACGAGATGGTATAATTCGTGGTGCTAAGTACTTCAATCTGCAAACGATTATGTAAATGAAAATATGGATAACGGTTTTCCGGTAATCTTAAATGAACAGCAATTATAGGTTGTGAGCATGTGTAAATCGCCAAATAATGAAAAGTCGCCATGGGTGGCAAGCTATCCTATCTGTTCCGTAGCTTTTATTAACTTTACATGTACGCAAGTCACCAAATAAAGAAAAATCGCCCTGGGTGTCCAATAGGTTTTACATTATTAAAAATACAGCTGAGACAGATGTTCTGATTTTATTACGCTTTAGCTCCTAATTAGAATAACTTTTGAATGGCAACATTAAATATCATTGTGTTTCTGAGGAGTGCAAATAATTTTAACAACGAATATAAGCGGAGTCCGCACTCCAGGTGGAGTATAGCTCAGGACCCGTACAACACGGATTCCCATAACAAAATATCTTCCGTGTTATAAGGGGGAGGGGGTCTACTGAAGTGTGAAGTTTAAATTTTTATGTACCAATGAACATGCAAGAACCAAGCAATGTGTAGCTCAGTAACATTCTATCTGATCCAATCTTCGGATTTTGTCTGTGATATAATGCCTTTTTTACGAATAAGCCTTAGTAGGGGCCGAATGCCTCACACGAAAAGCGAGCGTAGCGAGTCTGGGGGCCTTGGCCTCTAGTTGTTTAAAAAAAAAGTTTTAGAATACAGAAAAAGGACGATTTTTTGACGTTGTGTACTGGGCCTTCCATTGTTGACACATGTGATTGTATTTAATATTCACTACTTGCGTCCGATATATCTGTTTCATTTTAAAGCATACACTATATGCTTTAAAATGATTACTACATATGGTTCAAAAAAATGTTTTGTATCAAGTGGGAGAGGGAGGGAGGGAGGGAGGGAGGGAGAGGGAGGGAGAGAGAGAGAGAGAGAGAGAGAGAGAGAGAGAGAGAGAGAGAGAGAGAGCGAGAGAGAGAGAGAGAGAGAGAGAGAGATTATTATGATTAAATATAATTTAAAACAAATGTATGTTTTACATTTATTGTCGTTCTGGTGCATTTTTAGCACGGGAACACGAACTTACTTATTTGGCAGACGGAGATTTTCAGAATTTAATGCAATCGAAAGAGCAAAAGAAAAAAAAAAAAAAAAAAAAAACTCTTAATACTTTTCTGCATTCTGTATACATAAGGGTTCCCTCCCTCTGCCCCCACAAACCCCAATCAAAATTAAATGGATATGTAGATTTTCATGCATTGTTTTTTATGATTCAGTGGAAAACTTTTTTTTCTTTATTCGTAATTTTTTTTCTTTTTCGATTATCGACATTTTTATGCAACAGAGTGGTCATTTCCTTTACTTTCAAAAGAAGTGACGCATGAAGAATTTTCCTCTTCATAGCTGTCTCTTGTTGACAAATACAATTGTATTTAATATTCACTACTTGCGTCCTATATCTGTTTCATTTTAAAGCATACACTATGGTTATGGTTTAGAGAAATTAGTTGCTAATATCTCTCATGTGCTGCTAATATCTCACGACATGTGTAGATTTTGCTGTATATAGGACTTTGAATTCATATATTATTTTAGTTTATTGACAGAGCAACAAATGAGTGTTCTTTTACATTGTATGTAGCCTATGGACGGAAATTCTTCAAAGCGAGTTAGTGTCTATAAGGTGCATTCGATTGAGCTCAAATTGGATCACGGTCTCATGATCTGTATAGATTTTGATGTGTTTAGAGTTGATAGTTTGTTGACAGGCTTGAAAAAAATAATTCTTATACATTACAGCCCAAGGATGCCAATTATTTAAAGTGAGCTAGTGTCGAAATGGTGCATTGGATTGACATCAGATTAGGTGCGCATATTATCAGTCACTGTCTCATACTGCATAAATTTTAGCGAGTGTACGCGTTGCAGTTTTTTACTGGGCTACAAAAAAGTGTTCTTATATATTTCGGCCTTTCACTCAAATCAAGTGCACTAGTTCTTGAACGCTAGATCCGACTGATTTGAATGAAATTTATTTAAACGCTCAGCAAATACTAAGGGTTCTGAAAGTCGAGTGAAGTCACTAGATTTTTTTTTTTGTATTAGTAACACTACATTTTTATCAACCATATCTTATATCTGTGGAAGTAATTCGCAACCAACAGGTTGTAATATACGAGACGGCTTCTTTATGCACTTCATTAGTTTTTCGTTTATTTTGGAAATTTATCAAATATATTTTATTAAACTTTTGGTTATGGACTATGATATGGATTATAAAATTTATATAATAGTCACACTGGGAAAAAAAAAAAAAAAAAAAACCTTCTGCTCTTACCCTGCAGGAAATCTTTTCACACGCTTTTTAAAGTGTTTTTATTGAATTGTGGGCCTGAGTTTCTACGATAAGACTATTCTAATAGAAATCCCCTGTCCGTTCTAAGGTCGGAAGCATTTTTCTGTAATGCCTCCCAACTCTGCCCGTTAAAAAGCCGTTAAAGCCCAATAAAACTGCTCTTTTTTCTTTTGTTCTTCAGCCTGAAGGGGAAAAAAAAAATCTAGAACCTGGTGGGACACCTATCTTTGCAAAACTGGATGGTTTAGGCTTGTTGGAGCTCCATACATGTTCTTCCCTTGGCTGCACCAATTACAGAACGTTAGCCAGTATTGAATATTATTAGCACGGCTATTAATTTTTAAATAAATAAATTTGAAAAAAAATAATAACATTTATTAAGTCTTTTCTGTTGAAACTAACTCGGGATAAGCAGAATGTCCTAAAAGTTCTCTTACAGACGCTACATGATATCATTTGAATATTTATTTAGCTTAGGCCTTTATTACATTAAACCATCAGGTGATGTAACCAGTTGTGTGGTGCAGGACCCATGACCCATGCCTAGTTCAGTTAAATGGGAGGCACCCGTTGAAAAATAATGAATATAACAAGCACTTTAAATAAATATACACAAATTGTGAATTCACTTTGATATGACGTAAATTTTGAGGCAGAGTTTATCAATCGCCGGCAATTTAATTATGACATCAACTTTTAAACTACAGTAAAAGCAATCTCACTTTGTTTACTAGCTCAGTAATATAACTTACGACGACTTTAGGGGGGGGGATTTCTTTTTTCTTTCATTTCTAACTTTACAAATGTGACTTGATTAGCGGTTCCCAAGAAAGACGTTCTAAGCATTCAAAACGCTGAAAATCTGAGTGAAATTTTCAAATTTTCCATTTCCACCCAAATTTAAGAGAATTGAATTAATATATGGGTGCAATGATTTTCTTGCGTGGCTTTTTTTATATTTCCATTTTAATTAGGCGAGTTGCACAAGAACGTGTATATTTTTTTTTTATTAAAATTGTTTCGTTTATTTTGCATTTTTAACCCAAGCAGATGAGTAGTTACGAATCAAAGAATTTTATTTTCGTTCCTAGGCGCACCCACGGAGGGGTTATTGGGAGCTCAACTCCCCCCCCCCCCCTAAAGGTTGAAAGTTAGACGTGAAAAGCTTGAAAAATTGCACTAATGAATTAAATTTTTTCTTTTTAAAAATTGTTTTCAAATTATTTCTAAAATACTTTTTACCCGCCCCTCACCAAAAAAAAAAAAAAAAAAAAAGTGGTTTTTAAATAAATACTTAATGAAACACAGTTGAACTCGGTTACAACAAAAGGTCAGATAATTATTTGACTCAATAACGGGTTACATTGCTCGTGGTAAGGCCGTACCCAGGGGGGGTGGGCGGGGGTCCGGTCCCTTCCCGAAATTAATAATTTTGTTAACAAAATAATAATGAAGTCTTTTTGTGAAAAATTCAGCCTTTTTCAACGTTTGGTTCCCCTCCGAAATTTTTGGACCATCCCTGAAGTTTTTTTTCTGGGTACGGCCCCCCTGGCTCATGGTCTTATGTTCTATGAGCAAGTCAAGTGGTAAAGAATATTTTGACGTTATAAGGGAGTTATAACTATAGTCGAGGTCACTATAACCGAGTTCAGCAGTATTTGTAGCCCAGCCCCCCCCCCCCTCCCAAACTAAAATCTTGGGGGTGCGCGTCAGTTTTAGTTGATATATAAAATAATTTGAAATTCTCAACGCGGTTCTTATTGGCGTTTTGTGATATATCTACAGTGCATTTTAACAACATTTTTATTTGTAGTATATTTTTCTTCCCCGACGTCTGCATGTTATGCGCCTGTGGCCTTGTGAACTGAAAATCAGGTAGACAGACAAGCGGTTTGATAACACGCGCTTACAAAGAAATTTTATTTTTTATGTGCCTTGGCGCTCAACTTGGCGACTAGCTATTGATTAAAATAATTCTCCGATTCCTTATGGCAACCCACCTGTACCTTTCTCCTGGATTAAAACGCTGAGTTTCAGAGCAACGCGAGAGGGAAATAATATTATCGGAGAACTGCTGTTACGAATTTGAAATTTCGGATTGTTTTTCTTCCCCTGTTTACCGGTTTCATGTACCTGCCTCAAGTTCTGTCTGCGATGCGGTCTGTTCGCCGAATTCATCAGTGGATATAGAATCATAACATTGTCCATCTCACTTTTTGGACCGTAATTCGAAATCTGTCAAAATCGGAACCATAGTCCTTTTCAGCAGCACCGTGGAGCCTTCGAGCAAGCTCGATGTTCAGGTCAAACAGTATAAAAAGATGAAAAAACGCAAAGAGCTTGATGCTCTTGTGTCGAACGGTAAAGTAGGATCGAGCAAGAGAAACGGGCTCAAGAAGGGTTCCGGTTCCTGTTCAGCTCATGAATTGCTTCGGCACGATACTGATTCCTCCGATATGGAAGATTTTTCTATTCTGCAGCCGAGGAGAAAGGGGCACAAAAAGTGAGCATCGGCTATTGATGGTTTAAAAATACTCTCTTCTGCGTGGATAATAAATCAGTCCTGCCCAGATTTATGTTGATGTTTCCGTCGCTTTCACGTCGTATGTTGTGCTAGGATTATTTGTTTACCTATGGATATGCTGATTTTGCATTTGCACCCTTTAATTAATTATATTATTGTTTCAGTTTTTAAATTTTTAATTAGTAAAATATAATCTCTGACTTACTAGAGTTGATAATTTTCGTAGTGATAAAGCCCAATACAGCTGGAAGTAAATAAAATAATTCTCAAACTATTTAAACTAGTTATGCGTTGAGAAAAATTATTCAAAATTTAAACATTTTTTTATATGTATTAAATGCACTGCAAAATTTGTATTGTAGAACTTACAATAAAAAGATTAATTCACAAATGAAAATTATATAATTAATAACCTTTTTTTAATAGTTCATTATAAATTAAAGCAAGTTATTTTGTAGGTGTGATTTATTTGTAGTAGACATTATAACTACAAGTATAGATATTGAAAAACTAGCATTGACGAATATAAAATAAATGTCTCATAGTAACATTAAGAGTCATTTAATGTTACTATATATAATTTTGATTTATAAGCATTTTCCCTCCACTCTTTTAAACTTAGTGTATCTTAAAATTATTTCATTTTTTTAATATGCAGTTAATTCATTATCTTCATAACTTTTTTATTAACTATTTTATTATATTACATATATTTTATGGAATAATTTTGAAAAGATACAGAAATACAATGAATATAAAAAATTTTATCAAAAATTAATAACTTTGAAATTTTACTGTTTGAATTAAAATATGGAAATTAATCTATACAGCTAGTTATTTATAAGAGTACTTTTAAAAATAACTTTTAATAGTAAATGTTTAAATAAGCATAAACTGCTTAAGAATATATATAGACATTATTTTGAAGCAATATTTCATCACTATCCCATAATTTCTTACTGTAAAGGCTACCAAAAACAAAGTTGTAAATTTATATTAAGTTGTGGGAGATATGTTCTTACTCATACCATTCACGTGGATATATTTTGTTATTTGTTATGTGGATTTCCCATGCTGTCTACTGCGGATTGGTTATGCTGTCAACTATTTATTTATTTTCTTTTTAAATGTTCTGTTGATTTTTGCAAGTTTTGATCTCAAATTTTATCGTGAAAGTGTCAGAAAGCATATACTATGCACCGTATTATTTCCTTGACACATGTCAAGGAAATACAGTGCGCACTGGTTATAACGGGTCTGGGATATAACGTACTATCGGTTATAACATACCTAGAAGCTAGGCCCCGATTGAAGTCCTGTATTTATAATATTATTTAACTTCGGTTAAAACGTACTTAACAAAAGTACATACTTTGGCTATAATTTACTTTTTATACCAAAGCCAAGAATAAAATTCTGCTTTTCGTAAGCATTTTATCTCCTTTTAAGTTTCATGTTCCTTTTAAGTTCTCCTGGTAAGTTTCAGTACGTTCAAAAACACTCATTGTCAGTTTTCAGATTCTCTCGCGAGATGAATTGTGCATGAATGAAGGGAGCGATCTTTTATCTTTTTCCCCTGCTAGAGGCAGGGCTAAGAACAAGACAAGTTTTTTCTTTGGCATTCGAGAATGTAAATGCCTTCTGAAAAGGCCTATCTATAATGATTCTGATGATAGTGAAGAAGAAACAGAGGAACCTATACCAAGCATACCCGACGTATTAAATGCTGCAAAAACAGCATCACAATTTTTTGAATGCCGCAGTGAATGATGCAGAGACTCTACAGAAGTCTATTATGGATATCCAAAACGGTATTTTTAAAGTAGTATCTGCTCATTTAAAACAAAAGAAAATTACAGATTATTTATCTCAATAAAAATTGCAAGTGATAAATAATTTTCTGTTTTTTATTTAATTTAAATTTTGAAAAATCAGACCTGGTTAAAACACATATTACAGTGAAATTATGAGCCCACTTTCTTTTTTATGTAATATTGAATCTTACCGGCGGTATTTCTTATAACGATACTACTTTTTTAGATCCCGTGAGAGTATGTTATAACTGGTGTCTACTGTAATAGGGAAGAGTGCAGTATGAATTAATAATTGTAGATGCAAGGGAGAGTGCAGTATTAATAATTGTTGATGCTACTAGTGAAAATCTTTTCTCTGCTTGTTAAAGTAAAATTTCAGTTTTCTTTCTGAGGGTGGTTGTTTCCTTGACGTACTAATCTAATAAAAGATAGGCCAACAATACTAATTAAAACTTTATTACCAATTTAGACATGGGAGTCGGTTTTGTCTCACATCAGTTTGCTTCCCTCTATGCCAGTTCATCTTGGTCACCTCCTGTTGTTTAGTCTCTGGAGCCCTGATTTGGCTCCATATTGGGCTCAGAGAAGATATTGATCTACTTCGAGCTCATCTTCAGAAAGGTAATGCCTTTCATAAATAATTTACTTTTTACTCGACATTTGTGTATGAAGTTTACTGGAAAGCAATTATTTGGTTGTATTATGTGTGTCTCATAGTCCCTCCCCCCCCCCTCTTTTTTTTTTTTTTTGGTAACATTTTAAGTACTTAACATTTTGCTTTTTTTTTTTTTTTTTTTTTACTTCAGCAAAATGTTTCATAAGATATTTTAAGTTCTTGTTTCAATGGCGCACCAAGAATTTTTGTTTAGGGGGAGAAGGAGATTGGCTGCAAATACAGTTAATCTCTATTAGGTATTTACGTATTATCCCGGCGGTCATTCCCGCCAACTATTTTTTCATCAAATGTGCTGGCTAACTGTTGCCAATCATATTCCGAACCATCCGTAATTTCATGTTTCCGGCATTTATCTTGGCGAAAAATTGCTCGTCTTGGCAGAACGCCAGGATAATACGTAAGTACCCTCTATTATATTTGCTATATTTGTTAATGACAATATATTTTGTACTGTTCAATCACTCGCCCATAAAACAGAGCACAAGTAAAGAAGTCTGCTTGTAATATCTCTTACTATTCTGTCATAAATAATGTTAAAATCAAGATTTTTGTCTGTATACTGTATCTGCAAATATTTATTTATTTCTAAACTTTTTCTACTATTTTTATTTGTTTATTATTGTTGCTCTGTAAAAACTTCTTTTGATGAATTTTAACATAAAATATTTTTATTCATTAATTCAATGACAATTCACTTCTTTTAAAATTATTTAGTTTTATTTCTCTAGGAAGTTAAATGGTTGGCTTGCAGGCTTCAACTTTTGTTGCCCCCTATGTGAGTAGGGCTGTTATAAGTTTACTGTGTTTCTGTATCAAATGGGCAGATAACGGATCTGCTTTTACTTGTTCCAGTAGATATTTTGGAGTAAAAGTTACATACTTCAGTTTAACACCTTGTAGAAAACATGATATCTAGCAGCATAGCATTAGCATTTTAATCAGATAAATGCTTTTTTTAATTTATATATTTCCCTTTAAAAAAAAAAAAACTTGTGTTAAGAACAAATTAAAACTAAATTGCTTTGTTTAAACAGTTCTTATTAATACTTATTTACGTTTGAACAAAGCTATTAAATTTTAATGTACTTTCTGTCTTTACCAATGGAGGATTCATGCAAATGATGTCAAAAAAAGAAAAAAGTTTAAGAAAACTAAAATGTGGGTATTTTCATTACTGGGTAGGCCTTCACATCTCAAATTTTGCAGGTCAAACACCAAATCTCAAATTATTAAAATACATAACAGTAACAAAATCTGTAGATGTGTTTAAAGAGTTCTAAAAAGAAATCCTTCATTAGCAAAGTAATCATGAACTCACTTATATTGTTCTTCTGTTAACAAAAAGAGAAATTCTGTATCAAAAAACATACATGCAACTTTTTGTTTCTACTATGTGTGTTGTATACAAAGTAACTTTTATTTGCCTTAACATCAGGATTTTTAAGTCCTGTCGTTATTAATACTAAATTTGAATTATTATTACTGTAAATAGTAATGTTTATTTTATTACAGATTACTGTTTATTCTCATTTTTTTCTTTAAAGAGCTTTTTAAAAACCTGGATCTGATACTTTGATCTGTAAAGTGAAATTTTACCTGATCTGCTAGCAAAATTTTTGGAGTAGAAAATAATAAAGATATTAGCACAGAAAAAGTTTTTAATAATTACAGTTTATATGGTTAAATTGTAGGTATAACTTGGAAGAGATAGCATTTTCAAAGTTACACATCTGTGTATGAATGTTGTTACATATCTGTTTATATTTTTCCTCTTGTTGTAATGTATGCATGTTACTATGTATAGATATATATTAAATTTTATTTGTTGTCTGTTTACATTGTAGTGTAATTCCATCATTTCGTTTTGCAGTTGAAGCAGGTAACAGAAATACACCTGAAGCCTTACACCTGACGCATGCTAAACTAAGACTGCTAGATTCTAATGTTACAATGCTTTTTAAAGAAGTGAGGAAAAATATAGCAGATATTGATAATATAACATTAGAAGTAAGAATGTTTTCTCTGCTAATCTAGATTTATTAAGTTAACAAAATTATGCTGATCATTTGTTAACCAATACAGGGTTTCTACAGACCTGGAAAGTCAGGGAAATGAGTTTTAGTCTGGGATTTAGGAAAAATGTCAGGGAAATTTGAAGAAATTGAAGAAAGGTCAGGGAAATGCAAGAATATTTGAATTTTGCGACAAAATCAAGAAAATACTTCCTGTTTGATGAACCTAATTGTAGAAATTGTTTTATTTTCATTTTCTTATTTAACCTTATAAATAATTTTAAAATGTGTCCTTTATTAACATATCTTGTTCAGTTGAAATATTGTTAATTTTATCCTAAATTATTATCAAACATGGTTTTTGTTAGAATCCAGTGATGTTAAATAATAGTTTTGTGCATATTGATTTTATTATTATTATTTGTAAAAAAGGGGCAAAATTTATAAAAAGTTATTAATTAAAGGATATAATATTAAAAATAGAAATGCAAAATTCAGAAAAGCACACTAGATAAAATTCAGGGAAGAGCAGTTGAAATATTTGAGGGGAATTGTTCAGTTGAAATATTGTTAATTTTATCCTAAATTATTATCAAACATGGTTTTTGTTAGAATCCAGTGATGTTAAATAATAGTTTTGTGCATATTGATTTTATTATTATTATTTGTAAAAAAGATGCAAAATATATAAAAAGTTATTAATTAAAGGATGTAATATTAAAAATAGAAATGCAAAATTCAGGAAAGCACACTAGATAAAAACTAGCACACTAGATAGAGCATGATAGATGTCGGGGAAAGTCAGGGAAGCAAAAGCTGTGAAATCTGTAGAAACCCTGCAATAAAATTATAAGGATTGATTTTTACCCCTCCCGATTCCATTGTTTAGAAATGTCCTGATTTTTCAGTTCAGAAAAAATGCCCACTTTATATATGATGCATGAAATGTTTTAATTTCTCATTTTATTCATTCCTTCTTAAATGAAGTTAAGTGACATAATGTTTATTTTTTAACTGCAAAATCATGCAAAAATGCTACTTTTTTGGCAGCTAAAATTAAGAGAATTGCTACTAAACTGGTAACTTTTTTTTGTCAGTCAGGCTACTAATGTTACTATTTTTGCCTCCTGGCATTGGTGGACAGCCTGCACCAAGGGCCAGTCCAAGTTTGTTTGTTTTTTTCCAGGGTCCTATTTTTGAGAATTTTTCACATAATTTTGTAAATTTCTTAATTTTGTCTATTTTTCCCACTTTTTTTCTTCTTTTTTCTTGACAAAAAAGCAATTTTATGAAACATAATTGAATCTTAAAAAAATAATTATAAATGGTTAGATATTAGTGAAAAGCTCAGTAGTTATTTTGTGAAAGGACTGTTTCAGTAAAACTAAATTTTTTGCAGGGTTCATGTTTCTGATATCGAATTTTGTGAAGGATCTGATTTTAATCTCGGCAGACCCTGGACTCTTATTTTTGATTTAGGAGTAGACTGAAAATTTAAAGCTGTTTTTTTTAAATTAAAAAGAAATACATATATAATTTGCTTATGGACTATATAGAATTTTTAGTTATAAATGATTAAGTATTTTAACCAATGTCTTATATTGCATTTGAGAAAAGTAATAAATTATTATGCCTTTAGTAATTACATATGCATTACATGATAAAAATGTATTTGTTAATCTCAAGCTTTCCCCCCCCCCCCACCCTTAATTAAGAGATATCAGGCCTTTTCATTTTGTAAACTTGGCATGCTTACCTATATGTTGATCTGTATTTTTATTAAACCACTTAAAATAAAAAAATAAATAAAAATTGGCATTAGTTTATGTATTTTTGTAGGGATTAAGCATGAATTTCAAAAGCATCATTACATCAAGTAACAAAACATTTCTGTTTCTTAAAAATTAAGAATTAGTATTATTTCCCTGTTAATTATTTTATGCAGTGTTTTATTATTTTTTATCTAAGCAAAATCTAGATTTTTCCCGAATGGTAAAATCTCATTACTTGGATCTTTTTCATGTAATCTTTTTACTGAGATAATAATGTATGTTATGGATCATTCAGATAGTTTATTTTCTTTGTTTGTATTATGTTTTTGTTAAATATCTTGATAATCGAAAAGATACATTTCTTTTAAAGGTAAAGCATTTAAAAGATGTCACTAATGACCTGAAAGAAAGTATAGCTGCTGCTCCAGCATTACAAGAGCTGCCAAAGAATGTCCATGCTTTGTCAGAGGTAAAGTTCTTTTTAAAGTGAACAAATAGAAAGCTGTTTTATGAAAAAGTAATATCTAGTATTTTAGCAAGGGTATGAAGTGACTGTGACAAATATCTAACTTGCACCGTATAACCCAGTAATGACAAAAATAAATAAATAAATAATAATAATAACTTTTGCAAATGTGAAATTTCATGAAATGCAATATGTTAAATAATGTGGGCCTCATTGAAATGAAGTTATAATTGTCCATTGTAAATAATCACTACTTTTGTCAATAATAATTTTAATTACTTTTTGATACTTATTTTATATTGTCAGTTATTTATTCAAAAACAGTAAAAAAATTCTGTGAGAGAGTGAACCTGCGAAGTTGGAAACACGTGGGATTATTGTAATTAAATTATGTTCTTTTGGAGTAGAAAAGTTATCACATTACACATTCTTTCATAATTTTTTAAAGTGAAAATTTTATTTAAAATTTTTGCAATCAATGTACAATAATGTGTAAAAGGTGCATGTACAAATGTTATTTTACTATAGCATTACAAAAGTGACTTTTCTTCAATTACAAATGTTTTACACCATGCAGTCACAGATTATAGGCTTTAGAACAACGAAAGTAAATTTTGAGAAACAAGGCTTTCAATGTATGACTGAAATGGTTCACTAACTTTTTTCGGCTTCATTCAAAAATCTTATTATCGCAGAAACTGAGCCATAGGTGGTATTTAAAAAAAATTCTTCAAGTTTTTGTATTAGTTAAAATTTTGTAGGCAGGTGTATGTTAAAAGTTAATATCGTTTTAGACAGTTTCAAAATATGTTGAGTGAATAGGAATTTCATTGGTACCAAGAAAATAATATACACAGGTTTATTGTTATAGACAGTATCATTTTGCATATGTTTTGTTGTATTATGTCAACCAGGCAAGAAACCCATTTTATCTAGTGTAACAATATTTCAGTTGAGGGTGGGAGCATACTTCCTCCTCTGTATCTACCCTTATGCTGTGGTGGCTTGTGGGTTATTTAAATGGAGGTTCAGAAAACAATTATCAAAATTTATATTCAGATACGATGCAACTTACAAGTTTAAATTATTGTGTGTGTTTTTCAGCAATTAAAGATAAACAATGCATGCAACTTAAAAAATAGGAATCTCTAGTTTTGCATTGGTAACCTGGATGAGTTTTAGCAAAGGTGTTGGCTTGAGTAATTTTTTTTTTTTTTTTTTCTTGAAGTAAAACTTCTTTAGGCGCGACTAGGGAGTAACTCAATTTTTTTTGTGACAGAAGTAGCGCTCAGTAAAGGAAGTTAAGTATATGTTATATACTCCACGCTTCTTGACTTGTACACCAACTAGTGGCAAAGATCATAATCAATTAGGATTATTTATGTTCAATATTTTCAAGTGGATCAATTGTGAATAGCAAAATAAATAAAAATTCAACGGTTTAAAAAAAACAAAATACACCCCCACATGCATTCGAAGCCAAGCTGCAGACTGAAAAACAGTTTGAGAACACTTAAAGAATAATACCATAATTATCGCAAAAAGTCTAGAAAAGTCAGGGAATTCTTTTTCAGAAACTGAGTAGCAACCCTGATTAGGATTAACTAACTGAATTTAATAAACTGAAGGAGAATTCTGAAGAGATACTGCAAACAATGATCTGTTCGCACACTGAAAATGTGCTAATGGAATGATATTAGCAGTGCCAAACCCCTCCCACTCGACTGTCTGCTTCTGTTCTTATAAAGTTGTTTAGGACATTTTTTCAATCACATGTGCGATCAAGGAGAAGACTTGATATTTTATGCTGTAGTAACCTACAATACCGTGCAGTGGCTATGATAAGCATATTTAATAATAGTGAGGAGAGAAGAGAAAAACATTTTAAATTCACAAAAATCCAGACATGTACTTACGGTATTGCCCCAAATATAACGTGGCCTCGAATATAATACGACTCCGAAAGTTTTCATCACAATAATTACAAAAATCCTATATTTAGGCCTCAAATTTAGTACGAGTCAGGTTTCTAACAGGAAATGATGAGTCAAAAAATATCGCGTTATATTTGGTCCAAAACAGTAATATTTTTTAAAAATTAAGTTTTTTAATATGTGTATTTTTTATTTTTTCCTTTGGGGATTCACGTGCTCGTGCACAAATGGAGGAGTCGCCACTGCTCTTATGGTAATGAAAAATGGCCAATGACAGGCAGTGTTAATTTATATAAGTAAGGGTCATTTATAAATCAAAAACACATAAAACTCTCAATTGAATCAATATCCTTTGCTTTGCAATATTGGCTTGTCCAATATGGGTGACTGTTTTGCCACACCCTCACTATGGCACTGTCAAAAATCAAATAATTGATATTTTATTAAATTTGTTGTTTTTAGCATTGGTACTTATAGTAGTTTCCATACGATATTTTCTTTGTTATTTCATTTACAATGAGTCTTATTGCAGAAAAACTTTATAACCATTTTTTACTCTTTAGTAAAATTATTCTGAATTAAAATAAAGTATTCTTTTGGTAAATTATCATTAGTTGAAATCTCGTCCTAAAAACCATTCTCACAGTTACAGTATAACAGCATGATATGCTAACAAGCAAAGATGTTATTCCTTGTTTCAAGTTTATATAATAAAGTTGTTAAAAAAACTGTCTCAAAGGAAGAAAGAAGTTGTTTTTCTTTTGATTATGCTTATTAAAAAAAATGCATATTTTTAAACTTGCAATTTAAATGTTTTGATTTTATGTGATTTAGATGAGTTTCTGCAGTGCATTTTAACCCTAAAAGCAGTTGTGACATAAAATCCCATCCACTTCATTTCACTTTTTACGGCAATGCAGCCATATAATTTAAATTATTGATAACACTTGGGTATCATAAAATATATATTCTAATATTAAAGCTTGAAAGTTATCTAGGAGCTTAATTTTTAATAATTACAAATGTTTCCACTAAAATCTTTTCATTTTTATAATTTTAAAGCTGTATGAAAATTTTATTGTGTAAATAACTTTACACTATTTGCCTATTTCCAAGGCACTTAGACGATTAAAATTATTGTTTCCTAAAAATATGGTTAAAACTTTCTCTAAAAAGTCCTGAAAATTAGTTATAAAAATTCAAAATTATGTGTAGCTATTAAATGTACAAAAATATATTAAAAGTTTGTGTTGAAGGTATGTATTAAAAGTATGTGTGTGTGTGTGTGTGTATGTGTGTGAAGGGGGGAGGGGAAGGAGGGAGAAATTTGTTCCTCCATATAATTAAATAACTGACGTGTGCTAGCATGATCTGAGAGTACATCAGTTCTTCATACTCATATGTGTCATAAAAGCCTTAAATTCTAACTTATACATGTTTATCTTACTATTTGAAATGCTGTTTTAGAGGTTATGAACATTTTCTTTATATTTTAGTTACAAATTGGTTGTAAACTTCTTGTAGAATTAAAAATTTATTTTTAACATTGTGCACTATAAACAAATTTCCAATACTATTGCTTTGTTGTATTTGATTAAAAAGAAATTTTATCTTTCTTTGTTTAGAGTATTGTAAATTTTGGAAGTAAAATGAATGCACTAGAATCCAATCTTAAAGAATTAAAAGATCAGCAGTCCAGTATTCAAACAACAGCACAAAATCTTTCTGGAGAATTAGATTCTGTTAAGGTAATTATGATGCAACTAACAGTTTAACACTAAAAATATTCCTCTTCTCTCCGAAAAGGCTGTATTTTGATTCTGTAACTTTGCAATATTCACTATAATTCCAGCATTTGAAACTCTAATGCTCTTTTGTGTTTGATTATGTTCTTTCATGCTTTATGGTTATATTATTGTATGTTTTCTGAACTCTTTAATTACTGAATATGTATTTAGAACTTATAGAATCTTTTACTTAATTAACAAGCTGCAACATAATCCTATTTTTGAATAATGTGTGCCTATTTCAGGAAACTAAAGTATACTTTCTTCTTTAAATATGGGTACGGGTGTAATTTAAGGAATATTTTTATGGAAACTCTGGAAATATTCTTAACTACATAATAAATTATATAGAAATGAATGTTTTGCAATAATTTTTGTTAAAAATTCTAATTTAATTATTAGAATAAAGTTTTATGTTTATTTTCCTGTATGTCTCCTCCATAGTAACTCCAGTAGTTAATACCTACATTCTTAAATTTATGAATCTAAATCAGGAGTCTGACTGTAATATTTAGTATGATAGTTTGACTAAAAAAAAAAAAAAAAAGAAAAAAAAAAAAATAATACTATTTTTAGATGCCTATTATTCTACTTTCAACCTGCATACTTGTAAGGTATTTTCTCATCCATAATACTATTTAAGTTAAAATGTTAACTATCAATCTTTTGTAGTCCTAAATGTTATGCTTCAAAAAGTAATAAAATTAATTCAGCTGATCTGAAATGCAAGCCACTAATGGAATGTGTATGTCAATATAAAAGAATGTCCACTGAATTTTTTTTTTTTTTTGTGTCTATGCACAGTGGTGATTAATAATTTCTATCACCGAGTCATTCTAATGTACTGTAATGTTAATTAAAAAATAATTTCTAGCTAATTCCCTTATCTACAAATTCTGGTGTTGTTTATTGTTTTGAAAAAATGTAAATGAAAATGATTTTTAATTTTTGAGGTCTTTCAAAAATCCTTGCTGCAAAACTTTTAGTGGATATATTAACCAAATTAATGAAATCTTCTTCTGAAGCCAAGTATGAGCTGTTTATGACAAGAGTAATATTGTTCTAATGTTTTAACAAACACAAAATTAATTTAATTTTATATTATTTGTAAAATATTTACATTGACATTTGAAGAACAAAAGGGAAAATTTATAATTATTTTGCAAATTTCTTTTCTGAAAGACTTTTTTTCTTGTAGTTACAAATTTGTAAAAAATTGAATTTTTAAGAGATCAGAAAGTTGTTTGGAGGCATTTAGTGTGTTAGATTATTATAATACAAAATATATTATATACCCTTGGTCAATTCATTCTTTTTCCTCTGGTAACCTTTGCTAATACACTAAAACCTGTTTTAAATTACCCTTAATTAGGCGAAAGCTTGTCTTTAAAAAGTAAATGTGTTTTGTCAATGTTTTTTTTTTTTAAATCTTCCTGGTTATATAACTTAGTCCAAAACATAACTGTGAGTAATCTACAAAAAATGTGTCGCCTCGAAGTATCAAGCTATCATCAGCATTGAATTGAGCTAAAACTTTAAAAATGATAATTTCATTATTATTTTCTGGGTTGCCAGTAAAATATACTGGTTGGTGCATTCATTTAAAGAGGACTAACGAAATCCATAACTATTCATCAAACATTAGGTGTTAGTAAAACTGATTTCACTACCTTTCCCTACCTTACCATTTATGGTAGGTTTTACTGATTTTACATGTGCATGAAGTAAAAATTATAGAGTTTTGAGTTATAGTAAAGTTGAGAATTCAATGCCTAGATTGTTATCTTACGAATTTATTTTTTTCTTCTCTCTAGATTTTGGTCCAAGAATTGACAAATTCTTCAGATATTCAATCTAAGTCATCTGTAAATACCTCAAATAAAGATTCTAAACTACAAACAGCTATGCAGGAAACAAATCAACAAGTCCATGTTTTAGAAGGGGTATTGTATTTAGTAATGCATTAAAATTAAACCTCTTGAGTAGTGGAGACTTATTTTCCTGTTATCGTCATTTCCTTTAACATCATAAAAATGCATATCAAGTGATTTCAACTAATAATTTGTGCTCAACCTCACTGCAATAAATCTATATTTCATATTTCCACTTACATCATAAAATATTTTTTATCTTAAAATTTAAAAGAATTTATTTAGACTGTTCTTCAATTGCTGTTATTTTATATACATGCATAGTATTTATTTATTATTATTATACTGTTCATACTGAAAGAAGTGTAGGGTAAAATCAGCCTAGATGCTCAGAGAGTTAAAGCATTAATTTTCTTATGTACATTTAAAGAGTTTTTGGTAAAATATTATGTATTGTGTCTGTATCAAAATAAATATTTTTAATGCATTTTTTAAACACTTTTTTTTATAATTAACAAATTTCTTATAATCTTTAGTTCAGCCGTTTTCTTTATTTTACCCATAGCTTAAGTTATGTAAATAAACAAGCACAACCTTTTTTATGTTCCATATAGATTGATGCGAAGTGAATGTACATTGATGAGAAGTGAAAAGTACAATGTGTAATAAATACTTATTCAGTTATACTTTTCTGTTCTCTTCACTTGTGTAAAAATATTTGTTGCCAGTAGATGAACTGTTCTTGAATTATAATCAAATTAATATTTTATTAAAATATTTTCTTTTAAGGTAAAAATTAGACAAATTAGTTAAAAACATTCTCTACTAAATTGAAATTTTTCTTAGACAAATGAGTGTTACTCACTTTTTTATGATTATGTGGAATTTGAAGTACTAAAAAATCTACATTGAAATGATTTAAAATTTTAATTTAATTTTTTCTCAAAAATTTATATTTTAACAGCTGTTAAAGAAGTATTGTGCTTCTCTTAAATAAAATTGTTTAAGAATTCAGTTTTATCAAATATTTGTTGCAACCACCTTGATATACCTTAAATATGTTTTTTTTTTAAATGAATTCATTAAGCAGTATTATTTATATATTTAAAAAAAATAAGAAACTTTAATTTTTTTTATATTTGAAAAATTGTCATGTAAACTTTTTGTATACTTTAGACAGTGAATTAGTATGTTTTAAATATTAATGGGAAAACATATATGTTTTTATGTATACTTTTTGATAAGTAACTGTTTCATCACATTTGTAAATTTAACAGTCAGAGAGAGAATGCTAGAAAGTCACAAGATGTCTAGGAAATACACAGAAATTATTAATTATTTTTCTAGCTATTCTATTAAGCTATGGAATTTTTAATGTACAGGGGAAAGTGGGAGAAAATCTGAATTATTATCTGACAGAAAAAATATAGTTAAAGGTATTTTTTAATGAAAAATTTTATTTGAAAATTCCATTTTTTAAATGACTGATTGCCAAAAAAGAATGTCACTCTTTAAATTTAATAAGTTGTCTGCTAAATTCTTAGACTTGTGATTTAGTTTTCTAAACTTATGCATTAAACTGTTTCTAATTTTCTGTATGTAACCGTTATTATCCTTTCTTATAATGTGTTTTGTAAGTGTGTTTAGTGCTGTAATCAATAATAGTTTGTTAAATTTAATATATTTAGAATTTTATATTCTCTTACTAATTATCTACTAACTAGTGATTAGTTTGTAACAGTGTGATAAAATATTTTGGACTAATTCATAATTTGCATTTATTTTTAATATCCAAATTAAATATGCATAAGGAAAATTATTCAGGAATATGCATTATAAATTTTCAATCTAGCATCAAAGTAATAATTTATGATATTTTTTTTATATAAACCTAATACACATTATATTTATCTAATTATATTTTGTTCCATTTTACATTTCAATTTTAGCTAGTGTATGAAAACAGAAACCAATATATTTTTGCTATTATAGTTACCACAGTGGCGTTTGTCCATTTCCAAATACTTTCTGTTGCTTATGTTCCTTTTTATATTATTCTTTCCAGAAACTATTGAATGTGGTTCAATCGATTGACAAGATGAATAATACTTTGAGTAATTACAAAGAATTGCCAGAGAAAGTAAATACTATCAATGAAGCCATTGATTGGATCACTAATGACACCCATTCTCAAAGTGTATGTATTTAATATATCTTTTGTTATAAAACACACATGCCTATTTTTTGTAGTGTTATGGTGGAATAGGTCGTAGATATACCAAAATTTGCCCCAGTAAAAAGTTAGTCTATATTTAATGATATTATTATTAGTACTATTTTATTTGATATTTAACAGATAATTAGCAAATAGAAGAAGAAATGGATCATTCTCAGATATGTTGTCACATATTTCCATTTCAGAACTAGTTAAAATACTTGTTTTTAATTGTTTCATCATTAAATATATTTGTATTGAGTTTTTGACACATTATAAAAGGAACATCTCTCTTTCCTTAAAGAAAGTGTTAAAGGGGGAGGGGGGTATTTTATAAGGATTTTATTAAACTTAAACAACATTTTCAGTTGTTGCTATAAAAGCTTTTTAATCAATTGCAGTTATTTCCAGTGTTGACAATAAAGCAAATATTTCATCCCATTTGAAAATATTTGCTTACTTGCATGAAAAGAATGAGCACAGAGCTAATATTAATTCTATAATGTCACAAACTGTTTCTTTGTGATAAGCTACAAAACTTATTTAAGAATTTAAATAAATTATTTTGCAAGTATATCTTTGATTTTCATAAAATTTTACTGTAATAGCTTTTAAAAAATCTAATGTGCAAGATAAAATTCCTAATATAATAAAAATGTTAAATTTTAGTATTGGTAAATGTAGGGTCAAGGTATTTCAATGACAGATGTTGATAATTCCTGAAATTAATATTGAAAATTTCATTCATAGTTTGTAAATATGTACTTTAAAGTGCTTCGTCTATTTTAAGGTAGACTTTAAAAAGTTTGATTCATAGTTGTTTTTACCTTGAATTAAAACAGTGCAAGTACTACATACTATGTCTTTAAAATTCTAAATTTCTATCTGGAATTTATAAATACTGGGTTTGTATAGGAAAATGAAAAATCCTATTTATTGTTAACTGTAATTTATTTACAGGATACATGGAGTAAATTTGTTGTTAGCTACTTTAAAGGAATATAGGAAAATATAGCATAGTGTCTCATCAAACTTAACTCAAACTTCTTAGTTTCTTCTTCTTTTTAAACTTAAAGTATAAAATAATGCTATTTTATTCTCATTCTTAAAGAAATTGAAGTGTCATTGTTTAGTCATACTTTAAATTAATTAAATAACTTAAAAACTGTTATCACTTATCAGATGAGTATTAACAGGCAATTTTTAAAATAATTTTTACCTTCATTAGGTTTTTGGAATATTCAAAATTTAATCCACAATCAAATATCTAGTGATTACTGTAAAAGCACTTATTTTTGCAAGCCGTCGTAATCGCAAAAATTAAATTGTTGCAAAATACTTTTTTTCCAGCTTCAAATAATAATAAATCAGGAAATTTTCACTTACCAAATTTAATGATATTTTGCAGTTACTAACTCTTTCTTGACAGTTTTCTTTCTTACAACCATTTCTTGAATACCATATAACTATTTCTTAAGTACAAAATAATAATACAACTGGTAGAATGCAGCTCATTCACTTACAACGTTTATACCAGCTTCTTTGAAGCCATTCAAAATGAGGAAAGAAGGGTAGACATGAACTTTTTCAGACAAAAGGAAGTTTCTTAAAATGCCTTATGCAAAAAAGGTTCTATATTTACGTACTTCTGGAATTTTTCAACTTTTGGTTGTATTCAAATAAAATTAGTGAAATTTTCAACTATCAAAATCACCGATATCTTCATTTTCACGAACATTATGGCTCGTGAAAATAAGTGCTTTTACAGTATTCATATCAGTATTTACATTAACAAAATTTGTATCAGTAAATATAAATGTATGTAAATATTTATATGTATGTGTATTTTTTATTTTTATTTTCAGTCACTTTTGCAATCATTGGAGCATTTTATTGTCAATAACCTAACTCTGCGTATTGAGCACATAGAGCAGACAGAAGCAGAACCTGGCCATCTTTTAAAGGCTCCAGTTCCTTCAAATGCTGAATATATTAACAAAACTGTAAGCTTTTGCATTTACTAGTCTGTCGTGTCATTTTCCTTAACTTTATTAACTTAGTTTTTGAAATTACTAAGTTTACTATTTATTTTATTGGGTCGACATTTCCAGTACACAAACAAAGGAGAATATACATTTATATAGTCATATAGTACAAAATTTTTTTTTTTTTCTTCTGGAGCAACAAAGGGAAAACATACATACAAAAAAATCTAATGCGGATAACACATGACTTCCTTGTGCATCTATTAAATCAAAAATATTTTTGGCCCACATCATCTAAACTTATTTTGGTTTGAAAGAGATAAAATACTGCAGTAATAGTAAGGTTTAGTGATTTCTAGCCAAATATTTCCGATATTGTCAAGCTGGGTTCAATTTGAAAGATTGACTTCTGACACTTGTCGATTGGGACCAAAAGTGGAAGTGCACAACTACATGTTACAACAATTCTAAATATAAAGTTTCAATATTCTACGACCAATAGTTTTTGAGGTATGCCAGTTACATACATACAGAGGGCGTGGAAAAACTGGTCAAAATGAGTTAGATGCATTTATATGAACATGCATGCTAGCATACAGTGAGATGCGGCAAAAAAATTCTTAAAAGTAAATTTAGAGGTAGTCAAAATCGGTTTTTTTTTTTTTTTTTTTGTCGAAGTTTGGCTCCCAAAATCTTTCGGAATCATATTACTTCTTTATATTCCGTACAAGGAAGTAAAAATCATCATGCTACTTTACATGAAGTATGCTCGATAAGTCTTATTGTGCACAAATTCACCTATCGAATCATATATGTCAATATGAAAGGAAATATAATTATTTCATTAATATAAAAAATAATTGGAGTTGAAGGGCTCCTGAATTTAGCTTGCAGAAGCTTCTCCTAACTTAATCAGAAGATTTTTAACTTTAAATTGAGGTAACACTACTTTTATGGAAAAGATGAAAATCAGTTACTAACAACTTTTATGAAACTTGACATTTAACAAACAAAACAACAGAACAAGGATTATCATGTTTTAAATTATAAAGTCCATGTACAAGAGCCACCAAGTTGAGATCAGGCATTATGCACTAAGCTATATGCTAGTGATTAGTACTAATGGAGCTGAAAAATAGCAGAACAAGGATTACTATGTTTTTAATTGTAAAGCTCCGAGTACAAGAGCTGCCAAGTTGAAGCTGGGCATTATGTACTAAGCTATATACTAGCGATCAGCGATAATGGAGCTAACTAAGCTTATGCTGCCGCAAATGCGTGCTTCTTAACTCGGCACAGTATTTGCATACTGCCTGCACAGCAGTATGAGTGAGGTGGCGCTTGGGTCAAATCCTCATGAACCATGGACACTGAAAGGCATCCAGAACTTCGTTAGAGTTGATTCTTACATTAACTCTTGACGTCCAGTTGAGCTGGTTCACAAACATTGCTGGCAAACGATAGTCAGACGCCACTGAGTAATGCAGGAAAAAGTATTATTTAGTCGAATGAAAAAGTAGTAGATTTTGGCCACCTCCTTTTTTGGCTGCCTGTTTTCAGTGCACACACCGTAGAATCGTCCCAGCCGCTAATGTTTTCCCGAAATATTCCTTAAGTATTTTTGAACAGTTGTAAACACTTTCAGTTTTTCTTTTTGTATTGTTTGCAGCCTTCCCCCACCTTCAAAACCAAGAAGCTTTTTCTTCCCTGGCGTATTTTAACTTTCCTCAAAATAATTATCCACTGTTTGTAAAGTAGAAGCCAAATAAACATTTATAGAGAAACAAAAAATAAAATAAACAACAAAGTAAAAAAAAAAATAGTTAAAATAACTGTTTTTTCAATCTTCGTTTTTGAATTTTCCAATCTAGTTCAGAGGCCTTTGGTATGACACTGAAAATTTTAATTGCTACTGCGAAAACTTTCCACAATTTCTCAATTTTTTAAAACTGATTGTATATTTTCTTTACTTTATACTCAACACTGAACAAAACACACAAAATAATTCAAAAACGACTACCTAAAAAAAGTGTAACAATGGTAGATATAAAAACTGGTAAAAATCTTTGTAAGTGAAAATTAATTTTTTCTTACAATTATGCTGCAAACAATGGAAAGATTTTGGTAGCTATTTAAAAACCTCAATTACCATAAACTAAGTCGAGTGATGGGAAACCTTAAAAGCATGTGTTTCGACAACACACCAAACTGTCTGGTAGCTGAGAGGAGAGTCATATGAGGCCTCACTGGGAGAAAAGTAACTGCCCGAGTATGGAGTTTTTTTGGATTTTGAATTGTGAACATAAAAGGAAACAGAGAGATTTTAAGAATTTTTAAAAATTCTTTTCTTTTTATTGTTCACGACTTAGGTGAGCTGTTTTAACTGACCCCCCCCCCCCCCGTCAAAAAAAAAAAAAAATTTTTTTTTCTTGAAACATCACTAAATTTATTTTCTGAATTACTTACATTTTATAAGATATGCATTTTATTTTGTACATTTGTTTTTATGCTATGAATATCTATACTAGGTGTTTCAAATTATTTTATCAGAAATAATCACTCATTTAAACTTTTGACATATGCATTATACTTATTAGTCCCCAAGCAAGCTTGTTCTTCATTTTACTGACCCACTCAAGGAATCAAAGGATGAGTGATTGTTGCCCAGCCTGGGCAGTGAACCTCAGACCTGTGAAATTGCAAATATGTGTAGCATTTTAGCTTTTCGTTCATGTGAAATTCACAAGATGGGTTCAATCTGTAAGAGATTGGTGTCATTTACTGCTTTTCACCAAAAATAGAGATTGTGACTGGATATCAAGCAACTTAAGTATGTATGCTAAAATTTGATAGTAAGAGGTAAGGGCCTGTTGAAAAATATGATGGTACATAGTTATGTGAGGGTCCTTGAAAAATTTAGAGTTGAGCCTTGAAATCCTTCAAATGTGCTTGAATTTTTACCAACAGTTCTGCTGGACATGAAATTTATTTTACAAAGTCAGACTTATTAAAATTCTTTTATTATTAATGACTCTTCATTCCACTATCTTTATTCTAAGAACTATTCTTTAACAGCTGGCAAACACAAGAGTGGTAGCCCAAAACATAAAACAATCTCTGATGTTTTACGTTTAACTTTTTTAAAAATTAACTGAGGGAGTGTGCCTTTAACATTAAAAAAAAAAAAAAAAAAAAGCTGTTTATGGCTATTTAATAATTGTTGATGAAAATTACACTTGTGATTTACTGAGTGAATTAAAAAACTGAGCAAAATAAGCTATGAAAAGAATTTATAAAAGCAATGATGAAAGTAATCATTAAATTATTTTACTCAGAATTTCTGAACAATGTGTTTCCAAGTATATCCTATTTTCAATGATGAAGATCATCAGCTTAACTTGCATGATACATAGCAATATGATATTATGTTAATAAAATTATTTCTAATTTAGATTTTTCATAAAAATGTTATTTTAATTGCTCTTTTAACTTGTTAAGGAATATTTGCTTTTCTGATGAAAATCGATAATTCATCAAGCAGAAATCTTTTACTATATTAAAAGGAGTAAATTCAACCTGAGAAATTCACACTAAAGCCATTTAAGAAATAATTTAAAGAGTAAAAAGAGTTCTCATTAAGAGACTTCAGTAAGGCTGAAATATTTGAAAACTATGGCAATTTAAAAATACGGGAATAAGTTTGAAAATAATGTTATGAATATTTGGAGGGATCTGCAACTCGGAGTCAAAATTTAGGCCAAAATTCATATTCTATGTGCAGGGTGTCCACTGGCGACTAAAAAGGTGACTCTTTCTACTAATTTAAAGATTACGCGACTTGAGTGACTTTTTTGATCAAAAAACGTCATTTTCGTACTATTTTCAAGTTTTTGGCTACTTGTACCCTACTCCAGGGGACTCATTTGAAAATCAGATTTTGGTTTTTGTCAACTTTGTTTTGTTTTCAAAGTTGCGATGGGTCGTTCATCAGACATTCTAATCTGTTTTTGTAATCGTATTTTAAAAAATAAATATACTATATGCTCTGTTATATAACGCTTGGCGTTTTGTAATTTATCATTTTATTCATTACTTCTCATTAACTCTTAACTACAAAAATGCTACTATTTTGGCAACTAAAATTACAAAAATGGCTACTAAACTGGCGACTTTTTTATGTCGATGAGGCTACTAATAATACTATTTTTGCCTCCTGACACTGGTGGACACCCTGTATGTGCTGAATAATCAAATTTTGCATTTTGCTACATGAAAATCGGTAAACTAGATTGCAAGATAGAGTTTTGGGTTTTCCCATTGTTTAAAACATAGGGTAGTTTTTCAGTTTCTCATCAAAAATTGACACTATCGCTTATGACTTCAGTTTTGGGACTTATTTTTGGCACTAAATTTGTTTTCTCTTAATGGAATAATTGGTATGTGTCAGTTCCAGAATTTTAGGCTAATACTTTTATGGAAACATATTTATTGGGGTTTAAAGTAATATTAGTAAGTACTAGAGTAATTAGCCCAGAATATGCCACTGGTGTTTAAAGGATTTTACTGACTGCTGAACTGTTTGCTGTAACTATTTATTAATTAGTTTATTGTATTTAGATATCTGAAACTATCATGCACATTATTAATAAAGAGATATTCCATGGAAATCTTAGTGACAGCAGCTCTCAGACTCTTGAACAAACTCATGATGTTTTGGTTCTACTCGCCGCTCTTCTGAGAAAAGTATGAACTTGTTTCATATAGTGATGTAATATATCTGTAATGAATGAACTTCTTTTTGATAATGTGGGTATTTTTCTTATTGTAGTTCGAACAAATTCCTAAGACCTATGTTTTAAGTAGTAAAAATGCAACTGAGCTTGTTAAAACCATGCTACATCAAGCTTTTGAAGAAATGATGGCATCCAGAGACTTGAAAATCCAGGTACTTGTAAAATCATTGTCTTCATTTTTTAAATTTACGTACTTATATTCTATTTTATTCTTCAAAACCATAAAATTGTTTAAATTGCAATATTTACAATTTTATGAAGTGTGTGGATAATTTTCTATAATTTGTTGTATCTATCAATGCATCAAAATAGGTTCTTGATTGATATTCCTACTTGAATAAGAAAAAATCTATAAAAAGACTGCCAAAAGCCAAATTTTTACTTCCAATCTGCCAATTTAGGTTTATTTTATTTTTTTTTTCTAGTGAAAGTACATTCCCCTTGGTCAGAACAAACTAACTTGTGATATGCTTCATGTTTCTGATTTTAGGAGCTGAAGCAAGCATGTTAGTTTACAAGAAAAATGTAGATTTGTTAAATGCATAATGTTATTAAATTTCTTTCCTATACCTTGTGAAAATATGTCCATATAAGTAATTTATTTTTTCTGTGTTCATCATACTTGTACAGTTAAAAATATTTAAAACAGTACCAAAAAACAACCGCTGTAAAAAATTCGGAACATATAATAAATGTTCTCTCAATTTTAAAACAAGTATACAGGGTTCATACACTCCATAAAATTCATTTTACAAAATTTAGGGCTCTTAAAACTACTTAATATTGTGTGGGACTCCTTAAAAACTTCTTAATTTTGCATTCACAGCAACAACCACGATTAAAAAAATGTGCAGTCTCTGTGACCTTTCAAATTAAATTCAAAGAGAGGACGTTTGCAACAAACTGTTGAACAACTACAATCATTTGCAGATAAATTATTGGAAAAGGCAGAGAAAATGTCAAATATTAGCCTTCTTATGCAATCAAACAGTTTTATGCAAACTGCTAAAGAAAAAACTGCAGAAAAAATGAACATTAAAGATATGCTTCGTGAACTTAAGAAGTAAACCCCTTTTTGTAAGTGTATACTTCCTTTGCTTATAGATCTTAAAGGGGATGAAAGAAGAATTTATATTTCTTTAACACCTTAAAGACTGTATTATTTTCAAGAAAACAGCCATAAAAGTGCCTATTTTTTTATTCAAGAAAATTGTTTTAAAATATGTCTATGTACAATATATGTATTTATTGTAAGGTTTTGGGCATTTTTTTAGCACAAAAAAAGTAAACAATTTCCAGGAAAAGCTGACCTATTTAAGGTTATTGTGACTGAATGCGTGTTTTCCAGTAAGCAGTGAAAATTTAAAAATATTTTTTTAAACACTAAATGAGAATTTATTGAACTAATATAAATATTGTAAAATTTTCTTTCACCTTAAGTAAAAAAGTGAGCTAAGATTACAAAATGCATACCACAAATACACATATTTGAGTAGTGATACCATCTATTTAAAAATAAACTATATCAAATTACATAAAAAATATTCTCTGCTGTCTAAAATGATGAGATATTTAAAAATAATTCTGGGCATAAGAATTGAAATGCTCTAATCTTTCTGGTGCTTTAACTTTTAAACACTCTTTCCTGAAAATATCATGGGCACAAGAAATAGAGGGAGAAAGCTCAGCCCACGATTTTGATAGAAGTGAGAACTAATTACAATTTAAACTTACAAAGCTGAATTATGTATGCATTTTATTATTGTAATCTCAGATACTGAACATTTTAATACTGGATTGTAATATTCACTGGTCATTATATTTTATTATTATCATTGAGTTAAGCATTATCATTAATACTTGAATGAATTTTCAGTGCTTAAAATGTTATTTTGTCTGTCTGAACATGGCTGATCTTTTTAATTTACTAAAAATTAAATAGTCTTATGACTATTAATTTCTCCTTTTTAAGTAAGTATAATAATCTAAATCTTAAATGTTCTCACATCTTTTTTTTTTCCAGTTTTTGCATTTATTTTATGATAAGTTATTATTGCTACTATTCTTTTTAGGAGGCTAACTTGTATTTTGATTTTGTACTCTGATATGCTTTTTAAATGTATTTATTCATAAAACTGTTTTTAGGTGAATTAGAAACATTGGTAAAAACTTCGTTAAAGTCAAAATGTTAGAACAGTGTGCCTATGCCATTGCAATTTGTTTATTACAATTTTCGTGTCAGCAAACATGTTAATCGATATGTTATATTTAGTAATTTCTGAGTTAAAATAAAATAATTTATCAACAGAAATAATGTATGTGTGACTTACATGAAAATAAATTTCATAGCCCTTTTTGACTATTGCAGGAGATGGAACTGGATATTAAAAATCTTACGTCTTGCATTCCTGTCAGTGTTGTTTCAAATTCTGAATGTGAGTATATATTTTTCACCTTTTTGCAAGTTAATTTGATCCCAGCTTATTAAAGTAACTGACATTTTTTTAATGCATTGAAACCTCTCTGAAAGGATATCTCTATTAAGAGACCACCTCTGTTTATTTCTGGTCCACAATTTCTGGCTATAGGCTCAGAATAGTAATCCTAGTTACTGGCTATTCCCTCTTTTAATAAATTTCTATTTTTCCTTTCTTTTCCTGAAAGACTATTTCCCAACTTTTCAGTTGACAGGTAGGATTGCACTCCCAAAGAAAATTACAAAATTTCTCTGTGAAAAGGTAGCTATAAAAAAAGGGCTATTATTACCTTTTTTGGAATGGAATGGTTTTGGTTGGACCAAAGAAAGGAAAGAAGTTGTCCAGATTCCAGTTTTATCTCTAATAAATTAGATGCTATTTCTTTTTTAAAGAGTGTCACTTATCTAGCTTTGGAAAATCTTTCTTTAAAGCTCTAAAGCTAAATAAACAAATGGGCATATAATAAATTGATTCATTAATAGATTTTTGTAGCATATATATAGTGCATGAAAGTTTGTTTTTCTGATTGCCTCTATTTAGAGACCAATTTTCTATGAATTTTCTCCTGAGGGAAGTTTCACTGTAATTAATTGGCATAATTTGTTTTATGATTAAGCAAATTTTTAAAAAGTTATAATGTATGACCATGAAAGACTATAATATATTCTTGACTATAATGTATAATTAAGTAATGCTGTGTAGTATTGTTTATAATTTAAATTGAAAAACAAGTAGAGCGCTGTTTAAAATGATATATAGTACATTTTTATATGACTGAATTAAAGAGAGAAAATATTGCTGTAGATATGTGTGAAAGTGTATTTCTTGTTATTTATTTTGTGAAGTTGTGCAAATTTATTTTCATGATCTAGTCAAGATATTGTATGTTTAATGGTCTTTTTATTTTTTTTTAAACTTCAATCATAAATGTAATTTCAGACTTTTTAAATTTTCTGCTCTTCTCAATTTTTTCCATATATTTTTCTTTTGCATTTGCCAACAGTATTTTTAAAAGTCATTAAGGTTTTTTTAATGTGTGTTATTACAAGAATATGGTTGAAATGAATATATGTAATTAAATCTATGTTGTGTGATTCATCCATTACTCCAAGCAGTATTTGATTTACTCAGACAGATTCTCTCAACTTAATATAACAAGCTTCATGTACTCTCAGGGAATTAAAAATTAGCTTGTAAAAAGAAAATCTCATGAGAAAATTTAACTTTCCTTAAAAACCTGGAAAATCCAGCTTAAACTCTGGAATATTAAAAAAATTCTGCCCGCTTTTGTTTTATTTTCTTGTGTAATGTTTTCCAGCATTCTTCACTGAATTCAAAACAAAAAATCTTTAAAAAGTTTTACATTTTATAAGTTTAGGTATTTTTATTTTAAAACCCTAAAATGTAAGGTATTTCATTGTTCATGCATAGAATTACTGCATTTTACTACCATTAGTACTGAAGAATATTGAATTGTTTACCTATAAGCTTGTGTACTGACAGTATCAGAATTTTTTTCTAAATTGTCAATCGGTTACATTGATCTAATAAAAAAAATAAATAAGTAAAATAAACCCATTTTACCCCTTGTAAAGCTCAAACATGATTTCTGATTTTTTATAGTTAATATGGAAGCTTGTTAAATATAAATGTAATTAATGCTAGAAAGGGAGAAGGGAGAGCTTTATTTTAAATATTTTCATGCTGTAGAATGGGCACATCTATAAATAGGAAGTAGTCTCCCAATAATTAATTTTACTTTCACGATAATCTGGAAAATTTTGAAAAATCCCAAAAAATTCAAGAAATTTAATTTTAAAAGAATGTATGAACCCTGAATAATTAGAATGCTTAATTAATGAATTACACTTGTCAGTATAGCAGAAAAAATATTATTGGAAAGTAACACAGTTATCACCATTAAAAAATAAAATGTTAATGGAAAATTAGCAAACATATCAACTTTTTCGCTTTGTTATATTTGTATGTGTTGTAATTTAGAGTGTATTTTAACATTTTCGCTAAATTATTGAAAATGTTCTTGGTTTAAAAATAAAAAAACACCTGTTTTCTCAAAAATATATTTAGTAGGAAATAGGTACTTTTTATTTTTAAATCGATATCCTCCGTATCTCATTTTAATGTTATTTTATTACGTTCTTTAGGTGTTTCTTTGTAAAATAGGTTAAAATGTACAGATGTTCAATTTTCCCCCTAAAACTGTAAAAATATATTGTAAATTACTTAGTAAAAAACAGCAGTGATTCATACATTTATTTTTATTGAATAAATAGTAGTACGTTTCCTTCAGTTTGTTTTTTCTTTATTTTTCTCACCAAATAGCCCCAATTTGGAATTAGAATGAAAAAAAAAAAAATGTGTTTTTCAATTTGTGCAGCATGTTTTATTACTACCCAGTTTTCAATATGTTTAAATTATTGCTGCTTAATGCATTTTAATTTTAAGTTTTAGCAGCACATAATATATTAAACTAATGCATTTGTTAATTTGTTTAAATATTTATGTGCTTTATAATAACTGTAATTCATAAATATGAAAATTCAAGCATACTATTTTATTTAATATTTTATCATACAAATTTTTAACATTTTGCATGAATATATACTTTGATTGTGCACACTCAGCAGTATTTAAGTCTTTTTTATATTATATACAAACATATAATTTTACAAAATTGAATTTGATCTTCTTCATTCTGCAGCTAAAAATGTAGAAGATTTGACCACCCCATTATTTGTCCAGCCTGCTGCTAAAGATGGTTAGTGAGCTTAATGTTCTACCTTTTTTCCCCCTCCCTTATGATAGATTTTGACAGAATCTTGAAGCACAGTTCTAATCAAATTTTTCTTTACTTAATGCAATTTCTCATCCATTGTTGATTTTTTAAACCATCTTTATCATACTTTTATTGTATTGAAGCACTTTTTAATTATTGAGTATATTCAAATTAAAATGATATAATCCACATTTTCTTGCTTGCATGAAGGCTACATTCTAATTAATCTACCTCAACATATTTGTTCTAATTTAATATTACTACCACAATGAGTTTTTTTTTTTTCATAATTCCAGTTTTATTATACTCAAAAATTTTTCAATAGGCAATGACATTCAATAAAATCTCTTTTTCTGGCTAGAATTAACCATTTTACTGTATTATTTTGATGAAAACATGAATAGACTAATTAAAAACTTTATCAAAAAGAACCCATAAGAGATACTTTTAACATCCTGGTAATAATATTAAATTAGAAAAACTGTGTTGAGGTACATTAATTAAAATGTAGTCTTCATGCAAGCAAGAAAAATATGGATTATATCACTTTAATTTGGATATACTTAATAATTAAAAGGTGCTTCAGTGCAATAAAAGTATTATAAAGATGGTTTACAGATACTAAGTAATTATTATGGTGTTTTTTTACATTCTAACTCATTTACCAACATGTTACTTTATGCCATGTGACATCAAATATTATTAAAGATTTTTGCAACCAATGAAGGTTGGACCTTTTTGTACCACACAAAATGATTGTTTTGTGAATAAATAGATTTTAAAGTGTTTTTTAGAAATTTTTTAATTATTTCCACTTTTCAACACGAGTTTTTTGTTCATGGTTCTTGTTACACAAGGTTGTCACATTTCTCACTATTTCTTTTTTTTTTTTTTTTTTTTGCTGCTAAATTAAGCATATTCTCAACATACTGTCTGTTGATTATTCGTACTTTGCGATTTTTTTTTTTTTTCATATTTATTGATTTTAGTCTTAAGAAATTTAGGATTTTTGAAATGTTTTTCTAAATTGTGTTTTGTAATTGCATTCACATCAATTACTCATATTGTTTGATAAACTTTCTAAAAAAGTTTTATTTATAATGGCAGTTTCAATATAACTATTTGTGCTTAAAAAATTTTACTTAATGGTATTTATTTGAACTATTGTTTTCTTAATTATTTTGACACGTGCACTTCATTTTATGAGCTTGTTCTGTGCTGCTTGTAATCACTGATAGGCATTTCAATCTGCACTGCTTTGTGTTTCCAAGTGTATACTAATAAAGTATGTTGCACAGAACAAAAATTTACAAGTTAGTTCTTGGCTTTACAAAATGCCATATCAAAAGTATATTAAATGGTGTAATAATCAAATAAATTCCTTGTGAAAAGAGAATGGAGAAAATTAAAACACATGGTTTTCAATTGACTTATTAAGATAAATTTGTCTGATGCTACACTAATGTTGTATTATGTTTTTTGCCCAAGTTTTTCTCAAGTACCATTATTTTTATTTTATCCAAAGCATTGAATTTTTCAGACTTTTTGTTTACACTTGAGTATCTTTATTCACATTTCTGTTTCTCCTTTTTTAATAATCATCAATCTGTGTGGTTCATCTCATATTTCTGCATATTAATTTAATATTTTGTTTGCTATTTTTATAAAAATTATCTTAATGATGTTTTTATGCTTTTAGTAATTGAATACACTGTCTGATTATTAACCATGTAGATTGTTTAACACATTGTTTATTCCCTCAGATTTTTTGAAAAGACACTAATTGTTTGAGTTTTTGACTTCAGTTATAGAATTTTGTGATTATCGGGGACCCACAGATTTAAGAGACCTTAATGTCTCATTTTTGTGTTACAAGTTAGAGTTGCTATTGCATAAGATTTTTATTTGAAATACATTAATGCTCTTCCTTTATCTGACTTTTCCTTCATCCATCAGCAGGTTTTATGTTTTGTTAATAATTTAGTAATTTATGTTCTAGAGGGAGAATATCATTTTACAATTTTGTCTGGTGCTGCAAAACTGCTAAATTTAGCATCGGTCACAAGTCCACAATTAAAAAATTTCTGTACATTTCAATATTAGGTACAGATAAACTCTTAATGACTAAGGTTTTCTGAATGAGGCACTTGCTCAAAATAAAACAAGGTTTCACATAATGAGGTAGTTTCCTTAAACTAATCCTAACTTGTGATTAATTATATAAAATAAACTTATTCACCTTTAATATGTGTATATTTGTATATATATCATAGATTTTGTAAGTAATAAATTATTCAGAACTTGCAAAAGAGCCAATTTCTGAAAAAGCGATTTCATGACTAAACCAAAGGTTTGTAAGACATTCAGTGTTGCAGTTTCTGCAAGCATTCACCTGTAAAGAGTTCAAATCACCAATGAAAAATTTGGTCATAATTCAAAGTAAATAGCTAAAGTAAAAATTTCAAGTTCCAAAAATACATTTGTAACATTTAAGCTACAGTCTCTTAAGCCAGAGTTTTGATTCCATGAGTTTATGGAATGTATGACTCATGATGTAAGGGATAATTTTTAATTTCTGAACAAATAAGTTCTTGAATTGAGAACTAAAAAGTTCTTGAATTGTCAAATGGTAATCTGGTACATTAAGTTTGGAATTTTTAGTTTAAAGAACAAATGTTTTGTCTTTCTCACTGTCTCTAAATTCTATATTTAACAGTAGTGAATTATTTACTGAAACTTTTAGGGGTAAATAATAGACAGCTAAACAGATTGAAAGTAAACATAAATGCTTTATTATCCTTTTTGTATGTACTGTTATTTCAAAAAAATCATATGAAAATATTGTATCATTTGCCTGTTTTGTCTGAGGCAAAGCTATACAAGGCTATCTGCCTCAGGGAAGGGGGATGCCTTGTGTGGCTCATGAGTTTGGACTCATTTTTTACAGTCCGAGACTGAGGACATTTAATTCGAGGCCAAGAGACATTACTTAAGCCGGGCCCAAAATTTCAGTTAATCCTAACTAATATTATAAATGCGAAAGTGAGTTTGTTTGTTTGTTTATTTATGACGCTTTCACGCCTAAACCGCTGAATCGATTAGGATGCATTTCAGTTTAGATATAGATGGGACCCTGGAGTTGGTTATAGGCTACTTAGAATTTTAGATTTTTATTTACTTTTTTAATTATTAATTAAAAACCATTTTTATGTTGCCATGCTTGGCGAGTTTCGCCCGTATCATATAATTCATATTTTGAGCTAACAAGAATGCTATTACTTCAATAAAGAAGCACGTGCATCTCAAAAGCATTAAATAATACGGAAATTATGCCAGTTTTATGCCAAATATATCTATCTCTAATAATAAAAATGAATGTTCTCCATACAAATCTACAGAAAGCAGAGCTTTGAAAATTTGAGCATGCCTGGACCCATGACTTCGGTAAAGTGTACCTGAGGCTCGGACATTTTAATTACTTTTCTAACTATTAATTAAAAACCGTTTTATCGCCCACACAAAATGATTTATGCTTTTGAAATAAAGCAGAAATTCTATTTGCAAAATCGCATGCATTTGAAAAACATAAATAAGTATGAAAATTATGTTGATTTTACGCCAAATTAAAAAGCTTAAATAAAGAAAAGTGTACTTACGTATTATCTCGGCGGTCCGCCAAGACGAGTGATATTTTGGCGAGATAAATGCCGGGCACATGAAATTATTAATGGTTTTGAATACGATTGGCAACAGTTTGGCAACTCATTTGACGAAAAAACAGTTTGGCGGGAATGACCGCCGGGATAATAGATAAGTACCAAGAAAAGTCCAGATGTGTTTCTTAAAGTTTGCAAATTTCCAAATCCTACAAATAATATAAATGTGTACGTTTATGTGTTTGGATGTTTTTGACTGAATCACACAAAAATGGTTGGAAAAATTTGTAATGAAGATAGTTTATGCCCTGGATTAACATACAGGCAACCTTTCAAGCATATAGCATAAATAATTCTTTTACAAAGACACTCAAAATAATGCTAATGCATTATTTTGAGTATACTCATAAGAATTACATTACGCTCTATGTGTATCTCTGCAAGTACTGAACCGATTCCAAAACTTTTTTCACTGATAGTAAGCTACAATATTCTTGAGTATTATAGGCTAAAATTAATGCATGTAGCGCAGATAGTTCCTTTATAGGAACACTCAAAATAATTCTAATACATTATGCTCTATGGGTATCTCTGTAACTATAGAACCGATTCTAAAACTTTTTCGCTAATAGAAAGCTGCACTATTCCTGATTAACATATGCTAAAATTCATGCATATAGCATAAATATTTCTTTTACAAGAACACTCAAAACAGTTCGCAAATACTGTCGTAACTGTCTCTCTTCGCCAAATGCCTGAAAATATCTAAATTTAGTAATTTTACATACTCTGTTATTTTAAATGAAGTGTACTACCATGCATTATACTTCATTTAAAATAAGTAAAAAGCAAATAATATTTAAATGCAGTTTCTTTAGTCGCAAACATATTTGTTATTCATACGTGCTTCGTTTCTCTCGGGACCTAATTCTAAAGCCGACGCGGACGAAGTCGCGGGTATCCGCTAGTAGATAAATAAAGGTCAATGACTTCATTGACAGAATATCATAAATTTTGCTGTTTGTCCAAATTAAAGACAAATATAATAGCAAACTCTTGGTGCACTTTCTAATTCTTTTTATTCAAGGTTATCAAATAATAATTATTGGTTCATTTCTCCCATGAATCACTTTTTAAAATCTGTTTACAAAGAGTATGTTCGATAAAGGAGAAATTTCTCACGAGCCCGAGTGCAAACACAGTCGTGAATTTTGGGCTCTGCCTGAGCCCATCTCATCTCTATTGTGTGGACTTTTTAAGGGATCTGAACATATTCACTTTACATCTGGAATGAACTCCAAACTGTTTGATCGACAGTCATGGGAGAGGCCAGAACCTTGGACCTGCACACTTCAGCCTTCTCCCAATCATATCCACTCAGCCATTGTTTGCCTTAGATCAAGATTTATTGTGTTTCTAATTGTTTTATTTTGGAAATTGGTGTTTTAATGCGTCTCACTTTTTTCTTGTGTAGCGTAGCTTGTACTACACTTTCACAACTCTAAATTGAAAAGTGAATGCCGATTACAGTTGTTTTGAAGCACAGAAAATGAAAAACACTTCTAATAAACTTTCTTTTTATCTAATATTTATTTTTTGGGGGTGTGGAAGGAGGAATTGATAACTATTACATAAAGTTTTTGATAATGCATACTTTTTTTTCTTTTAAGTTGGCAATTAAAAAAAGATTTTTGCAAGTTGTTGTACAGTAATATGTATAACAGAAAACACTCAATAAAAACTGGTGTGACAGGTGTTAGAATGATGAATTAATGATAACTTTGTATAGTAATATACAAAAGTGGTACTTATTGGCAAAATGATCATTTCGGCTAATATAAAAGGTAAAAAAAAAGCATTTATTAGAGCAGAAAGCCTAGAACTGAAATAATATTTATTTACCTCTTAGATAAAAATTCCCCAAAACTGCAATTATGCCTTGTGTATTTGATTTCTATGTCTATTTGTTATAAACAGTCTTTACTATCTATTTAAAGCTTCTTTTTTGTTTTCAGGTACCACTACTAAAATTCCTTTTGTGTAAATGATTGCCATGCAAATTAGCAGCTACTCTAGTTCAAAGTTTTATTTCACTACCAATTTTTAAATTGTTGAGTTTTGTGTATAGCATCCAAGCAGTTGTCTTTTAGATTTCCTTCATTATTGCTATTTTGATGGTGTAACCATGAATTCATGAAATAATGTAATCTGGCAATGTTTATAGTTTATTTATTTTTGAATATTTATCTTTTGTTTAGCAATTATGAAGTTAACTGCGGTTTTTAAACTAAGAAATTATCTGGTGCCAAATAAAAACAATAACTGTGCTCTCTCTTTATCTTGCATTTGTTGATAAAACTATTCTTAGGGAAAGTGTTTGTGCTGTTGTTATCTTAAAATTATCACAATAGTTTATTTAAAGTGAAAGTTTATTAAGTTTTTAATGTTGCTGATTTATTAAATTTTAATTTCTTGTATAGTAACATTTGAAAAATATTAGTGTGGGATTGTATTGAAATTTCAAATGAAAATGCTCTAAAAATGTGTACCTGACAGTACATTGGCTTTTTATTTAAATTAAAACTTTGTTGTTATCATTGCTATCTTTCATTTCACCAAGCCTTAAATGTTATGGATACATGTTGTTAAAAGCTTTGCATAGATAGACTATGGAATTTTTATTTTTTTAATCTGTATTAGTTCTATTGGCTGCATTCTTTATATGCATTTTACTTTTACAGTTCATTATACATACCCTAAAAACTTGTGGCAAAAAAGTTTTATAAAAACACATTTCCATTTATAGAATAAATATGACTGTTAGTAATGATGCTGGTTAAAGCTGATCACATTCATAAACATTGCCTTGATTTTTACAAAGATAATGCATTTACAAATGTGGCCTTATTTCTCTGTGAAACATAAAAAAAAAAAAATATTGTCAATAGTTAATTTGGATATTTTTATTTAGGATGCTTTTTGTTCCATTCCAAAAATGTTTAAGTATTTTGGTGATTTGTTTTCTTCATATGTATTAACTTTACATGGAGTATCTCCTCATTGTTAAATTTGCATTTAAATTATTTCTGTCATTTTATACTGAAAATATAATCATCACAATGTAAGTGTTTTCAATGTACAGCTAGTATTTAATCAGAATGGACTTCTGAAAACATTTTTATCTTCATGTATAATGCAGAACTTATGTACTGCATGCTTTTGTTGGGAGATTTGAGTTTCGAAAATTTTATGACTAGGAATTTGATTTAGTGAATGAAATTCTCACTGTAGCAGACACATACTCTATTCTTAAGATTTAATTCTTATTTCTTTGTTTCGAATATATAAAATTTATTAGAAGCAGTGTTGAATTTTTGTCTTGTTTTTTAAAAATTCTGAATTTTATGCACCCAATTGACTCTAGATTTTTTTTTCCAGTTTTTTTTTTTTTTTTTTAATAAATTAAACTGAAACCTTGTCAATTATAGTAAAAAATTTTGTTAATTTACTGTCACCTTTGTACTTTTAAAAGCTGTTGCCAAGCTACAGTTGAAAATTATGTGTACCACTAACAGTACTAAGTACTTTATATTGCATCCTATGTGTGCTCTCTGACGTCCACAAATATTACAAAAGATAAAACTGGTATGCATCATTGCTAAAAGAATGATATTTGCAAGATAAATTCTTACCGATCATGGTTACACCAAATTGTACTGTTGAAACTGTCACCTGTAGAGATGAGCAAACTCTTGTATTCAATATCTGGATGCTTCTTTTTTTTTAAACAGCAAAGTTTTAAACAACTTACATATGGACTTTTTTAAATGTCAGCATAATCTTACATCTCTTCAGGGATGCTTCTTTACTCATTTGTTTTTCATTTTGTGAAAGAATATACATAATCTGAAAGATGAGTTTTTATTGAAAGCCATGTTACTATTCTTATACATTTTTTTTTTTTCCTTCCCAAAATTATAATTTTCTCTAAACGCTAAAGAGAAAGGATAAACACTGAGGATTCTCATATCGCCGAGAAGTTTAGCTGAGATTCTCATATCACTTAATTAAAAAGTTTAAGTGTTTCTGTAATTAGGAAAAGAGGGATGACTATTGAGCTATCAGTTAACTACAAAATCAGTTGCTATATTTTGCATTCCAATGTATCAAAGTCTGGCTTTCTTTTTAAGAATGTAAAAGTTGCGTTTTCTTTTTTCACTTTAATTATGTTTCTATGTGTTATTTCTGAAAACTAATTTATAGTCTTTCTTATCCATGTCAGGAATGGGTCAGTAAGTGCTTTGTTATAGAAAAGAAATTAATTCTACCTTTATATGTTGGGAAAAGTTTTTTAAGTTAATATAAAAATAAGGATTTTTGCAAAGTGAATTTTGCAATTATTAACAAGAAAATGTCTAAAAGTTGCTATTTTAATAATTTTTTTTTACTTAAGTCTTCTTTCACAAACATTTTATTAGAAAAAAAAATAATTTATTGTTCCATACTGATTTACATGGGGAAACTTACTTACAAAATGATATACCCTTTAACTTCGATTTGAGTCAAGAAAACCTATTCTGTTAACTCTTCGTTGCTGAAACATTCTTATCACGTTTTCCAATTTTTGCAGATGCCTGGAATGATAGTTAATTTTCTGACATCGATTTAATAAAATATTAACAGCTTTTTTGTAAAATATCTGTCACACTGTTGAAAAAAATTCATAACACTTTACTACCGTAATTATTTTGTACAAATCTCTTTACTATCTGGTGAATAGCCATAGGAAAATTGACTAATGCTTCTGAATTTTAGCAATTAGCAGCATAAATGTATATGGCTAGAAAGTGTAGCCACCATACTCAAAACGTTTAAGGCCAGGGGTCGAAAAAATTTGTAAAATCTTAGTTGCCAGCAAAAATTTTTGGGAGTCACATATATATTGAATTACATTGATGAAAAAAAAGAAAGCTAATCGCCAAGGGATAATTTTTGTCACCTGGTCGACCTGCCATCTGGGTTTTTTTTAAACCCTGGTTAAGGCTGTGATTTTATTTTTTTTTTCTATTGAACCCAACACTTTTATTGTGAATCATTTTTTAAGTTTGTATATTGTTGCGTTTTAGATTACGATTAGCAATTATATAAAGTCCAGAGAGACTCATATAACAAAGTTTAATGATATTCAATATCACAAATTCTTGATTAAATTGGTAATTCGCACGGGTTCTGAAAATCAGGATCGAATTTATCTGCATGGTGATGTAGTCTGTTGCTCAAAGAAACTGGATGGTCTGTCCAGAGCACCTTTATGCCCCTGATGGAGTTCTTTCCATGAGACCGGCCCTTCAGCTAAACTTCTCCGCGAGTTGTTGGTCGACCCCACCCGTTTATTATTATTTTTTTTTTTAAATCATCAAACCTCCAAAGCCAGGAGTCCTCCTCTCCAGGACTGAGCTCGCTGTCTGTCCCTGGATCTCTCTCCTGGGTGGGTTTTTCCTCACGGATAGCAATCCCCTGGTGCGGAGAGCATAAACTTGTCCACATTGCTCCATTTAACTTGAAATTTCATCATCCTTTTCCTCAGTAGGGAAGGGCACTTGCTGTCATTTCAAACACCTATTTCGAATAGAAAGAGCTGAAAAACGTACAAACTCTACAATATAGATATATATATATAACAGTGTCATGTTCTACAAGGTTGTCTTTCTTTCCTCTCTCTTCTTTTAAAATGTAGATGACTTACTATTTAAATGACTCAGAAATCTCTCAACCAATAATTTGAGATGAACCTAAAAATTTGTAAACCAATACTTTGGAACTTAAAGTACTTATTGAAAATTTTCTTTATGTTGAAAATAAGCATAGTAAGTAAGTACTTTGATATGCCTTTAGCGTTAAAAATAATAAATAAATAAATAACTCGAGTGAATTAGAGTAATTTCTAGGAACTAAAAGCATTTTATGTTTCCAATAGAGATGCAATATATTTTTCTTGAAATTTTTATGTACACAAGCTCTCTTTAATAAGCAGTCCTAGTTAGAAGGAAATTTGATTAAGTAACATGAGCTCTGTTTTGAAAATTGAATACCAGATCTTTTTGCTCATCTCTGTTTACCTGCAAGAAGTGAGGAATATAAATTATTGCATATTTTCTAATGATAATCAGCGCTCATATTTGTCATCCCAGTAAATGTGTTGCATATGATGACTCCTGCCATTTTATGTCATTCAGTAGTATGTGAAAATATTTAATACTAATAAATGTATTGTAAATAAGATGGTTTCTTTTATATGTTTGTTAATCATGAAATTTTTATGCTGATGTTTAGCTGATGAATGGAACTTGCAAGCAAATCTGCTTCTTTGTAATATAGTTTTTGTCCAATGTGCATTATTTCTCCATGGACAGCTAAGAGATGGATATATGTTGAAAACTTTGCTCATCTTCCTTGCTCATAAGTGTTTGATCATGGGTGATTATTAACCTACGTCAGTTTAATTTACTTAATTAGAAACAAGTGATGAGTGTCACAAAGTAGTTTGTTTAAACAATACGATATTGCAATTATTCTGTATTGTAAAATAATGTTTTAGGTGGCTAGAATATGAACAATGCTGTCAGATAATTCCTGATATGTGGTATTTTTATGTACTAATTGTTTTCTGATTGGCCATACCATTAAGCAAAAGATAGTTTTACTCAAATAGAAATAAGCATGAACTAATTTTATTTGTTGCTCTAAGTACTGTGCATTTTTTCCTTTTTTATCCTCTGTCTTCATTGCCTGTCTCCATTGTAGAAAGAATTCATGAGGTTGCATGATGAATTCTAATTGTGTTTTTAATATTTTCTGTTAATATATATTTCTGTTTAGGATACAAAATCATTTTAAATGCACTTTGTCAATTCTTTTTCTACTGGCAGTACTTAATTTTTGGTACATTTACCAGAAGTTATTATAAATGATAACATAAGAAAGTCAGCACACTTTAAATTTTAAATAGTTTGGTTGTATTTAATTTATTGAAACATTCATGTTAATAACATTAACTTTTATTTTTTTTTTTTTGTATAAGCAACAAGGTGCTTAACTTTCAGACCAGTATGATGTAATTTTTTTTTTCTCTTCTAATTTTTTTTTAAATAGAAATATTACCTGGGATAGAACATGTACCACAATATTTTCCAGACCTAAAATTTTGCATTAGAGATTATTTATTATTTGGGCAATGTCTGTTACAAACATTTTTTTTTTTTTGTTATTACAGTAAAATTATTAATAAAAATATTCAAAGGAGATAGGCATTGATATTTGCATCGTATTGTAAGATATATATCAAGGTTTAAAAAAAAAAAAATCCTGACTTTAAACTTTTCATGGTGTACTAAAAATTTGATTTTTATTAGAGTATTATTAGTGTAAATATCAATATTTCTAACTTGCACCGTCCAGTATTGAAAGGATTATTTTCAGCTATCTCTTTCTCTCGTTTTCTTTTCTTTTTTTTTTTTTTTTTTTTTTTTTTTTTTGAAAAAGGGGGGGGGTGTCCAAATACTACTGATTTTTGTGGGGGAAATTCTCCTTTCACATCATGTCATTCAGATATAAGGTCATGCATTATTGGAAAAGTTTTTCATTCAGATTATAATTCTACTTTATATATATGCAAATTTAGTTTCATTTGTTTTAAAATTCATTGTACTTATTAACCATGAAAATGTACTTAAGTATTTAGAATTTTATTTCTTCTGTTAAATTTTGATATTAAGTGTAGGATTGTGAGAGAAGTTTTAATTGAAAATGGACATATGTATGCATATAACATATGTCAGGCATATTTAATACTTTAAAACAAGAATAATTGACATATATAATAATATAACAAGAGTTTGAAGATGTAAATTTATGTCTTGTAATTAAGGGAATTAAATATATAATTTCTGCCCTTTTTTTAGATCTGTAGGATGATGAAGGTGTTATTACTTTTTACATTCTCACAACTTGTGTATAATTGAATGTCATTTAATAAAAACAACATGAACCTGAAATATAACTAACTTCACCTTCTCATTAATGATCAGTATTTGCATTTCAGCATCATTGAAATATATACCCAGTATATTCAATATGAAAGGGGGATATCATGAAACTGAAACAGTTTTTGCAGATCACAAATCTTTCATCTAGTCTATCCCTTAGATAAAGCAGCAAAAATATACTAATAATTCCTTAGCATTAAAATGCCAATACCTCAGTATTTGTGTAATAATACTGAAAGATATTGTTTTTTATCATTATTTAGTGAATACTTCCAAAAATTAATTATGCTAGTACTCTGGTTATCAATTTGTTAAATCATAAGTAAGATTAAATGCTCATTTCTATAAGATTTCAATAATGTTTATTACACATTGTCATTCGACTAAAATATTTTATGTAAATCAACAAAAAAGATGTATCTCCATGCATTGTGCAAATTCAGAAATTAACAAAATTTAATGAATAAACAAACCATCCATTCTTCATTTTTATTCTCGACTTCTGTAAATATTTTGCTAATTGACTCTGTCCAACTTTTCAGTTTGTGTGATTTATATAAATGCAGCACACAGGTGAATTTTAAACTTGTTTGTAGTTATTGTAATGATCACAGTGGTGTGGCCAGGATTTTATTTCGGAGGGGGGGGGGGGGCTGTGTATCAAATTGTTGACAAGTTTTGTTAGCTAAGTAAAGGGTCCGATTTCAGGAAGGGGAGCTAAAGCTATTATTGCTTCTTTATTAAAAAGTATTGTCAATAATAATTGGAGATTTTATTTAAAAAAATACTTTGGGTTTATTTTCTCATGGATATATGAAAATTGTTCTGTGAAAGAATTCTTGTCAATACATGTAATACTGCGTGCCATCAACATTTTACCTTTTCCATGGATTTGAATGAATTGTCATTGGTGAAAATATCTAATTCCAGTAGACTGAATAATTGGGGGGGGGGGGATGCTGAAGACATTTAATTTTATAAAAATTAAATGTCTGATAAATGAAAATGAAATAATTTTATTGAAGCTTTCAAGACAGTTTTTTATTCAATTATCTGAAGAAAGCTGTAGGTTTGTCTGAAATTCACCTGTGCAGATTTTTTAATTTCTTTTTAAACAGTATTATAATATTTATTATTCAAAATGTCATCTTGATTTTCATAAGTTTCTTCTGCTGTAACTGATTAAGCAATTATTTTTTAGAAGTTTAAGGAATTGTAAGTTTAAAGACTTAAGAATTTTCATGTAGGTTTAAAACTTTGTTTTCACACATTTAATGCACACAACATTTACTAGTTTAACATTTACCACTTTTGTTAGTTGATCTCACATATTTATAAAAATATATTGTTATGCATACACAACTTTTATTTATCATTATGAATGCCCAATGAAGTACTTTGAAATTTCAGTGTAGTTAACTTAATTTTAAAACAATCATTCCACTCTGAAAAATAAAATCTAGGTTTTATATTTATTCATGATTTTTTACAATGTTTGTTTAATAAGTTCTTTTTGATTCTCACTTGCTGTTCCAGCTGTAGTTTTCTGTATTTATTTTATTGGTGTTGTGTTACAGTTAATTTCTTTTGTATTTTTTGTACATAATAAGTCTAGTCTGAATATTTTGTTTCGTGTATCTGTTTAATAAAACTTAAAATTGCATATGAAATTCTTTCTTTCATTTGTGTATTATTAAGCATTTAGTGTTTTGTTCTTTTCAGATAATTAATTTTCATATCACTTTTTTTTTTCTTTTCTTGGTAACGGTTGCCATGCCCAGCTATTTTCTTTATTTGTACCCTTAATTTTTTTTGGTGCAATTTCTTTAAAATTACACTTAAACCAAAGGTGCCTTTAAAATTAGTCAAAGCCAGGCGATTGTTTAAGTTACTAATCAAATGGTAATATTTCTTTGAATTCATTTCTTGAACATATGAAAAAAGATAGTAAGCAGTTATTCAGAGAAATTACTAATTTTTTATAATTACAGCCAGGCTTAAAGCTGAGTGAAATTATCACAGAATGGAGTGTTAACTGAGCATCGGATGTAAATATTTTAGTGCTGAAAAATAAGTGTTTGTACAGCTACGACTAAAAATAGGCCCACTTGGTCTTTATTCAGTCATTATTCATCGTACAGCAAAACTATAAATAGGTCATTTCATTGTGCTATAACTTGCCACTAGAGGCATCCATTTTGCTATAACTTGCCACTAGAGGTCACTTCAAACCAGTAACTTCAGGACTGTTCAACTGATTACCATAGAAATTTGTATACATGAGATGTTTGAACGCGAAGAATATTTTTGCCGCATCCATTTTGCAGGGTGCCCACGGACTACTAAAAGGAGACTATTTGCTACTATAATCGAGAATAGGTGACTATTTACATGTAAAAACAGCTAAAAAGCAACTATTTTGAGGAAAATGGCAACTATTTTTCTAGGAGTATCGATTCGATTTCTGTTTTCTCCTAGAATGTTTCAGTTTAGGGCAGGTAACCACACTATTAAGAACATGATAAACACTGACCGTAGCGCAACAGTGTCCACCTGTAGATTTTGAGAAGTGTCTGGCAAGAATAGATAAGCTAGATTCATACCGCCTGTGTCGTTCTACTGTAGTTCATTACAGTATAAGATGTGTGTTCATAATCAAAAAATTGACATAACTTCAAAATTCCAAAACATAATGCAGCCAACTTTCAGAATGGCACAGTGGTATATCATTTACTTTGTCGCAGAAACTCTGCTGAATTGTCGGATTCGTATTAGAGAGTATGCTTTAAAGTCGAGGGTTTGTAGAAAGTTTCAGTAGCCAGTCGAGATGTCAGGACGAAACACAAACATAATTGTTTCTAGAAACTTGTCAAACAATCCTCAAAGCACAATTTACAAGCAGTAATTTTATAGATAACTAGTCATCAATCCGAGTAACTTCCTCTGCAATTTCTTTACAGTAAATAAAAATGTTCCATTTGCTAAAATATCAGACTATTTGAGCCGAACCCCTGACTGGTCCACAGCATACAACAATACTGAATTCATAAACAAATTTTAAAATACAGCTTGCCAAAATAACGGCGCATCTGGCATCAAAATTATGCAAAGCAATATGTTCTTAATAGCTAGCGTTTGATAGAAAAGCCAATTCAAGACTGTAACAGTGGGATAACCTACTCACGTATTTATACTTTTTGGGAGAGTTCTCTCAAATGTTCTGAAAAAATCTGTCTAGTAAATTATCTACCATTTTCCTTGCGCATCATTTGTGTAATGCTAAGCAGGTAAGTAAACACTGCAGGTCTCTCTTTTTTTTTTTTTTTTTTTTTTTTTTTTTTTTTTAAGTCATGTCAGATATTGCCAGTCTTGAAGATTTTTTGGCAAAATATTGACAAAATTGGGGCAAAAAATAAGCCCCAAAACTTAAACTAGCCAAGCGATATCGCCAATATTTAAAAAGAAACCCCAATTCTGATGCCATATTCTATGTGAATATTAAATGTTCCTATCTTGCATTCTAGTTAACCAATTTACATCCAATAAAATGCAAACTTAATTTTAGTAGCTCTATTAACTTTTATTAGCGGTAATGTATGCTTCATGAAAGTTAATGCACCTGCTGCTTGTGTTTAAGCTGTCAACTGTGTATTTTTTTTTTTTTTTACTTTTAAAAAGAATTTTTTCTTTTAATTTTTAAAGAGTGATCACTTTTTATTTTGAATATTTATTTGTTTTTTAATTCACATAGTAATTTGATAAAAAGTTATATTAACAATTCCATGATCAAAAATTCTATAATCTGCATGTTTATTGATTCTGGTATATGTAGTTTTCTGTAAGTATGGCTCAGCATCAGTGGTGGATTTCTTAATAGACTAGCTAAGCTATAGCTTATGGCAGCAAGTTTTTGAAGGTGGTATATTAGGTGGCTCTTTAGTTTAGCCTATAGATAGCTAATGTTTCTCTACTTACCATCATCTGTGCTGAAAAAATAGAGGTCTCGTGAAAAGCTAAATGGGGAAATATGAGGGATTTCCAACAGGTTTCCTCCAGGATTTAACATCTGTGTTCCATTTGTTATCGACATTGATTTTAAGAATTTAATGGTTCTGTGTATTTTATTGTTTGCATCGATGATGGTTATGTTTATTTTCTTCAAAGAGAGAATAGAAAAGGCAGGGGATTGAATTCCTAATCGACTAGACACAACTATCAGTTCACTGGGATGATTTGAACTATTATGGTATCCATAGAATTGAAACAGAAATATTGTTAGTGCGTGCAGACTGTACAAGAATTTTTGTCAACAATAACACTACTGCTAATAATAATAAATTCATTTGAATTCCAGAACGCAGGGATCCTCCCCGAAAGTACTCTGTTTTAGACTCATCCTGCTTTTCTGGATACCGCATATAGTGTAGCAAAATAAACTGCCCCCTTACTGTTCAGGGGCGCCGCAGAGTCGGAGGTTCTTCGTTACGCCACTGATTTTAGTGCAAGTTTAATTTGGCCGATATAGGCATGTTAGGATAATCCATACTGGCTGCTAATTTTATAAATGTCCCCTGAATTCAGACTATCAACAGGGTCTTTTAAATTGGAAAGAGGATTTTTTTTCCCCCCCGAAGAATATTGGCTATACCATATACTAGTTTTAGCCAAATAAGGAAGAACAGTAAATCCAGCAAATTCAGAACGTTGAGATGATATTGTTGCAGAATACTATGCTTGTTTCTTGGGTTCGTCGTTCTAAAGTCCAGTAGGTGTAGAAAGTTCTAGAAAAGAGTCCACTTGTCAGGATGGAACACAACTTTATTGCTTCTAGAACTTCGTTGAACAATAAGTCCCCAAAAAGGCCTAGGACCAATATTTCTGGAGATTTCTAGAAACGCCATAGGAATTAATAGGGAAACCCAAATCTCCGTATCTCGGGTTCTAGTTGGCCGATTTTGATGCAACAAAAAGCAACATTTAACTATGACGTGTAGAATACGAATTTTGAACTATTTTAAACTCCAGAACAGCGGGTTGCCCCGAAAATTCATAACAATATAATTCTATGCGGTTTTCTAAATTTATTGAGGGCTAAATCGTACAAGTAGGTTCGGTTGTGTTCAAGTAGTTAATTTCAGGAATAAGGATTTATGGTCGGAATACAGGGTGTCCATAATTAAACTTGAAATGTGCGAGTAGTCTGTAGCTAAAACTATGCAGCGGAATTGCATGAAACTGGGGTAATAGCATACTGAAATGATGGGAATTTTATCGAAAGGAAAAAAGACAATGAGTTTCAAAAACCACCCCTAGCTGGCGTATCATAGCTTTATTGAGAACAGATAATTAATCTACAAAAGTTTACAAAACATGCTCAATATGATGTGCACCATTGTTGCTACCATCTGGAAGCGTAAGATGACATGTTCGACTGTTGAAAGCAGCATGAACTGCGGAATGATACGCACATATGACGTTCGCGTTCTATGCTTTCTTTGAGATCCGAGAGTGATGCAGGGATGTTAATTCTGCGCCGAAACACAAATTCTTGCGCCGAACTGCGCTTTTAGCCGATTTTTGCGCCGGTCTGCGCCGAATACGTCATTTTGACTCTTTCAGGGTGCGCCGAAACACAAATATTGCGCCGAACTGCGCTTTTAGCCAATTTTTGCGCCGAATACGTCATTTTGACTCTGTTAAATTTTTGCCACGCTCATTTATCTTTTAAAGCGTGTATGGAAAGCTAGTTAGCAGTAAAGCAAGATTTAAACTGCGCACGAAAGCTGCATTCCGAAGCCATTCTACCCGCCCCGGATCGGACCAGTCGGGCTTTGTTAGTCACCTCAATCAGGGCCGGACAGATAGGCAAACAAGTAATCATCGCAACGGGCACCGTTTTTTGTTTATGAAGGGGCACGATTTCCAACTTAAAATCATAAAAGCAATTTTGAAAAAAGTAAAAGGGACGTCTTTTTCTACGTTTGCAGGGTGGAGTGGGTGTCATGTACGCAGGGCCGCCCCTGATCTAAACCAGACCGGTCCGTAAAGAACGGTGACGTCCCAGCCCCTAAAAAATCACGGTTTATGACCCGGCCCGTAGCAAGAATGAAAATTGGAAGCATGACCGGTTTAGAAATCGGAATCTAGGCTGTCTGAATTAATAGAATATTTCATTTCAAATTAATCCGGAAATCCGCTGCCAGTGGTGTAGTCGCGGGGGATAGAGATCTGTGCGGGCCCAGGCTTTTGCAGCACGATTCATTCAAGGCACGGGCTGACCTCAGCATTTTCTAGAATGGACCGGAACAAGCGTATACTCTTAAAGACGGTCCTCTGCGCTTGCAAAATCGAGCCTTTCCGGAAATTTTTGCTCTCCTAAAATTTGGACAAGACCAAACGATTGGCTTGTGATTCCCCCCCCCCCTTCCTTAAATCATGATTAATATACGAGCTGGACCGGGTCTGAATTTTTTATTTTGATTAAATGCCGGGCCGGGCTAGACATTTTCGGCCCGTGAAGATCATGAGCGGGGAGATGCCGTCTCACTACTTTTTCATTCGAGCTTATGTCAGCAAAAGTAAGCGTTCTTCACTTTTCATCATGGACGCATGATTTTTGAGTCTTCAGTTGCGAGTGTTCCTAAACCTTTTTTCTTAAAACTACACCACTGTTTTTCTTTTTGTGTGTGTGCAGGCTCTACTAGAGGGGGCAGACGGGGCGACGCCCCTGTGCCCGTGTTCAGCCAAAGTGCGTCCGCAAATTTTTCAGAATGTGTTACGAATTTCATTTATAGATCCGTAATTAAAATCTTTATTTTAAAATAGACTAAATTTTGAATACATAATTCTAGAATGATATAAACGGCAGAAATGTTAATTCTATCATTTAAATATTAGTATTTTTACAACCTTCGAACATGCATTAAAAGTACCATTGCATATAAGAAATACTTCCCTCCCACTCTCTTTCCATTTAGCATTTATATGAAAACCATTAAAAAGAGCAGTTTCACACACACACAAAAAAAAATTCCTTCCGTCCATGTAAATCCATGTATTGTGTTTACCAAGTTGCTGATAGCATATCCTGTATACACCCTTTTTTTTCCAGAGCTTTCCTAAAGTGCTTTCAAATAGTGTTTTGCTTTTAGCAAATGGTGTTTGATCGCAAACTTTGCTTTTCTTGTATGCATTTATTGTGTTCCTAAATCTTCAATTTTATGCTCCAAAATCATGTTAATTCTGATCTCGAATCTTAGTTTTCCTCTCGGAAACTATTTTTTTGTGCTCCCGAGGTGCTCCCAAATGGAATTTTTCTGCTCCCAAATAGAATTTTTCTGCTCCCAAATGGAATTTTTCTGCTCCCAAATAGAATTTTTCTGCTCCCAAATGGAATTTTTCTGCTCCCGAGGTGCTCCCAAATGAAATTTTTTCTGCTCCCGGGGTGCTCCCAAATCGAGTGCTGGAGTTAACATCCCTGGTGATGTAATGGGATTCACGGTAGATAGTCCTGAACCTAACTACAGTTCTGTGGGAAAGTTTGAGTATGGAGAATTTTTTTTTCAGAAATGTTTAATAGGTGCCTTAGAAAGTATTTTCGGCTTGGGTGGACATCCGCCACCTGGTACATTTTCTGGCTATGACGTCATCAAAGATGGCGGCCGTTCGATCACAAAATCGCTCATATCTAAGTTGATATTTGACCGATTAGCATAAAAGTTGCATCAATATACTGTAATTACTATTTGTAATATGTAAATAGCAATGGTTTTCAACTGCTGCTATAAATTTATAAACAACAAGTTAATTTGTTGTACTATTTTCGATTACAATAGATATATTATAGTGAATTTAAAAAAATGAAACTACAAAAGGATTATTACATAGTGAATCCAACCCCTTACCACCACACTTACAGAAAGAGCAACAGGTTACTTCATTTGCCCTACAAATACAAGAGGATTTGGAACTTTTTAAACAATTATATGCCCCAATAAAATCAGTTGCATATTTCTGTAAATTATTTTCTGACACTAAATCATCTTCTATTACTATGAAATGCTGATAGCATGGCTTTGTGGATGGTACTTGAAATCCTATTGTTTCTTGTTTTGTTTTTTCCCTTTCGTTTTTTTCTGCAGAGTAGAATACGAATCATCGCCGATCTTAAACACATTTGATATATTTTCCTTTGCATCTTGTGAAACCAGTGCTTTTGTTAGCAGATTGTGTAATGGATTAGGAAGTGTAAAAAACGGGTTACCTTTTTGTAAAATATATTTAAACCCTGAGGTCGCCTTTACATCTAGGCTCTGGATTTGCTTCTTAACTCAGAACTCATGGTGAATGCCCAAACCGTCGACAATAGCAATAGAGCCTGCAATTTCCCGAAATAGATTTGGTATCATCACACGCTCATGATGCGTTATATCCCATCATTATGGTACAAACTGCTTTTGCTTAGTACGCTCTACGATACCAGATGAGCGTTTTTGGGATTTATTAATGGTTTGTTCTAATGCCAAGTCCTCTGCAACAGCTGAAAATTTATGTTCAGTTCGTTTCACACCATGATTTCCCTTCATGAACATTTCATACGCCTGCGGGGCTGTCTTGGGTAGTCTTCTCATGTCTTCTAAATGTAAAGAAGCCCATCGTTGATAGTTTATACAGTCAAACAGAAAATCCTGGTAGAAGTTTCTGTACTGTGACTAGACGCAATTCCCAGAGACCTTGTCTATCGGAACGAATCAAATTTTTTAGAAGCCAAAACAGTTTCAGGAAATTATCTCAGTACAAAAACTATTCTGAGGTTTGCCGTCCTAGTTCAACAATTTCAAAAAGTCTGTGAAGAGTTTCTCCAAGTTTACATCTACATCTATATAATTTGTTTTGTTTTTTCCCTGCCGAATAAATATTCTGCTGGATGTGAAGTAACTTTTCAAAGTTAGATTCATAAGACCCAATGTAATTTTCTTCCAAAAAGGACTTCACTTGCTATCTAAACATCGTTTCTCCCCGCATAACATTCCTTTGGCTCCCCTCGGCAGCTTTTTACCATGTAAAACTGAGTCTACCACATATACTTCAAACACTGAACATTCAATAAGCACACTGGATATTCCACTTCCACGAAGATATTCACCTATACAACTAAACACAGTTTTAGCCATGTGGAATGCCCACAACATCAATGCAACATTTGTAAATTTATTTCATCGCATTTTTATCGCAGGTTACTGCTTAGTACTGTTGGTTTAACTGGTTAAGACACTATTGAAATTTAACAAAACTGTGTAAGCAGTCGCATGATGATTTACTGGGTTCACAATTACTGGCAAAATTCCAACTTGTTTTTGCTGCAAATCTTCTTTTGATCTTCTTTTGAAGAAAGTGCTTGGAAAGCACTCCACGATGGTACAAGCTGTTCAAGGTTTTCTTTTGGAGTGGAAAAATAGTAATCCTAACTAATATTATAAATGCGAAAGTGAGTTTGTTTGTTTATGACGCTTTCACGCCTAAACCGCTGAATCGATTAGGATGCATTTCGGTTTAGATATAGATGGGACCCTGGAGTTGGTTATAGGCAACTTAGAATTTTAGTTTTTTAATTATTTTTTTAATTATTAATTAAAAACCGTTTTTACGTTGCCATGCTTGACGAGTTTCGCCCGTATCATATGATTCATGTTTTGAGCTAACAAGAATGCTATTACTTCAATAAAGAAGCACGTGCATCTCAAAAGCATTAAATAATACGGAAATTATACCAGTTTTATGCCAAATATATCCATCTCTAATAATAAAAATGAATGTTCTCCAGACAAATCTACAGAAAGCAGAGCTTTGAAAATTTGAGCATGCCTGGACCCATGACTTCGGTAAAGTGTACCTGAGGCTCGGACATTTTAATTACTTTTCTAACTATTAATTAAAAACCGTTTTATCGTCCGCACAAAATGATTTATGCTTTTGAAATAAAGCAGAAATTCTATTTGCAAAATCACATGCATTTGAAAAGCATAAATAAGTATGGAAATATGTTGATTTTACGCAATTAAAAAACTTAAATAAAGAAAAGTGTACTTACGTATTATCCCGGCGGTCCGCCAAGACGAGCGATTTTTTGCCGAGATAAATGCCGGGCACATGAAATTATTAATGTTTTTGAATACGTTTGGCAACTCATTTGACGAAAAAACAGTTTGGCGGGAATGACCACCGGGATAATAGGTAAGTACCAAGAAAAGTCCAGATGTGTTTCTTAAAGTTCGTAAATTTCCAAATCCTACAAATAATATAAATGTGTACGTTTATGTGTTTGGATGTTTTTGACTGAATCACACAAAAATGGTTGGAAAAATTTGTAATGAAGATAGCTTATGCCCTGGATTAACATACAGGCAACCTTTCAAGCATATAGCATAAATAATTCTTTTACAAAGACACTCAAAATAGTGCTAATGCATTGCGCTCTATGCAAATTTTGTAGCAACTAAACCGATTTTAAAACTTTCTTTACTGATTGAAAGTCCTAGGCCTATAGGGTCCTAGGCGTACATGGAGAATTCCTCTGTGTGGAATTTTCTAAGGGATCCTAGCCCGTATTTTCGCGAGGTTTTTGAAAAAAACACGGAAAACTGCGAGCGGCTAAGTCGACAGGCGCGACCGGTGTTTGAACTTGGCATCTCCCGCCTTCCAGGTTTGAGAGCAGACCCTCTTAGACACTGAGGGGACCCTGAGTGTTATAGGCTACCTTTTATGCATATATCACAAATAGTTCTTTTACAGGGATACTCATAAGAATTACATTACGCTCTATGTGTATCTCTTTGTAAGTACTGAACCGATTCCAAAACTTTTTTCACTGATAGTAAGCTACACTATTCTTGAGTATTATAGGCTAAAATTAATGCATTTAGCGCAAATAGTTCCTTTACAGGAACACTCAAAATAATTCTAATACATTACGCTCTATGGGTATCTCTGTAACTATAGAACCGATTCTAAAACTTTTTCGCTAATAGAAAGCTGCACTATTCCTGATTAACATAGGCTAAAACATGCATATAGCATAAAATATTTCTTTTACAAGAACACTCAAAACAGTTTGCAAATACTGTCGTAACTGTCTCTATTCGCCAAATGCCTGAAAAAAATCTAAATTTAGTAATTTTACATATTCTGTTATTTTAAATGAAGTATACTGCCATGCATTATACTTCATTTAAAATAAGTAAAAAGCAAATAATATTTAAATGCAGTTTCTTTAGTCGCAAACATATTTGTTATTCACACATGCTTCGTTTCTCTCGGGACCTAATTCTAAAGCCGACGCGGATGAAGTCGCGGGTAGCCGCTAGTCAATAATAACATCAGAACTATGGGAAATACTTTCTGCAATTCTTAAAAACTGCTATTAGATGTCTAAATTTTCATATTGCTTTTTCTTATCCTTATCCATTGTAAATAAATCTGAGTTAACTTTGTAATCGCTTGGAGATTATGCCGTTTTCAGGTTTGTAATACGATTGTAACTTTTGGCATGGAAGAAGTTCTTGAATTATTTTCAAACCTCGTGTGAAACCTCGAAGACTAGAAAGTCTTCGACAAACATGGTTTAAATGGTATATCCAGTGGTTTCTCTTGAAAAAGTACACACACGGTGTCACGAGAACCTCCTATACTATAGGTAAGGTACATTTCTCATGATCGAAATTATTGTTTGTGATCAATGAAACAATTTCATGACTTGGGAAACGATTAAGCCATTCATTTATCTCATTGGACTCTTCTTAATCGTTTCATACGCGGTATTCTTTCAGAGTAGCTGAATAATGGCTGCCATTACTGATAGAAATCTTCACTAACAATGCACGCTCCTTCTTATTCAGAGTCATGATTGATCATTACTCAATGTGTCTTGTTTTTACAATGTTCGATGGCTTGGAATTTCCGCATATATGACGTCTGTGCAGCACTGAAACTCACGGTATAGCGCCATCTATTGGTTGAATATGGCGATTTTTTATTGCATATTGACTTGCGCATGTCTGAAACGTGTAGATACAAATTTCACTGGAATATTCCTGGTACTTTCGCTCAGCACCCTTTATGCAGTGCTGTTTTGCCTAAAAATATTCTTCTTATGTTTTATTATAACACTGAAACGACAGTCACTTCTCGCGTCCTACATATTTTGTAGTATATGAAGTTTATACAGTGGCGGCTTTTCAGGTGAAGTAGGTGAAGTGCCTCTTCACCAAGTATTGTAAGTAACAAAAAATTGTGTAACGTAAGCAAGCCATAATCCTTTTTCAAATTTTGTCTGTAAGAATACACTGTGCTAAATCATGCTCTTACTATCAGTGAAGCCAAACTCTCTTCCCTCCCCTCCCCTTGCCGCGCGACCAAAGAAAGTTTCAAAGACTTGTGTCACGATTGGTCCATTGTTAGAGTCACGTGGTACGCGGGTTCTGACGGGGTGAGTTGTGAAGTGCTAATGAAAAATTATCTCTTCTACTGCACTTATTGGTGGGGTTGCCATGGTAACCTCAGACGCTCCATTCAGTTTTACAGCTTTACTTTCTATCAGGTGAAGAGATCCCTCAGAAAACGGTCTGTCTCTTCAAGTGAGAGAAAACCCAGCGTAGTGCGTCTCCAAGAACAAATCGGTGTAGGAAAATGAAACCAGGTGATTTGTTTGAGATTTTTGACACATGAGATTTTTACTGCTGTCTTTTGAAAATTTTAGAGTTTTTTCTTGTGTTAATTTTAATGATAATAATAGTTAGTTTCTTTTCTGTTTATTCACCTTCCTTATGTTTCCTGTAAATGATATAGTCTGTAATGTATTACAAACACCGTTTAATCGGTGGAATGATGACGATAAAAGAGATAGTTCTTTCTCGTGGTCGACCCAGAGCCTGATTAGCGAAAAGGCTCGAGAAGCTTCCCGTCATAATTTGAAGGGGGCCCAAAAATGACTGTAAAACGGATAAAAATTCAAAATTTTGTTTTTAAATTATCTTCTAAGTTATTGTAAAGATTTTTAATGAAGAGAAGTGGAAAGCTATTTTTAAGGTATTTTAGAAGTCTTGATACTCCATGTAGCAACATTTCTAAATTAGTTCAGTTTGCGATGTCTATACTTGGGACATTTGTTCCAGTTGAGACAAAATTTTCTATTATCAGGAACATTTGGTCGGTAGAAAGGGGTAAACTTTCAATATGTAATGTTAAAAATCGTCTAAAGGTCAAAATTAATTCTGAACTTCCATGTTGTGATTTTTATGATGTCATCAGAACGAACAAAGAATTCCCGAAAAAAGCCCCATGACTCATGAAAAATATATGACTAAATAAATAAAGTTTAATGTTTCAGTAGTAAGGAAATGTTTTTATTTTACTTTTTACAGTAATTTTAAAAATACTGTAAAATCTCATTACAATTAAGTAAACTATTGCGAAGATAATGAATAACATATTTTTATCTAAGGTAAATTTCAAATTAATGAAAAAAATATTTTTTTCAAATCAAATCATTAGAACTAATTAAATCAATTAAATATCCTTTTAACAAAGAAAATCATTAAAAACTTTACTTAATCCAAACAAAAAGGGGAAGGGGGGCCCGAAATGAGACTGAGCTTCCCCTCACTTCAAAGGTTAATCGGGCCCTGGGTCGACCAATGGAGGCATTAGGAATTAATGCATCGCTGAAAGATTAAAAATTTCTTTCCGCAGAAAGGCCTATGCCACCGCCTAATTACCATGCTTAATGGCCATGGGCGCCGGCAGCATAGGGCAAGGGGGCGATGCCCCCCTGGATTTTTGAATGCAGTGTTTTGCCTTGCTTTTTTGCTCTTTTCAACATGGTAACTATACGTCAAAGTAGTCTTTGCCCCCCTTGATTAGTCTTTGCCCCCCCTGGAGTAGCCTTTGCCCCCCCTGGGAAATATTCTGCCGGCGCCCGTGTTAATGGCTGCATCAGGTGTTTTTCATAATGTTTTGGTATAAGCTCTTCACCTATTTTTTTTATCACGAGCCGCCACTGCATTATTTAAAATAACACTTGTGCCCTAAGATACCACTTCAGTAAATGCATCCTTTTTTCCAAGTCTTCATCCTTTTCTCTTTCAATGATATCAGCTTCCTTAATGGAATTTGAATCTATATCAAAAAACGTACTGAAAAAGTTTATGAAAGCATTTTGGTATTTTACTCTTAGTCCAAGAGCTTGTAAGGTTCTGACCATCACCAAATTTATCGTTGAGCCCAAAGTCTAGCTTCTGCAATGAATCTCTGAATAGAATATCACATTCTGGTATAGGATTGCAACTTCTTAGGACATCTAATACTTCTTTTGTTTGAAGAGAGGCCGAAAAAAACATGACTGGTTTTGCAAACGTTACCTCATTTCCAAAATAATCGCATAACATCAGTTTTAGCTCCTTGTTACTGACTTTGTTGTCTTCATTTTGTATATTAAATTTGTCTCTAATGTAACTATAGTTACATTAGATTACAGTTACATAGTTACAACCTGCATAAAAATATTGTCCCTGATGGGATTTGGGGTAAACCTAGATTGGCAAGTGTAAGAGGCACGTGAATCTAAGTTTAAAGGCACCTCTTGTGCCTCTTAATTTCAGACACCTCTTGTGCCTCTCAAGTTTCAGAGGCTCATTGTGCCTCTCAATGTCAAAAGTGCCTCTCAAACTTCAGAGGCACAAATGAACAAAATGTGCCTCTTAAATCAGAGGCACACTTTTTAGAGTGTAAGGATGTATCCATTATCCAGATTTGATATCATCAGCTATAAGAGAAAAAAATCTGATGTGTCCAACACATGACTTCCTTGCACGTCCATTAGATCAAAAATATTTTCGACGCACTTCCTCTAAATTTAATTGTTTGAAAGAGATAAAATATCAATAATAGTAAGGTTTAGCAATTTCTAGTCAAATATTTCGATATCGCCAAGCTGAGTTCAATTTGAAAGATTTCCTTCTGACACTTTATTTGGCGATATTTCACCAAAAGCCGACAAACTTGAGATAGTCAGCGAGATTTTGGGGATAGCCAAAGTAGTCAGTGAGCACAGACCTTCAATGAATTGAATGCATCTATACACCTCAATGTATTCAAAGTCATTTGGCTCACCATGTAAATAAATTCTCAGTCGATTGCTGTCAAAAAAGATATTGAAAACAGTTAGATATTACAATAGTTCTAAATACAAAGTTAAAAAATCTACGGGTTAAAGTTTTAGAGTTATACAAAATAGGAAATAATTTTTGGCGCCAAATTTGGCGATATTTCGGCGAAACTCGTCAATGTCGACGACATTTGGCGAGATTTTAAGCATAAACCAAACAATGACAGATTATCGCCAAATTTGGCGATATTTCGCCAAAACTCGCCAAGAACGATGACAAATGGCGATACTTTGGGCATGGACCAAATGACTGACTATCGCCAAATTTGGCGATATTTCGCCAAAACTCGCCAAGGTCGAGGACAGACGGCGAGATTTTGGGCATGTACCAAACAATGACTGTCTACAGTTGTATTATAATGAAGATGTCCATAGACATTAAGGTACTGAAATTCTTTTCGGTTGTCCTGTAAATAAACTCTCCAGTAGATTGGAACCAAAAATCGAGATGCACAACTAGATGTTACAACATTCTTATATATGAAATTTCATAATAGTTTTTGAGATTTGAGAGTTAAATATGCACACACGTACACCAAAAGTCGCCAAGCTTGGCGACTTTTGGCATAGTTCTTGAGGGAGGCACGTGACCGTGGTCGGACCATTACCTTATGTGGTAGGACGGTATTGTGCTTGAAATGGATGAATGCCCCTAAAATTGCTATTGACCGTAATGTATTGGAAATCTTTTGAGTGTTCCTGTAGCAGAACTATAAATGATAAAGACACTTTTTTTAATGGAGAAATTCATTTTCTAACTCTTTACAGCATGTATCACTTCTGAGTCGTTTGAAATAGCCCAATACCTCTAAAAAACGCTTTCATGAATTTCGGCCCATAGAGCGTAATGTATTTCGAATATTTTGGGCGGTCCTGTAGATAAACTATTCAGTCGAATGGAACCGAAAGGGGAGGTGCACAACTAGATGTTACAACAATCCTAAATATAAAGTTTCAACATTCAACGCCTGACAGTTTTTGAGATATGCGAGTTTAATGAATTTCGGCCCATTGAGTGTAATGTATTTCGAATGTTTTGGGCAGTCCTGTAGATAAACTATCCAGTCGAATAGAACCAAAAGGGGAGGTGCACAATTAGATGTTACAACTATCCAAAATATGAAGTTTCGACATTCTACGCCTAATAGCTTTTGAGTTAGGCGAGTTTAATGAATTTCGGCCCATAGAGCGTAATGTATTTCGAATATTTTGGGCGGTCCTGTAGATAAACTATTCAGTCGAATGGAACCGAAAGGGGAGGTGCACAACTAGATGTTACAACAATCCTAAATATAAAGTTTCAACATTCAACGCCTGACAGTTTTTGAGATATGCGAGTTTAATGAATTTCGGCCCATTGAGTGTAATGTATTTCGAATGTTTTGGGCAGTCCTGTAGATAAACTATCCAGTCGAATAGAACCAAAAGGGGAGGTGCACAATTAGATGTTACAACTATCCAAAATATGAAGTTTCGACATTCTACGCCTAATAGCTTTTGAGTTAGGCGAGTTTAATGAATTTCGGCCCATAGAGCGTAATGTATTTCGAATCTTTTGGGCGGTCCTGTACATAAACTATCCATTCGATTGCCACCAAAAGGGGAGGTGCACAACTAGATCATAGAACAATCCTAAATATCAAATCTCAACATTCTACGACCAATAGTTTTTGAGATATGCGAGTTACATACATACGTACGTACGTACAGACGGCACGGAAAAACTGGCCACAGTAGACTCGCCACTGGTCAAAATGAAATGCAGACGCGTTAATATGATCGTGCATGCTAGCCTACGATGAGATGCATCGAAAAAAATTTTTAAATTAAATTTAGAGGTAGTCAAAATCGGTTTTTTTGTCGAAATTTGGCCCCCAAAATTTTTCGGGATCACATTACTTCCTTATACTACGTACAAGGAAGTAAAAATGTAATTCTTTTTGGAACCTGTGGTGTACTCTCATCACGCGTTTCAAGTTTCCATTTATACCTCAGTAAATACCCAGAAATACAGTTTTCGTGACATAATAGATCAGCACCACCAAAGACACTTGACACAATCTCCAAGTCACAAACACGAGTGAAAACATCATCTTGTAAATATAACGTAGCTTTTAAAAACTCTTGAGCTCTTGGATACTCGCTTATTTTATATTTCTCGTAAATGCGATTATTGGTTTCAGATAATACATAAACAGCCTCAATTAGAAATACTTCCAGCTTGAGGACTATAGTAGCGTACACGTTTTCTTCCACACTTCCTAAGACTTTCCTCTACAGTCGCTTGAGAAGTGCTGGCGTTGCCTTTATTTTCCAATCTTTCTTTCTCACTTTGAAGCTTTAAAAGGGATTTCTTATGGCAGTATTGTTTGTAGCATGCATTATTCATATGATAGCAAAACACTATTTCTTAACTTAATGAGCTCAAACGCTTGGTAACTATGTCGTTTCGCACTTGTGTCACCGGCTAATATTTTTTCTCGATCATTTTCTGTACTTATTACACTATTATCACTTTTATTACAAATAATGCATTTTTTTTCATCTGGATTAAAGTCTATTACACGGTCTTTTAATGCTCTGGACAATTTTAGGACACCCATACCTACATTTCTTCTCGACAATCTAAAAAACAAAAGAAAAATACAAACGAAATTCGCGCCTTTTCTGCAAGCATTAAAACTTAACCCTAAAAGCGGTATATACTAGTTTTGTAATCTTATCTTTAAAGGACAGCTAGAGCCATTTGTAAGGAAAAAATTAAAATCTAAACGAACAAAAAATACAGACAAATCAATTTATATGAGTAGAAAACTAAGCCACCCGAGCGACGTTCGAACACAACTGTGAACTAGTTAATACCTGAAAATTACATTACACAATATTACATACGTTATTTAATAAAATAAAATAAGGGTAAATTCATATAAAAAAGTGTAATTTCATACAAATCGGACAAGTATGAACTTTGATAAGAGCAGTTCCGAGATCCGAGCAACCGCCATCTTAGATGACGTCATAGCCGAAAAATGTACCAGGTAGCGCCACCCAAGCCGAAAATGCTTACTAAACATTCCTGAAAAAAAATCTCCATACTCAAACTTTCCCACAGAACTGTAGTCAGGTCTCGGACTAAGACCAAGGCCTAGAGGTATCCCCCCCCCCCCACAGCCAAAAATCGCAAGGATTCAAGTCGGAAGATCAAGGAAGCCAAGCTGTAGGAAATTGCCCACTGACGATTCTATCGTCACCGAAATGGCGATGGAGCACTTGTTTCACACAACGGCCGTTGTGTGAAGGAGCACAATCGAACATGCCATTTTACGCTTCCGACAGTGGCGGCTCGTGGGATACAGCAAGTACAGCTGGGCTGAACTTGAAATCATCAGTACATACTTTAAAATAATTTATTCTACTAATTTTCCTAAATTCAGATTAGAATTATGGAATTCCTATGGTAAATTAAAAAAATCTCCAAAAAAGCCAAAAAAAAAAAAAAAAAAAAAACGTATTATGGCCAGATCGCTCATTCAGAAAAAAAGCACTTTAATCTTCCCGCAATTCATTTGGGAAAATCTTTGGTTCAGCCCAGAGCACCGATAAGAAAATTGGCAGCACCGTTGCCATGACAACGGTTACGTAAGCATTTCCTCCGCCATAGGCTATAATGGGGGTACGCAGCTAAGACTCAGCTCATTCAAGATTTTGAAAGGTCGGCAGCACCTGTGAATTCGACTCTCTGATTGGCTCGAGAAGTGAGGGAGGGAGCAAGGAGAATATTTGTTCGGCAAACTCTCGACTTTATATTGCTGAATTTATCAAGAAGGTAAACCTGAATAGACACTTATGAATGGACAATTACCCATCAAAGCAGTATTGTTTTTAAGTAAGCAAGAACTGGCATTTAGAGGACATGGCGAGCGAAAAAATTCTTTAAATATAGGAAATTTTAAAGAGCTTTTAAAATTATTGATATCTGAATTAAAACAACGCCTGTTTATGAGGGCATCACTGACGGATTCGCAAGTTTAAAAGAAAGGAGGATTGATTTGACTTATAAAAAATAAGTACGTTTTCTTTTTTTTTTCTTTTCTTCTCAAGTTATCGTTACAAAAGAAAATTCTAAGGAAACTTCGAATCAGACACGGATTAATGCAATTTTGAGGATAAGAGCGGCTGGTTGAAATTTATGTCCATTTTATGGAAGTAAAATAGGAACTCTTACATTTTTTATATTTCTTTTTTTTTTTTTTTCCTCGGTGAGGGCTTAATCCGCCAGCTTTCGAATTCAGTAACAAAAGATTTTCCAATCCTGTCCGGAGGAGGGGGGGGGGGAGGCTCATATGCTTCCGACTGCACTAACAGTTTTGACCACGGGCCACCACTGGCTTCCGATGGCTAGAGACAGTAGTGGACATCTTATCGAGCATGTTTTGTAAACTTTCGTAGAATTATATATATGTTCTCAATAAAGCTATGATACGCCACCTAGGGATGGTTTGTGAAACTCATTGTTTTTTTTCTTCTATAAAATTCCCATCATTCCATTCGGTCATTACTCCATTTTCATGTTATTCTACTGCATAGGTTTTGCTACAGACTGCTCGCAAATTTTAAGTTTAACTATGAACATCGTATATTTAAAGCGCGATTTACAAAGGTGTGGTAAACGACCCGTGTATTATAAGTATGACTGATGATGGTAAGTAATATTTACCAAAACCGGTCTGGAGGGCCCGATTAACCTTTGAAGTTCAGTTTCTCTAGAAGCTGAGTCTCATTTCACCTACCACTTTTTTGTTTGACACATTTTTTTTCAAAATTCTACCAACACTGAAACAAAATTCACTAAGGGGCCACTTTTGAAATAATTTAAAAAGTGACCGCGAAGAATTCGTATTTAAGTTCAGTCTCCCACAATGCTTATTTCAGATTTAATACCTTTAATGAGTGTCTCGTGTTAAGATAATTCAAATGACTGATTAATACATAATGTAAATGAGAAAAATATATTTTTTTAATTACATGTATTATTTGCATTCTACCAAATTTTCTGCAGGCCACTGTACATTTTACAAAGCTGTGACTAAATTTATAAATTATTTGCTGTAAAAACATGATTTTTAAGTTTATTTGCACTTGTTTAGATTTGTTTTTAATTTCCATTGTAACGAAAGTAAAATATCTTAGCTTTCCCCCCCCCCCTAACCGTGCGGATGTCTTAATCAGATATAAGTCTACAACTGAAGCAGGCGCGTAGCCAGGAAAATTTTTCGGGGGGGGGGGGGATATGAACTGATATGTGTATAAATAGACGGAATTTCATCACTAATCCAAAAATTTCGGGGGGTGATATATCCCGATATCCCCCCCTTGCTACGCCCCTGAACTGAAGTATCCGGAATGGATATCGTTAAACCAACTAATGCAAATGGAATATAAGAATAAATATTAAACATATTTTGGTTATAGATTTAATCGAATTTTGGAAGCTCATTGCTCATTGATGTTTAGCTCAAATGTATTGAAAACCAGTGGCGACCCGTGGTCAAAAATGTTAGTGCAGCCGGAAACATGTGGACCTCCCCACCCTAGGAATGGAAAATCTTTGTTACTGAATTCGAAAGCTGGCGGATTAAGCTCTCATCCAGGAAAAAAAAAAGAAAAAAAAGAAATTACATAAAAAATGTAAGAGGTCCTATTTTACTTCCATAAAATGGACATAAATTTCAACCAACCGCTCCTATCCTCCAAATTGCATTAATCCGTGTCTGATTCGAAGTTTCCTGAGAATTTTCTTTTGTAATGATAACTTGAGAAGAAAAGAAAGAAGAAAAAAAAAAGAAAAAAAAAAAAGAAAACTTACTTATTTTTTATAAGTCAAATCAATCCTCTTTTCTTTTAAACTTGCGAATCAGTCAGTGATGTCCTCATAAAAGGGCGTTGTTTTAATTCAGATATCATTAATTTTAAAAGCTCTTCAAAATTCCCCATGTTTAAAGAATTTTCTCGCTCGCCATGTCCTCTTAATGCCAGTTCTTGCTTACTTAAGAACAGTACTGCTTTGATGGGTAATTGCATGAAGCGTCTATTCAGGCTTACCTTCTTGATAAATTCAGCAATATAAAGTCGAGAGTTTTCCTTTAATGCGTCAGCAATTTAGCTCCCACTTCTTATCAACTCCTTAAATTTTAAAGAATTTTTTAAATGCTCGATTGAGCTTTCATGTGTTTTACGTGCTCGTGTGATGGTGGTTAATCCATCCTATCCAGTACCATTCCAAACGGTCTTTTTTATCTCAACGATTAAACACGGCCAACAAAACATTTTTTTGTAAATAAAAACTGCCCCATAGCCACGAGAATAGTGCATATCATGAGAAATGGAAGCTACGACCATGCTGAGACGAACCTGCTTTTTTCTTATGAATGGACAATTTTGGTGTCGGTCTATTTTCTTTTAGTGATTGTCGTTTATTATCTTCTTTCCATGTGTTAATCGGAGTTTCAAGCAAGACGCAAACTGGATAATAACGGGGCTCCTTGTTTCAAAACGGTTAAATCATAGATTCCAATAACACATGGACACAGTAACAAATAAGACTAAAAACTTTCAACCTTCCCAGACAAAAAAAAAAAAACAAACAAAAAAAAAAAAACTATTGTTTCCGTTAGAATGGGCTAGAACATCGGTTCTCAACCTTTTAACGTCGTGCCCCTCCCCAACAAAGGCTAACTTACAGTGGCGCTCCCCCCCTCACATTTTTCAGCATACATTGAGATTTTTAATCTTTAATAATGAACATTTTAAGCGAAAATGGATATTCTTTGAGTAAAAATGCGAATAAATAAGATGATTTTTTTAAAAAATGCATCCTGCTCTATAGTTTGCCCTATTGCTCTATAGTTTTTCTCGTCCCCCCCCCTGCAAAAGTTCTGCGGGGGGCGCGCCCCCCTCAGGTTGAGAAACGCTGGGCTAGAACATATATTCTGTGTCTTTATTCTCTCCCTCACTTATCGTCCGAGCCAATCAGTTCGTCGAATTCACGTGTGCTGCAAAAGACAGAAACCCTTTCTTCGGCTGTGTCTCAGCTAAAACACGCTATGCTATCCTAAGCCGGAGAAACTGCTTACGTACTCGTTACCATGGCAACGGTGCTGCCAATTCCTTAATCAGCGCGGAGGGCTGTACCAACGACATTCGCAGTTGAATTGCGGGAAGATTAAAGAAATTTTTTCTGAATGAGAGATCCGGCCGTTACTACAATAGGTTTTTTTTTTTTTTTTTTTTTGAGATTTTTTTTTTAAATTTACGATAGAAATTTAATAATTCTAATCTGAATTTAAGAAAGTTAGTAGAATAAATTATTTTAAAGTATGTGCTGATAATTTCAAGTGTAGCCCGGCTGTACTTGCTGTATCCCACGAGCCGCCACTGTTGAAAACTGGTATCCAGAATTAAAATGAGCTGAATTTTGAAAATATGAAATGAAAATTAGATACTGCCTTTGGAAAACAAATGTGTGCGTATTTGAATATGAAGAGAATCCCTTTTGCAAATTTTCCTTTAAGCAAATAGAACTAACTATACGCTATTTATAAATGATTGCCATGTGTAATTTTCCTGTACGACGAGCAACGGCCGAATAAAGGGCAAACGAGATTCCTCCCACCCCCGTAGCTGTACGTTATAGAAAACTAAGTTGTTTTGAGCAATACGAGTTTAAAGAAATTCTTATTTTTTGCCTCTTTTTTGGTACCATTACAAAAGAAGCACTTTAATGGGGAGTTTGTTTTTGAAGAATGGCCTCGATTTGCAGAAACTCTTAACAGTGTTGTTTGGGTCTACTTGAAGACAATACTAATAGAGTCAGTACAACATACATATGCATAAAAAATTGCTGGCCAAGAGAGAATGACTTATGTAAATTGACAAATGTGCCATTTTAAGCTACTTGCACACGCTTTGGAGATTTTGTTCAAAAATTTTAGCCTTCCAGCCGCAGAAAGACTTTTTTTTATGCTAAAAATTATGTGTTGATTCTCACTTTTGGCTAAAAAAAATCTATAGCTTCGTCTGAAAGTTATTATTTGTCTGTCACAAAATTTGGAGACTAATAAAAATGTCCAGAAAGTGTGTCCACTCTCTTCTTTGTCCTCTGGAAATCGTTGAGAGTGAACAGTCACCATTTGTTGATCAACCCTGCAATTCATTCATAAAAAGCTTTTTTTATAAACTGAAATTTAAAATAGATATTTTTATTTAAATACTAGCTGTGTACCCGTTCTTCATACGAGAGCAAGCAGGCAGTTTTCTAACACAGGTAATAAAGTTTATTCTATCGGAGTAGAAGCTGCCAAATTGTTTCCCTCGTAACCTGACATCACGATAGCTAACACACACACACACACACATATATATATATATATATATATACGGTATATATATATATATATATACCGGGTGTCCGGAAAAGGACTCCCTGATTTCAAAATTAAATATCTCGAAAACAAAGATCGATAGAGGAATGCAGTAAACGGTATGTTTATTGTGAAAGCTGTAAGAATTTTATACAGCAGTTTGAAATAATAGTTACAAAAGCTACTAACAGATGTCGCTGTACGCTGTACATCTCGTTAGGCTCTTTAGGCCCTGTGCAGGCTCTTTCTCAGTATTTTATGCGTGCTGGAACGCTTCAAACCAGTCTCAGATGCAATTCTGTGGACGGATGACATTGGATTTTGCTGAATAATTCCAGGAACTGTGGAACAGGCGTAACTGCAGTTTGCTTACAACATTCCCCACTAGATCATCAGTTACGCTGCCTGTTCGTTGAAATTTGGCGAAGAGAGTACGAATGGTTTTCGGATCGGGTCCTTTTGGAACATTAAATCGTGCTTGAAAACTGCGCCTTGTTGCCGTAGGACTCTCTTTTAACCTGTGGTACACCCTCCAAAAAAAGTATTCGAGCAAGAGAGAAATTTCCTATTTTACATTTGCGAATAATAATTGAGTTTTTGAAAAACGCACAACTTGATAGAATTATGGAAAATCATATTTATACATATCTTAATTCATATTCTATGATAAATAGTTTTTAATATACGAAACCAATGTAGGAAATTTCTCTCTTGCTCGAATACTTTTTTTGGAGGGTGTACTCTAACACCAGAAAAACGTGTTCGCGTTGTTCAATGGAGTACATGGTTTTAATCTCTTCCTTCGGTACGCTAACCTCCTTTCACGCTTCAATAGTGGAACTGATTGCTCTGGGCTTCGGATCACTATTTATACTAGGCATTACATATGACGATTACAGCGCCATCTGTTATCAGCTTTTGTAACTATTATTTCAAACTGCTGAATAAAATTCTTACAGCTTTCACAATAAACATACCGTTTACTGCATTCCTCTATCGATCTTTGTTATCGAGATATTTAATTTTGAAATCAAGGAGTCCTTTTCTGGACACCCGGTATATATATATTTGTTGGAATGATTGACACGACTCCATTGGTGTTCTAGGTTAAATAGTTTATTTCAAAGTTCGGGCAGAGGGCAGGAGTCAGGCCGGCGACCTTTTAGCTCCGGGGCTATCTTCGTACATCGCAGTATAACAGCTAAAGCTGGAAGCTCCTGCAAAAGCTTCACGTTCCAAACTCCTAAAAGCTAAGCTAAAACTCTAAAGCTCCCAAAATTTCCGCGCTCTTGCTTAAATACTCCTTAGTTACTACACCTGCTGGCAGGGTGCAGCACGATCAAGAAGGCGTTACTCTCAAACGTAATTAGTTAACTAGATTGTCAATCAAGACAGAGAAACACCTGCTTACCCAGGAGTTCTAAAAGCACGTAGTAACCAAAACCACAAGAAACTGAAGATAATGCTGAATCAACAATTTTCTACTTATGGAACTTCAAAAAAACGTCTCTGAGCGTAATATTTGTGTGGCCGAGAAACAAACTTTACAGTAAGAGTAAAAGATTAAAGAAGGATTTTTCAAATAACATTAAATTAAATTAGCTAAGTTTATTTTATTATTACATATCCCCCCCCTCCAAGCGGAGGGAAACCGGCTTGCCTGAAGTCGGTGGGACACTCAACTTCGGGACACTCAACGGGACACTCAACCCGAACGGAGCAAGATAGAAATTTTGAACTTCATTTGAGATCACCAGCTGAATTGAGATCACCAGGGGATTTGAGATCACCAAGAAACTGAAGATAATGCTGAATCAACAATTTTCTACTTATGGAACTTCAAAAAACGTCTCTGAGCGTAATATTTGTGTGGCCGAGAAACAAACTTTACAGTAAGAGTAAAAGATTAAAGAAGGATTTTTCAAATAACATTAAATTAAATTAGCTAAGTTTATTTTATTATTACATATATATATATATATAGGTTAGCACACTTTACTCTTACATTTCTCTTGTGGAACTTTGTAATAGTTCGTTTCGTGAACGGTATAGAATTCTGCACACTGCAGAAGAAAATATTAACGTATTAGCTCGTCGACCATTCGCCTATATATTTTAGTCCAAACTGTGCGATTTAGCGTCAATAATGGACTATAAGAATAGTTTTGTTTGCCAGATTATAGCCAATATATGTGTGCGTGTACATGCATGCTACGGAAAGAAAATAAACATAATTTTCATCATTTGATTTCTTGCAGACGATATGTTAGCGTCCTTTACTGAACTCCTGAGAGAATAACTATTTTTGAAGCTCTTTTCACACCGAAAAAACCTCTTCCTTGAAATTTAAAAGTGACTTACTTTCAATCATGGATTAATATAGAAGGATAGGCATCATTTACGAAACTAGAGCAGTCAAAAAGATTCTGATTTTTCAGACAGTAGACGTCGCTACTTCTTCAAGAGGTTGTGATTCCAAATGATCTGCCAGCATTATTCTAGTGGGCTTCGTAGAAAAATTGTCACAAGTACGATAGAAACAAAAGGCAAAATAGCAATAATGGCATTAAGGGCCGTGGTTGGTAGCCCAATGGTTAAGGCGTTGGCAGGATTGCCAAATCGGTATTTTTTACGGTTAAATGAAAAACTTCCGATATTTATTATTTTAATGGTACAAGGGATACGTTACAGTGGTAAGTCGTCAAACCAGGGTTGCTAGATTGTTTTTTTTTTTTTTTTAAATAAGACCAAATTTTATAATGTATTTCATGAAATATTAAAATCATAAATATCGAAAAAATTCCCGAAAGTCCTCTCGGGATTCGCTTAGCAGTTTCCGGGGGGTGCCAATATTCAGAAGTCCCTACTTTCTGATGAGGATCGAAATTGGGGGTGGGGGAAACTTCGAAGGACGAATGTAGCTCTAAGAGACACATCCTGTAATTGAACTGTCCTCTCCTGGCAAGCAAACAATAACAGCATTAAAAATCCGAATCCATGGATTAAAACCTAAGGATTGGAATCTTCGTAGTAAAAATAATGGTCGTAAAAATTCTACCATCAGAGGACTTTGATTGACACAGGGGGGAAAAAGGGGGCGGGGGGAGCGCATGTGCGGCTGTATCATCTGCGAATGTAAAAAAGCAATCTTTTGGCTGATTATAATTATATGAATCTTTTTTTTAAATAATTTTCTTCAAAGTCTGCTTTAAAGAGCATTAGTCGGTAATAGTGTAAGCCATTGTGTGTAAATTGTAAATTATTGTGTAAGCTATTACCACAGCTTACGCAACCAAAAACTATTTACAAAGGGTGCTTCGATAATTTTTAATGAAGAGTTCAAAAAGAATATAAGGTCAGAATGAATTACAGGTGGAAATATAAACAGATTATACATATGAATAAATAAAAAAATTATTTTGCTAAATTTCGATAGTACTGACCACTATATCTAGATTTTTCCGGTTCTACCTCAATCAACATGGAAAGCGCTTTGGGCCAGTTTTTTCCAGAGATTCGGCGATATTATATCGTCGATGAGATAGATGATGGCAGATTTGTTGATACGGAGATCATCTTAGCTAAGGGGTGAGAAAAATGCATTTGAAAAGTGTGGCGCCGTTTATTTTTTCTGATCTCGGAAACATAATTGAGTGTGACAGCCAAAACATCACTGTTTATGTCCCGATCTTGTTAGGAGAGCTATTTTTAGTAGATTAAAATCTGCTTTTTTGCGGCTGTTTGTTTTGGATGCAGCTATTATTTTTATTATTCAGTGTATTGATGCAATACAACGAAAAAGTATAATAAAATAAGCCTTTCACAGTGTTTGTTACCCACCACTCCCTTGGAAAATGTTATCTTTCTGTTACAATCAGACTTCGAAACGATTACACATGGAGACTACGATTAGATTAGGGTAATCCCAAATTTTAATTTTCTCGATTGCTATTAGATTACAATAATCAAGCGTATAAAAACTTTCGATAACAATTAAGCATGGTAAAATTACGATTAAATTACGATTACAAAATATTTTTTGTGAAAATTCATAGCTTTTTGATGATGCAAGTTTTTACGCAGAGGACAGAACTAATTAACAACAACACAAGAAGAAAAACACTCAAAAGAAACTGGAGTTTAAAAGCTAAAATAAATAAAACTTTGTAAAATAACACACATAAAAGGATCCTTGAATACAGGTTTAACTTGTTTAAGCAATGCCCTGCAATAATACAACAGCCGATATTTTCTCCTTTCTGTCTCCAGCGTTGCTTCCCCTCCCACAGATCTCGGAATGCCTTGCTGGGCCTAGAAAGGACCGATGAGAGAAAGCAACGCTGGCCACAGAAAGGATAACTTTTGGCTTTACGTCTTTGTAACAATGTGAATGAACAACGTGAAACCGGGGTTCAAGATTTTTTTCAGAATTTTGAAAAGACTGTCAAAAGCAGGAGCCCCGAGAAATTTAACGAAGGTTTCACACACAGTTTAATGAGCCTTTTCTGCTATCTTCATTTGACGTAAAAACTAAAACTGAGTGAATTTAATCCTGTAATCGTTTCAAGCGGTTACGATTACAGGATGCTTAGATCACGTCTATACTACAATTATTTAATCATAACACAGAAATTTAATTTTCTAGATTACGATTGCACGGGGTTTTACGTTTCAAGATTACGATTACATTATATTATTTGTAAAACTAAATTTCCAGATTATGACTAGATTACGATTACACAAGAAAGTTGTAGTCGATTACGATTACACGAAGTCTGGTTACAATTCTCACTTCAGGTTTTTTTTTTTTTTTTTTTTTTTTTAGCATGTTCATTAAAGGTGTTCGTCTATATCCATGCTCTAGATGTCGTAAATAAGAGCGTGATAGCCCGGGAAAAAAATTGATGTTTAGGTATACACTATATCGTCGTTTTCAAACCAATATCTGCTATGTGCAAAAAGTTTATCTATTATTACCAGTTCCTATTAGCCGTTATTATTTAACAATTCTGGCAGATACATATAGGATATTTTTTGAGCAACCACAGTTCACCGTATAATGCTTAGAGTCACACAGCAGTCGTTTCATACCAAAATTGTTTTAGTAAACTAATCATAACATCGTATTTACTCGCGTAACAGTCGCACTTTATTTGCCAATTTTTCATGGTGAAAGTCTAGATGCGACTATTATGCTGGGAAATCTACAACATAATACTGTACACTATAATGCTAAAAGATTACTGGTATTGTAGTAAAATAACCAACTTTACCAAATGTTTCCAGTTTTGTCTGGCGTATATTAAATAACCTTTTCTTCAATTGTACACGAAAAGAGGCATTTTTCTTTTTACAGTAATATTTTTATAGTAATATTTTTGTAGGTATAAATGAAAGTGAAATTCGTGACTGCGACTTTTATGCGGGGAAAATATTTTAACGATTTTTTCTGCCTCAAAACGGGGATGCGACAATTACGCGAGTAAACACGGTAGTCAAAATATCGGAATATCCAAAAAGTGCACAAAGCAGATATTGATTTGACAAAGACGATAAGTTGTCTCTATCAGTGTTATAATTTTAAGCAAGCTAAACAAGGGCTATCTGCCTAAGGGGGATGTCTTGGGTGGAAAACCTTTTTAAAAAGCTCTAATGCATAGTCACGTTACCAAGAAAAGAGAAAACCGCTCAAAACTACAGATCGTTTGATCGATAGCCGGCGGGGCTTACCCAAGAATAAAAAGTCTTGGGTAAGGACTTTTTAAGGGACTTCTAACGCGTATTCAGTGTTTAATGTTTACTCGGCCTTTGGTAGGTGTTATTTCTATCGAATATGGTACTCGTAGCATCTATAGCTCTTTTAGAAAAGCACGCTGAACAGTTTGAGTGCATTATGATATTGGGGCAGTCATTGCATAAAATGCATTTTAGCGAAGTAAATATGTTCAAACAAAATAGTATGCTGTAAGCAGAGGTGACTTTGTGACACTTTTTTTTTTTTTTTTTCATTTCTTTAATATCCCATCATCGCTTAGAGCCCAATCGCTCAAACTGTATTTGCTATCTTAGCCCTCATTACTGTTAAGCCTCAACTGATCTCTAGTAAGAAAACGCCTCAAATTTAGAGCACATTCTTCCTCAGTTAGTGTAGTTATGTGACTTAACTTTATCTTACAGAAATTTACTGCTAAGTAAATAATTTTTCAGATAGTTATTTTTTAAAATTTATTTATTTGGTACTATTTAATCTAATTAAAATTTATATTGATGCTTTGTTCTTATAACGTAGTAAGTAGAAAATCTATAAATCCGAATTTCTCGAGGCGTTATAACGGGACTGTTTAAACGAAAGTTACGTCAGTTGCGTGTTTACTTTACAGTACTTGGGACTTCAGACCTAAATATGACTTTATAAATGAAGAGAATCCTGTGATATCTCTTTAAAAAAAAAGTTTGTGCAAAGGAAAAGACTTCGCAATTAGACTGGGGAGCTCGTAGTGAGTTCGAGAGGAATTTTTAAACCTGGAAAGTCATGGAAGGAAAATCTGATTGATATCTCGTCTCTACTATGGATAGACTCAAAAGGAGTCGAAATTGGGACCTACTTAACCCCTATGCCATTCTTTAGAAGAAATATGAAATGCAATCTCAGGTTCAGTTCACTGCAATCAGTAGGTCCTGGTTTAATCAGCTCATTTGTTCATAAATGTCCATGGTATGACAGAAGAAATGGAACTTTCAATTGATTAAAAGTTCGGAAGACGGAAAGTGCCTGGTTCAAACCCATGTCGTGTCGTTGACCTAGTCGCTCAGAGTTTTCCGTTGTTTCCACTGAAACTTCTCGTAAATACGGGTTAGGACCCCTTAGAAAGACACAATCAAATCGTAACTTCCATCAATAGTTACATTAAGATAAGCTGAGTATTCAATTTCTGTTACCATAAGTATAATATAACATTTATCTGTCTTTCATCTCGTATATATTTTAGTACATATCATTCATTAGTTAAGAGCTTTTCTGATGCTTTGAGATAATGTTTAATTAGGAAAGCTGAAACAAAACAACTGAAAGGTCTTGCAGACTTTGAATTATATTGCGAAAATAGTTGAAACTTTTTTTTTCTCATGGTTGTGTAACCGTTTCATAACATTCATGGCTGTATTAGATATTAACTTGATGCTTTTCTTTGTCTCTTCATTTGATTAGAGCAGCTTCTATTTAGACAATTTTTATTTTCACATTCGGATTTAAAATTGTAATAATAATAATAAAGTTGTCCGAATGAAGTGACATTTGTTGACAGAAGGGTTGTTGCCCCCGGACTCCTTATAAAACTAAAAATTTTATGGTTTTATTCAATTCACGTCTGTATTCGATATGATTTTTGTTGTTGTTATTTCTTCTTTGTAGCTTCGATTTAAACCCTTTTGTTTTTGAGGGTTTTTTCAGAGAAGGTGGTATTTCAGAATAGTCTTTGCTGATAATGGGTTTGCCCCCCACACCCCTAAAAAAGTTGACAAATTTTGTCGTATCTGGTCGGTTACTTTTGGATTATAGCAAAGACGACTCTCTTAGATCTAGACTTTTTTCAAACAATCCATCCAAGATACATTGCCGATTCTGATCCTTTTGTTGCAGAATACTTAAAAGGTATTTATACCACTCATAGCTGCCTAGTCTCATCTCGTGTGTTGTTTACACAAACATGTCACTGAGTGACTGAGTGACTATGCTGATTATGAAACCTGTCGACAACTTTTAATTGGCGGAACATATCAATCAATCTCGACGACTGCATTGTGTGCTGAATTAATAGTTTAGATCAGTAATAGACCTTGGGAGTTTAGTTCCTGATTTCGGTTTCATCCGGAAGAAAATTTTATCCCACCTTGATATCAACCGCCAGATCAGCTGCATGATTTGATGCCGGCCCAAACCGCTTCCTCTGATGATTGGGGAGTTTGTGACCTTATGGTAACCTGTTGTTTTGTTAAAATTTAAGATGGAAGACCATGATTATTTGTGTTTGAAGTAATCAAGTTTTCAGTTGAACTGCACTGATAAGCGTATTGTATTTACTGCATTTTCATCCATAAAATTAAAGTGACTAACATTATACAAAGAAAAAAGTCTTTGCATAATACTTGTGTATTTTTAATCAAAAAGATCATTATTTTATACTTTAAAAAAGGCAGAAATGAGAAATTAGAACATTTTTCAGCACTGCATATCGGAACTGTAATTTTAATTTGTAACGATATAATTGCTGTATACAAGCTAGAAATTAATTACTTTCTTTTGGAAACAAGCCCGAAGAGATACTTTCCTGAAAGAAAGTCTTTTCAAGGCGAATAAACTGCTTTGTATTCACATTGCACCAGAATAGATCTATACACACAAAAAAAAAAAAAAAAAAAAAAATCAGCTAGTTTTATTAGTTGTGGCGAATTCAAACGCATCTTTTCTGTTATATCGATTTTCCAATTTGAAGAGAAGTTAAAATAAATAATGGCCGGCCTCTAAATGATTGTCTGAACTAACCTCCACCATCAGTGAATATGTGAAAGCTAACTCTAAATTTTTGGCACTCCCTTACAATAACAAAAGTGGAACCAAATTGGACGTGTTTTTTTTTTTTTATGCATGTTCCTTCAAAACAATTAAAGCAACTTCACCGGTTAAATTCTGACGCATTGCAATGCCTCGATCATCCGAAACTCTTTCAGTCTTCAGTGTCTTTTTGAAAAGGGCAAAACTGTTAACTCTTTGAGGCGCAGCCCTTTCCCATTGCTGAAAAAAGGGCAGCCGTTGCCATCGCTCGACTTAACTACTAGCAGGCACAGCCAGCTGTCGTCAAAAAAAGGGTCTCTAGATCTGTGGCACGCGATGAACATTTCGATCGTCCGCCATCTTGCTGGTAGTTAAGTCGAGCGATGGCAACGGCTGCCCTTTTTCCAGCATTGGGCAATCTCTCCAGCTGTTCTCGCATTCTTCCATTTTCTAGCAGATGTCAGTGCTGTTAAAAATAATCGTGACCATTTCTTTGCGGGAAATGACGTGCTAAAAAGTAAAGGATTCTCGTGGAGCTATGTCACCCGCAACTATTTTTATAGAAATCAAATCTATTCTTCGTGACTGGCAACAGTCAAAACGTCAGAGTTTAGTGTTCCCAGAGCGGGAACACTGCGCGTTAAAGGGTTAAGTTGTTTCCACTATTCAATAAATTGGGGCAGAGCCACACTCGAACGGGTGATGTTATCACTCTCGTTGTTACAAAAGACACAACGGTGAAGATTCTCCTACTGTGCCTAGCTTTGCTCCTCCACGTGAGTCTTTTAATTTTGCTGTTACCAACTGCACAACTCTTCAAAAGCAATGAATTTACTCTTTCCCCACTTACAGGCTGCTACCATTAATTTCACTCATTATTCTGAGAAACACTTAATGCAGGCTTTTTGAAAAACGTGAATGCAAAGGGCTGTTATCTTGGTGTCATGACACCGGTATAACAGGAAAAGAACATCGCCATATCTGGATACATATCCCCTTTGAAACACTGCGAAGTCTGTACGGAACGAAAATTTAAATGGAGTTGTCTGACAACTGTAACTAATTCCTGTGTTATATACAGTTGGGTGGGCTCTTCTTCCGTTCTCGAAACGTGCCATTACGCACGTTCCAACACCATTTGTTGTTCAAAGACTCATTTCTCTGCCCATGGATCGTCAGAATTTTCCGTTCTTTACGAGTTTTTTGTCGAGTTTCCCGGATTATAGATGTGTGCTCATGATTTAAAGGCTTCGAAAGGAAAAGAAAATGTATTTTTGTGCAAGTAAGCTAGCAAACAAATAAAAATCTGCATCTCTCTCTTTTAAAATGAAGAATCCTCTCACCATGTAATTCCACTGATGTTCATCCACTAGGTATAGCTCTAAAAGACTGCCATGGTCACGGCTGACACTAAAACTGTCAGAAAGATACGACTTACGTAGATGTCTTTATGATCAATGCAAAACAACACGAGGGATATCTGTCTTAGGGTGGATGCCTTGGGCAGAAAACTTTTTAAGGGGTTCTAACACAGATTCTAGTTATATCTGGAGAAAAATGCCCAAAACTTCAGACCGTTCAATCGACAGCAGTTCAGTAGACCGGAACACTGCACACTTAACGTTCAGCGTATCTTATCCGCTCGGCGACTAATCGGCCGATTTACGCAGAGCAGTGGCGTAGCCAGAAATTTTTCATGGGGGGGGTGTTACGACTACAGCAACTCACATATATGTATACGTGTGTGTGGCAAGGGAGTGGACAATATACATTTTGTATGGCGAAAAATTCCTCATGGGGGGTTGTGACCCCCCTATCCCCCCTTGGCTACGCCCTGACGCTGAGTAGTGAGCGAAAGTTTCAAAGTTTCGTTCCCGTAGGGCGGGGGCATAGCCAGAGAGAAGGCTTCACCCCCAGCCCCCGAAATGGGACCCTTTCATTAGTTTACAATTTGATATTTAGCTTACAATTGAACTTTAGCTTACAATTTGATACCCGGTCCCCCCTCCCCCCGAAATAAAATCCTGGCTACGTTACTGCCATGGCGTACAAGCGAACAACAGCGTAAGCAAGCGAGTATTTTGGGAGGTTATAAGCTGTTCGCTTTCATTGCTGCAATGCTGCAAAGACGGAGCTGTGAATATTCCTCTTCTGTACCAAGTGGTTTCTCTCTATTCTAAAAATTCTCTCTATTCTAAAAAAAAGTAAAGGCCGCTGTCGCCGCCGCTGTCAAAAGCTTGTCAGCGTATCTCCTCCTAAACCGTGGGGATGTGATTTTCGACTAAGGTGCCCACAGATTCGAAAAATTCCGAGGAACCTGCTAAGCTGATATAAATTTCGAAAATCGAATTATTTTAGAAGATATTAATAAAAAACTGAAAAAATAAACCGAATGGTTGCCAGATTTGGCATAAAATCATTCATTCCTTTGCAACAAAGCGTTTCGAAGTATCTAGAATCGCGTGAAATTTACAAACATGAGTTAGAATTACGCCCATTTTACGTCAAAATAAAAACTATATGAAATAAGTAACTCAAAATGTGTTACACAAAGTTGACAATTTTCAAATAGTAAGTTCGCTTAGACAACAGGAGTTTAGAATGAGCGATTATTCGTTTTTCCAAAACAGAATAACTAATATCTTGAAAATGAAAAATAATTAAAATTCAGATTATTTTAAAGCCGGTTCTCGTCCAGCTGGATTATTTTCTACCAGTAGAAATATTTGGCGGCGTTAACTATGCCATTATAGCAGTTACAGTACAGTTTGGATATTTGCTAGCGCGACGAGATGGTATAATTCGTGGTGCTAAGTACGCCAATCTGCAAACGATTATGTAAATTAAAATATGGATAACGGTTTTCCAGTAACCTTACATGAACAGTAATTATAGGTTGTGAGCATGTGTAAATCGCCAAATAACGAAAAGTCGCCATGGGTGGCAAGCTATCCTATCTGTTCTGTAGCTTTTATTAACTTTACATGTACGCAAGTCGCCAAATAATGAAAAATCGCAATGGGTGGCAAATTCGAAGGGTGTCCAATAGGTTTTACATTATTAAAAATACAGCTGAAACAGATGTTCTGATTTTATTATGCTTTAGCTCCTAATTAATATAACTTTTGAATGGCAACATTGAAAATCATTGTGTTTCTGAAGAGTGCAAATAATTTTTCCAGCGATTATAAGCGGAGTCCGCACTCCAGGTGTAGTATAGCTCAGGACCCGTACAACACGGATTCCCATAACAAAATATCTTCCGTGTTATGAGGGGGAGGGGGTGTACTGTAGTGTGAAGTTTAAATTTTTATGTACCAATGAACATGCAAGAACCAAGCAATGCGTAGCTCAGTAACATTCTATCTGATCCAATCTTCGGGTTTTGTCTGTTGAAATTATGTCTTTTTTACGAATAAGCCTGATTAGGGGCCGAATGCCTCATACGAAAAGCGAACGAAAAGCATACGTAGCGAGTCTGGGGGCCTTGGCCCCTAGTTGAATAAATAAAGCAATCATATTGAATAACCGTATGTGACTGTTCTTTAAAAACAACGAAGGCTAAATGGCTCATGAACAGATTTAAAGTAGGAGACTCGAAGAAATTAACTGTGTTTCTTTCAAAGCTGCAAGGAAATTTACTCTTGCAAGTGATAAATCTAATATAATTAATAAACCTTCTAGTAAAATTTTGTATATACAGAATGGCTTTGCTAGATAGGTTAAAGGAAGAAAAATCATGGACAAATCGAAATACCTTTCTAAAAAAAGGATAACCCTGTATGACAACACTGCAAATAACATCGTACAGGCGTAACAGCACTGAAAATTGACACCGTACATTAAAAGACTAAAGCCATAACTGTTAATGGTGTAATAAAACTAACACAAGTTTGAGGCTTCAGCAAACGGGTTTTCTGTGTAAGATCCCCCAAATCGAAGGCATCTTGATAAGCGAGAGAATAAAGATATCGCCCATAGACTCGGGGGAAAAAATGAACCATTTAAAATGTGTCACCCAGACTAAGCTTATCTGCAAGCGTAGCAAAAAGCACATTAAAAAAACCTGTATCTCAATACTTCTGGTAGCCATCACGAAAAATAGTTGAGAAAATTTACCCAACATATCAGGATATTACACCCTGGTAAAAAAATGTTCGAAAATGGAATATATGCCGCAATATAAATATTAGTGGAGTAATTGCTTCACAAAACACAACCCGTACAAATTCTTCCTTGTACGGAGTTTAAGGAAATAATGTGATCGGAAAAAATTTCGGGGGCCAAAGTTCGACGAGAAAACCGATTTTGACTACCTCTCTTATATATTTACTTTTATAAGAATTTTCGCAATGCATCTCATCGTACGCTAGCATGCACATTCATATAAATGCATGTATAACCCATTTTGACCGACCGCGAACTATTAGACGTAGAATGTTGAAATTTTGTAATTTTGTATTTAGGATTGTTGTAACATCTAGTTGTGATCCTCCCTTTTCGGCCCCATTCGGCTGGACAGTTTATCTACAGAGCCGCCCAAAAGATTTTAAATACATTACACTCTATGGGCAGAAATTCATTAAAGCGTATTTTAGAGGTATTGGGCTATTTCAAACGACTCAGAAATGGGCTATTTCAAACGACTCAGCTGTTAAGGGCTGCAAAATGAATTTCTTCATCGAAAAAAGTGTCTTTATCGTTTATAGTTCTGCTACAGGAACGCTCAAAAGATTTCCAACACATTACGGTCAATTGCAGTTTTAGGGACATGCAACCATTTTAAGCATAATACCGTCCTACCCTATAGTTAGGTAATGGTTCGACCACGGTCACGTGCCTCCCGCAAGAATTACGCCAAAAGCCGCCAAGCTTGGCGACTTTTGGTGTACGTGTGTATGTATTTAACTCTCAAATCTCAAAAACTGTTAGTCGTAGAATGTTGAAATTTCATATATAAGATTGTAATAACATCTAGTTGTGCATCTCGATTTTTGGTTCCTATCTACTGGAGAGTTTATTTACGAGACCCCCAAAAGAATTTCAATACATTGGACGTCTTCAATATATTACATCTATAGTCAGTCATTGTTTGGTCCATACCCAAAATATCGCCATTCGTTGTCGACCTTGGAGATTTTTACGGAATTATCTCCAAATTTGGTGCCATAAATAATTTCGCATTTCGCATAACTCTAAAACTTTTGACCGTAGAATGTTTAAATTTTGTATTTAGAACTTTTGTAACATCTAACTGTGCGTCTCTTTTTTTGATTGCAATCGACTGGGTAATTTATTTAAGGGTCAGCCAAATAAATGACTAAATACATTAAGGTTTTGGATAAATTCAATTCATTGAAAGTCTGTGGTCAATTACTACTTTGGCTATCCCTAAAATATCGCAAACTATCTCAAGCTTGTCGACTTTTGGTGAAATATCGCCAAATTAAGTGCCAGAAGCAAATCTTTCAAATTGAACCCAGCTTGGCGAAATCGAAATATTATTCCTGTAGAAATCGCTAAACCTTAGTATTACAGCAGTATTTTATCTCTTTCAAACAAAATAAGTTTAGTTGAAGCGCGCCGAAAATAATTTTGATTTAATAGACGTACGTGCAAGGAAGTCATATGTTGTTCACATCAGACTTTAAATTTTTTTTTATTAATTATCTAATAATGAGGAGAGTAGCAAACATTAGCAACTACAATTAACGCAGACGTTAAGCTACGATGAGGAACTTTATTAAAATCTTTATCACGTAGCCTGATTCTAATGAATTTATAAGTTTATGTTGTTGTTGTTGTTCCTTATCCTCTTTAAAGATCTGACATGAGTCAGATCAACTCCAGTAGATTGTTGACCGACAGAAAATCAATAACTAAAAGGGGAGCAGATGCTAAGTCCTCCTTAGAAAGTCCGATGCAACTCAGTATGTGCTCTGGAGAGGCTGGATGATCACAGCATTTCTTGCAAGTGGGGTGGATTTTCTTGTCATGTTCATACGAAAGATACTTAAGGTGGCCACTTTTAAGTCTAGCAAGTGCAGTCTGGGAGCCACGATCACATTTAAATTCCAGACGAGAGCCAGGAGATGTTCCGGTGTACCATTGGTGCGCAGGTGGAACACGCCAAATTGAATTTAATTTAGATTTTTCAATTGAATACAGTTCTTGGTGAGTAAGCGAAACACCAGTTGTCGTTTCGTCCTCACTGCCTTCTTTGGCCAATTTATGTGCAACCTCATTACCACTAATGTTCACATGTGATGGGATCCATTGGAGATGGATGTCGTGGTTCTGAGAAAGTTTTAGTTTGAGCAGGATAGATATACTAGTTTCATCGCCTGCAGAGGACCAGTCACTAAGATGTTGAAGTGAACTGCGGCTGTCCGATAAGATCCAAAGTTCACCAAATTCATATAATCAATAGTTAAGATAGCGTCAAGTCCAACATTTATTGCGATTAATTCGCTCCTGAAGACAGAACAAGTATCAGGGTTTCGTTGTTTTAATGAAGTCTCAAGATGAGGAATTCTAATATAAATACCGCTGCCAGTACGGTTTTCTGTACGGCTACCATCAGTATAGACCTGCACTGCATCTTTAGGAATGCGACGAATGATTTCCAGGGCCAGCTGCCGAAGATGGTCGTCAAGATGAGTTTGCTTGTTTGCAGTGGAATTCAGATCAAAGGGGAAGAAAACTTTTGGCATTCCCTCTGAGGGATCAATACAAGATCTCAAAGATTGAGGTTCAACCTCATGAGAGATCAGGTTTTGAGTTTCCGCCAAACTAAAAGGGCTGAATTTCTTTAGTCTTTGATTATTATACCAGGTGTGCAGATACAAGGAAGTACGATGTTGGGAGCCATAGCTGTAAATTTTCTTAAAGTATTTTACCAAGTTAGCTCTTCTTCTAAGATGCAGTGGTTGTAAGTTGGCTTCAAATAGAGCTATACCAGAAGGGCAGCTATTTTTAAGTCCGAGAATGATTTGTGGCGGCACAATCACCTCCGCGCACACAACACCCGGCAATTGAAGGCCGGTCGAATAGGTACCTTTTGGCCGAGCCGGATTGCGCCTCATTCTACCATCCATAAGTTCCTGGGTTGAAACCCAGCTCTCGCCCCACGCTCTCTCCCTTCATTGGCGACCCGGACAAAGAACACGCATTCTACTTCTCGCCTACAGCGACAGATGGCGCCAGCACCGCCCTTTTCCATTTCTCGCGGCTCTTCCAAAGTCCGCAACGAGCGGCAGCAATCTCACAAAGTCCGCAACGAGCGGCAGCAACCCCACAAAGTCCACAACGAGCGGCAGCATTCTATAACGCTTGGAATATCGTTCGTCAGCCTCCGACTGACTCTCTAGGGGGGGAGTAGTGTGGTGGCACGATCACCTCCGCGCACGTAACACCCGGTAATTGAAGGCCGGTCGAATAGGTACGTTTTGGCCGAGCCGGATTGCGCTTCGTTCTACCATCCAGAAGTCCCTGGGTTCAAACCCAGCTCTCGCAGCACTCTCTCTTCCTTCAGATTCGAGCGGCACTCAGTTTTACACGTTCTAGTTTCAGGAGATTGGTTTCAGACGCGCAGGAATAAATAGGGTAGCCATATTCCAGAATTTATAAGTTCATAGATCCATAAAGTGAATCCTTAGATCAAATTTAACTCAAAGATGTGATTTCTTTTGTTTTTTCAAAAAAGAGCTAAAGAAAATAACAACTAAGTTTTAAATACAAGTAAGTTACACCAAAAGTTACACCAAAGTTAAAAGTTACACCAAACACTTTTAGAACACGAGAACTTTTCTTTTAAATAACTTCAAATTTTAACAATAATAAGTTCTTATTTAGGAGACGAAAACCTTTTCAATAGTGGATGACCATTAAAACATTCGATTCAAATATTATGCAGGCTGTCATTGGATTCAAGAAACCAATAAGAATCGAAAAAATAAGTAACGTGACCGTTATGGCTATTTTCGTATATTGGAGTTTTGACCGCGAATATTTGAAAATCCGCCTGTGTGGGTCGGTCAGTAAAATCAGCTGAGCGGTGCGCCCTCCTTTAACCTTTTAACGCGCAGTGTTCCCGCTCTGGGAACACCAAACTCTGACGTTTTGACTGTTGCCAGTCACGAAGAATAGATTTGATTTCTATAAAAATAGTTGCGGGTGACATAGCTCCACGAAAATCCTTTACTTTTTAGAACGTCATTTCCTGTAAAAAAATTGTCACGATTATTTTTTACAGCAGTGACATCTGCTGAAAAATGGAAGAATGCAAGAACAGCTGGAGAGATTGCCCAATGCTGAAAAAAGGGCAACCGTTAGGGACGGACGCGAGACGCGAGAATTCTCGCATTGTCTCGCGAGACGAGACAGGCATTTTTTTGCAAGACGAGACGCGAGACGAGAAAGAAAATATTTTGCGGGACGAGACGCGAGACGAGACAGAGTCTTGTCTCGCGCGAGATTTCTCGCGAGAATTCTCGCATTTTTTCCGTCTCGCATAAATACGATCTGAAAAGCGACAATTTGCCTGAAGCCTCTATCGTTTAACTTGCGTCTCCTTCGTTTTCGGTCCCTGGTTTTCGGTCCGTTTTGTACTTTAATCAAATTTTATTTATCACCCCAAAAAAATATCTCTAACTTGATCTAGTGATAGACAATCAGGTAATACCTATATTATAAAGGAAATTCAGTTTTTTCCCCACAATTACTATTTTAGTACATATGAATTTATAATTTAGATAATCGGGATATATATGGGCCCCCTTTTTCTCCAGGGGCACCGGACTACCGCCCTCCCTTGCCAGTGTGATAATCGGGTTTCGGGTATATCAGAGAGAGATTAGAAGTAGAGCAACTTGCATTCGCATTGATGCTTAGTCTGAGTAGGTTGAAATATGGTTGAATATCCTTGGTTGAAATATCCTTGTACCGATATTATCCTCAAACTTTCCCGCATGTTGCGGCGTGCGTAGGGGGGGGGGCGCCCACCCTGGTAACAACTTTCTAGGGGCGGTTAAATCCCTATTGTTGACCTATTTTAAAGAGATTAAAATGACATTTTTCATTCTTATATATTAATATCGGACGGAAAGAAATGCAAGCAATTTTTTTAAAAACTATTTCTCTTTTCGTTTATATTATCATGTGTTCCCTTCCTTCGGCTTGCAAAACTTTTATAAATTTTTTTCCTCCCCATCATTTTATCTTGCAGTTGGGTTCCTATTCTAAAATTATCTTCGCCTGTTAGATGTCTTTTCATTTTTTTAAAAAAATCCACACTGGATATACATTAGGGGGGATTGTGGTTTAATTTTTCTGTAAACAGGGCGACCTTAACGACTGTAGTACTATCGCTAAAAATTATTGTGGAAAAGTACAAACGGATAGTCGTAAACAAATTAACTGTTCAGTAATTTAAATATAAACAAAAAATAAGACGTCTATTAACCAACTGAGATACTATAATGAAATCTAAAAATGCACACACGGTAATGTTATTGGAAATATTAGGCAAATAATTATACACTCATGTCCATAAATTAAGGATAATTCAGAATCACACAGAAATTGATCTCTAAAATAAAAATTTCACCTGTGGAATGATCACACACATCTTGAAGAAAAATATGCAAATTACAGGAAACCACCAGATGGCGTGGATGGTACGTCACAATGACGAGAGTGTAAGAGAGGGGTATATAAGGAATGGTGGCAAATAAGTAAAATTGTTCACAAGCGCTGTGAAAGCCTTTCAGTGCAAAAACCGCATAGTTATGGCACAAAGGAGGCATTTGGATGATGTTTTACGTGGCAGAATTATCGGACGACTGGAATGTGGACGTACCCAGCTGGAAGTATCCGAGGAACTTGGAATCGCCCAGAGTGTCATCTCCAGGCTTTGGCAACGATTCCAAGATGATGGTAATGTGAGTAGACGTTACAGCACAGGTCGCCCCCGAGTTACAACGCCGAATGAGGACCGCTATTTGGCAATTACTGCCAAAAGAAATAGACGGAGTACAGCATCAGACCTGTCTCGTCAGCTCTCTTCAGCTACCGGTACGATAGTTTCAAGGCAGACCGTGTACAGACGCTTAGGGCACATTGGTCTATATGCTCGTAGGCCTGTCAGATGTGTTCCACTTACCGCAACTCACTGTCGCCTGCGATTAACCTGGAGTAGAGAGCATGCATTGTGGACACCGCAACAGTAGTCTTGTGTGATGATTTCCGACGAGTCCAGGTTTAGTTTGGAGTCTGATTCTCGCCGGACATTCATCTGGAGAGCGACAGGTACCCGTTACCACCAAGAGAACACCATTGAAAGACACCGTTACGGTGTTGCAGGATGGCTCGTTTGGGGAGGAATTATTCTTGGTTCCAGAACTGACCTGCATGTTCAGAGTGTAACGATGACAGGCCACATCTATCGGGATGTCATTCTGGAACAACATGTACCTTTGTTTCGGGGCGCCATGGGTGCTGAATTTGTGTTTATGGATGACAACGCCCGTCCTCACCGTGCAAACATTGTAGACGAATGCCTTCAATCGGAGGATATCACCCGTATGCATTGGCCAGCATACTCACCGGACTTGAATCCAATAGAGCATGTGCGGGATATGCTTGGCCGACGAATTGCAGCCCGTCAACCCCCTCCCACCTGTCTACCGGAACTTCGGAGTGCATTGCTTGATGAGTGGTGTAATATTCCCCAAGATCAGATTGATCACTTGATACTCAGCATGCCTAGGCGTTGTCAGGCCTGTATTGCATCGTCCGGGAGACATACTCCGTATTAACCATTCTACTAACCATGTTATACTGTTTTTTGTAAATAGGTTCTTTTTTGAAATTTGGTCAAGGGAGTAAAACTTGCAATTTTTATTAATTATGTCAAACATATAGCATCTTTTTTGCGCTTTACTATTTGTTTAATAAATAGACTTTACAAATAAGTCAAATTTGTTTTGCTTCTTTCTCTTTCTTTGCCTGAACTTCATTATCCTTAATTTATGGACATGAGTGTACTTATCGTTAATATAATCTTGTTTTCATTAATATAAAATTACACATATTTTAGAGACTTGAAATTGACGTTAAAGTAAATAGTAGAGATTTAATAAAGACTAAAAGTGTTCTGTTTATAATTTTTCAAGGGTTATCTTACAACCAACTGAACGATAAGTAATTCTAATTTGTCTTAATATATCCCGCAGTAATTTCAACAGAGGAGATTACTTGAACTTAAAAAAAAAAAGAATCTGTTTTGTCTCATGCAGATATAATTTTAGTAAAATATTCGCTACTTCTCGTATGAAGAGCGTGTGCGCACCTATTTTAAAACAAACGGTTGTCCATTTCATGTAGTGTCTGAGGTGTTTAATGCTACAACTTGAACAGTATGATGGAGAACTACAGTATGATGTAGAAATAACACATTTTGAAAGTCGGGAGTTCTCTGCAAACCGCTAAGCTTTTTACTTTTCTGATCGCGAATGACACTTTCGTAGTTTTTTCAGTCATTATATTGCAATGATGCCAGGTTAATACTCATGACGCAAACTTTACATCAAGAGTCAAATAATTTTGCTTTTATTTTAGATTCCACATCACTGGAATTAATTGAAATTACTCATGTTAGGAAAATTTTCGTTTACTACAGTGCGAAGAACGGGCACGCAGCTAGTAAATAAAAATAAATACTATATTTTCGGTGTGACATTATATATACGGATTAAATCTCAATTTCTCTTACTTCAAATGCCGATATATGCTGATATACTTATTAATATATCTAATGTGGCTGTATGTAAGTAATTGTTATTATTAATATTAATTTTCAATAAAATCCCAATAATAAGTTAGTATAAAATGGTAACGAAATCGCAGTCCTTAATTTTGCGAGACTCGCGAGACGTCTCACGTCTCGCGCAAGACGAGACAGCAATTTCTTTGCGAGACGCGAGACGAAACACAGTATTTGCGAGACGAGACGAGACAGAGGTTTACCACTGCGAGACGAGACGAGACAGCCCCGATTCTCGTCTCGCACGTCTCGCGTCCATCCCTAGCAACCGTTGCCATCGCTCGACATAACTACCAGCAAGATGGCGGACGATCGAAACGTTCATTGCGTGCCACAGACCTAGAGACCCTTTTTTGACGACAGCTGCTGTGCCTGCTTGTAGTTAAGTCGAGCGATGGCAATGGCTGCCCTTTTTTCAGCAATGGTAAAGGGTTGCACCTCAAAGAGTTAACAGTTTTGCCCTTTTCAAAAAGGCACTGAAGACTGAAAGAGTTTCGGATGATCGAGGCATTGCAATGCGTCAGAATTTAACCGGTGAAGTTGCTTTAATTGTTTTGAAGGAACATGCAAAAAAAAAAAAAAAACACGTCCAATTTGGTTCCACTTTTGTTATTGTAAGGGAGTGCCAAAAATTTAAAGTTTGTTTTCACATATTCACTGATGGTGGAGGTTAGATCAGACAATCATTCAGAGGCCGGCCATTATTTATTTTATCTTCTCTTCAAATTGGAAAATTGATAAAACAGAAAAGATGCGTTTGAATTCACCACAACTAATAAAACTAGCTGATTTTTTTAATTTTTTTTTTTTTTGTGTGTGTGTGTGTGTGTATATGGATTTATTCTGGTGCAATGCGACTACAAAGCAGTTTATTCGCCTTGAAAAGACTTCCTTTCAGGGCTTGTTTCCAAATGAAAGTAATTAGTTTCTAGTTTGTATACAGCAATTATATCGTTACAAATTAAAATTACAGTTCCGATATGCAGTGCTGAAAAATGTTCTAATTTCTCATTTCTGCCTTTTTTAAAGTATAAAATAATGATCTTTTTGATTAAAAATACACAAGTATTATGCAAAGACTTTTTTCTTTGTATAATGTTAGTCACTTTAATTTTATGGATGAAAATGCAGTAAATACAATACGCTTATCAGTGCAGTTTAACTGAAAACTTGATTACTTCAAACACAAATAATCATGGTCTTCCATCTTAAATTTTAACAAAACAACAGGTTACCATAAGGTCACAAACTCCCCAATCATCAGAGGAAGCGGTTTGGGCCGGCATCAAATCATGCAGCTGGCGACATAAACGCAAACCAAGTTTCTAGCTTCTCCGAGTCAAAATGTAGACTAAACGTACCTTATGTGACACAGCGAAATGACCTCAAAATGGCGGCGCTTCTCTTCCGAGCAAAGCGATGCGTCACAGTCCTCACTCAATGTAACGAATTCTTCGATCCTTTAGCTATCGAGTGGTGCAATTAAATTTTGGATGTATATGATAGCAGAGCACAGGGGTGTAGCCAAGGGGGGGGGGGTTACAGGGGTCATGCATACAAAATGCATATTCTTCACTACATTATCACATGTATACATATATATGAGTTGCAGTAGTCGTAACCCCCCCGCATGAAAAATTTCTAGCTACGCCCCTGGCAGAGCATATTTTAACGTATAAAGTAGGTGGAACTAGTGCCACCCAGTGGGAAGATAGTGCCACTTAGTGATATAATAAGTGCCACGTATGCCACCCAGTCCAGTGGTGTAGCGAGCGAAGGTTTTGGGGGGTCAGAACCCTCCCCCTTAAATTTTTCAAAAAGCGCCTTATTCTTGGCCATGAGAACCGGGCCCGCAAAATAGAACTGCTCTATATCTTTCATCGCCTAATTTTTAATTAGAAATTTTAGAGCTGTTTTATGCATAACTTCTTTTTACAATTGTTAATATGAAATAGAATAGAAGTTGTTTTTGTGCAGTGGAAATATCCGATGATGGAGACAGATTCTTAACAGTAAACTAGGGGACTCTGTGGCAACAAAGAATAATAGGGCCTCATCTTCACTACTTTTTCCAAGCTTAACCTATGTTAATCGAATTATGGTCCCCTTTTCTTGCATGTATGCCATCTCTTAAACTCGGGCCGGGGTTCTCAATGTACCTTAAGAAGGGCCCTTTTGAAGCTTACTATTATTGAAGTCCCTATTTCCTGAACTCAAGATTTTTCGTTATGGGATTGCCTAAACCCCTCTCTCCCTAAAATATTTTTTCTGGCTACGCCACTGACCCAGTCTCAGTCATTGCTCCCATACAGCGCGAGTCTGAAGCAAAACTCAATTTTATTATTTAAATTATTAATCATGAAAATTTTCAATTTCTTTTTATCCTTTTCCCCCATTTTCTTCTTCATGTTCTTTTTATCATCTATTAACCCTTCTTAACCCTTTGAGGCGCAACCCTTTCCCAATGCTGAAAAAAGGGCAGGCACAGCCAGCTGCGTCAAAAAAAGAGTCTCTAGATCTGTGGCACGCGATGAACGTTTCGATCGTCCGCCATCTTGCTGGTAGTTAAGTCGAGCGATGGCAACGGCTGCCCTTTTTTCAGTATTGAGCAATCTATCCAGCTGTTCTCGCATTCTTCCATTTTTCAGCAGATGTCAGTGCTGTTAAAAATAATCGTGACGGTTTTATTACGGGAAATGACGTGCTCAAAAGTAAAGGATTCTTGTGGAGCTATGTCACCCGCAACTATTTTTATAGAAATCAAATCTATTCTTCGTGACTGGCAACAGTCACAACGTCAGAATTTGGTGTTGCCAGAGCGGTAACACTGCGCGTTAAAGGGTTAAACGTGGTTTGACGCTTTACGCGAAAAGAGGGAAATTAGACAAGTATGTATTATATACGTGTGTGTGTACTTTGTTTGTCTCATAGCCTTCGTGCCACCTATTAAAATCTCTTAAAATATACTCTGGATGATAGATATGTAGCTGCAACATCAAACTGTATCCCCCGATTTCGTTATATCATAAGTTTTCTGAATTGCCTCCCACTACGGAAGCAGATTTAGACAAGTCACGTCCAAATGTCCAGAGTACTTTGAAGTTGTTTAACAAACAAACTTGCAACTGTACTGTGAAAATCCAATTATATACTTTATTTAAGAGTACGCTCCATACAACGCATTGTATCGTATTGTATACGTTTGAAGGACGCAAAGACGATTTTAACTATCATTATACGTGTTTGTCCGGGGCATACTAACTTAAGCGACACCTAAATCGGGTACGGCATGGAAACGTAGATTTATCGTACTTATAGCGAATTTGTGAATGATTGTACTACTGGGTTAGCGGCCCTTGAGTTTGCTCGGCAACATTGGGATTACGTCAAAATCGCAACTATGCTTTAAGACTGCAAACATCCATTGGAATAAAATATTTCCGGAAGATTTCACCACCGCCATCTTGGCGATATATCTCGCTTTCTTGCTGATGGAATTTCTGGCTATAACCCACAAATACCGACTTTTTTATGAGTCTCTAGAAGCATAAAAGTTTGTGTAGACCAGGTCGACCTGTCTCCTGGGCTGTGTGCTCTCAACGAATTGCACCTATGCAAATCTATGTCATCAGCTTGGTGAAAGTGACAACAACATTTGTGTTCGAGCGGACTGACCTGACTTCTTATATTACAATTTTAAAAGCGTGACGTAAAATCGACGTCGATCCTACTTGTGTATAAAAAATTAGATGGGAATAATCGGGGCCGTCATTATTAGCAACGGGCCTGCGTATGAGTTGCCATCACTAAAAATGAGTTTATCATTGAGGCCTGTTTTCCCCCAGTGACAGTGTTCTATTTTTTATTCTAAGTATTATAAATGTTATATTATTTTATTATTTTAAAACAATTTTTTATACTTTTGTCGTACTAAAGAACTTTAGATGTAGGTAATCGTTTTGTGAATCTTGCGCCATTTTGTTTCATGAAAATTTATCCTAAAATTCGAGCATTTTGCTCTGAATGTAAAGGTACGTGAACACTTTTATAATGTATTTAAAAATTCTAAAAATATGTATGTAAATCATGTTTAGTGAATAATTACTCATGTGTTATTTATAAATAAATTATTTTAATCAGAAATCGTATTACTTGAGTAGTTTTTATTCTTGTAAATAAGCATCACGTTGTGATACTATTTAGACAATTTAATTTTGCCAGTTGAAAATGTTATTTATCAGTTATTATCAGCCTTGATTATGTGATTCAGACTTACATCTGGTACAGTGCAGAAATACAGTAAATTATAAATTATTGATTTTTGCCCGTTTATACAGAAACTTCAAATGTAGTTAATATTTTGTACAAGCGTTCATTATGCTTGCTCAATTCCAAAGTTCCATTGAGAAAGCGACAAAAGAATAATATATACTACATGAAATTTCTTTATTAAAGAATAATTAATTCAGGCATCGCGCTATAGAGCGTATTTTATCAATTTTCTCCAATATACAGGATATCCCGAAAACACTGAAATGCGCTTTAATACATCATTTGTTAAAGATTAATCTTGAATTCTTTAAAATAACGTAGGAAATACGACTACGTTCATGAAATATTCATTATAAAAATGTCTTGTGTATTTAGTTATTTTAAAGTATATTAAATATCCACTTGTGAAACTAAAATAAGCAATCGTGAATCATGAGAGTAAGCGCTACTTTGTTTTTCCTTCAAATTATATGCATCTATTTTCTTTATGTAAATATGTATCATAGCAAACAAATTAATGATGAGTTCGTACTTGAATTAGTAACACAATTACTACTTAAAACTACATTAAATAACGTTTGAAAGCACTGGGAAGGTTAAGAAATGCCTGATGTATACGTGAAGACTCGAGCATCCGTAGGCCTCTTTGGATGGCTCATCAAAATACACGCGCAGGCCCGTTACTAATTGCGAAGGCCCCGGAATAATCCTCACCATTATTTTCCCCCATTAAAGTGAAGATTCAATAGGATACGAAATACTCGCTCTCATGACGAAGTTTTGTATTTCAACTGGTTAACGTGAAATGCTAATTCATAAAATTTCACAATCGTGACGAAAATATTACGATAGTATCATCTGGAATTTTGAAAAAAGATCAGCATATGACATTACAATAAAAAGAAACGATATATTAAAAATTAAAACTATTTATTAAGTTGTTTTTAATTATAAAGCATGGCATCACAGTTTTTTCACGAGTGGGTAATCTTCTAGAGAAGAGAGAACATTAAAAATTTTTAAATATATTTCATCATAAAGAGATACTAATTTAAAAGTGCTTTGAACTGAAATTGTTATCCAAAAATCATTTCTAATTCAAAAAGGAAAAAAAAAAACTCTTACATTTCTTCTTTTGCATTTGTAAGTTGAATTTTCTATGTAATTTTTAAGTTTCCTTTTATAACATTTAAATTAGATAATTCATTAAATAGGAGTTTTTTCATCTTTTCATTACTGAGCAAATATTATATATTTTTAAATACTTCAGCCGTAAGATTAAAGGGGGGGGGTAAGATTTTTAATTTATTTAGCTTTTTAAAAGTCTTAGATGATTATATGTGTCTAAATTTCAAGTATAAACTTTTCTTATAGAGAAGTTTCCGTGGAGTAGTAATTTTTTTGCTCTTTCATATACATTTCTTCAACAGATTTCTTGTTTGTCTGAAAAATACGGCCTATGTTCCGTATCCGGTGCCCCTTGGTTCTGGCGACATCGTGAGCGATGTTCAATGTTAGTAAAGTACCCTGCCGATGGTAGTTTGACTGGCAACCATAAAGAAATGCGTAGAGCTTGGCGACGTTTCTTTTGGAGGAATGATAATGCGTCAAATATTGTAAATTGGATAATTTAGAACTATTGAAAGATGCGAAATTTCTTGCACTTTCGGGCATGCGTAATAGTTGTTTTTTAATCTAGCTACTGTGTATGTGTGACGTAAGCAGATGAATGTAACGAATTCGCTTGCTCAATTTGACGTCACTAAGCTGTTAATTTGCGTTTTGCGCATGCGTTATTGTTATTTTTTGTTTTTTCCTGTTATTTCGTCTACTATTCCAATTTGCTTCAACTAGTACTAATGTTTTTTTTTTCGATCTCGCAGAGGGGCCCGCGTTAGCATATTTTCGAATGTATGTATCGATGAATGTAACGAATTCGCTTGCTCAATTTGACGTCATTAAGCTGTTAATTTGCGTTTTGCGCATGCGTTATTGTTATTTTTCGTTTTTCCCTGTTTCGTCTACTATTCTAATTTGCTTCAACGTGTACTAATGTTTTTTTTGGGGGTCTCGCAGATGGGCCCGCGTTAGCATATTTTTGAGGCGGTGGCCGGACCCACTGATGTTTTTTTTTGGGTCTCGCAGAGGGGCCCGCGTAGCATATTTTCGAGGGGACCCTTTTGAGGCGGTGGCCAGACCCACTGATGTTTTTTTTGGATCTCGCAGAGGGGCCCGCGTTAGCATATTTTCGAGGGGGCTCCCTTGAGGCGATGGCCAGACCCACTGATGTTTTTTTGGGGTCTCGCAGAGGGGCCCGCGTTAGCATATTTTCGAGGGGGCCCTTTTGAGGCGGTGGCCGGACCCACTGATGTTTTTTTTGGGGTCTCGCAGAGTGGCTCGCGCGCCCTCCGAGAAAAATGTTTTTACATTACATAAATGGGGCTTTTACCAATATTTAGCAGGCTTTACACTAGATAAAATGAATATTCACTATTTGCGCCCCCCTCCGAAAGATTTTCTGGTTCCGCCCTTGGAGAACATATGCAAAGCTGACGTCATAAACTTGAAAATCGTCTGGATTTTTTATCACATGTTGGTCTGGAAAATCGTTTATTTTTTATTTTTTTTAATCAGAATCTGAGTGGCAATTCTGATAATTAAACGCGGTGCATTTGAAGTATAGAATTTTCATTTAGTGTTAATTGCATGAAAATTGAAGTTTGGTGTTCTTTGATTCTGAGTCGAATAAGTTTGTGGTGGATTTTCCTTGTGTTTTTGATTCCGTTTTACGGACCTTTATCGTAAGTTAGTGAGCGTCTCGGGGAATTTGTTCGTTAGTATGGATGTGTGGAATATAGAATGGGGGAGAAAAGTGAGGTGAGGTGCTTCTTTAATTGTACTTTTTCTCTAATTAATTTAATTGTTACTCAATTTAATTGTACTTAACTTAATTGTACTTAACTTAATTGTACTTAATTGTAATTAACTCAATTTAATTCTACTTTTTCTCTACGTACTAATGTTTTGTTGTGGATTTGACTGTTTTATATAGTGTCATTTACTTAGAATTTGTGTTTCTTTGTAAAATTTTAGTGGTATATACTAGTGTTTATTCGTCACAAGACGGCGATAGCCGTTGGAGCTTGGCGGTCGCCAGGGAGGCTTGGTGCCATGGCTGGAGCTTGGCGCCAAGGTCTGTAGCGCTCGCACTTGGCGATCTCCAAGCTCCAGCGGCTATCGCCGTGTTTACATGAGGGGCACCGTCTTGTATGATTTTACCAAAAATACTACTCCCCCCCCATTTATTACAGCTTTTGCTGGAATTGAATAGAAGAAAAACTGGTTAATTCCTGCTTTACAGCTTCTTGGCGCGTTTTCAAAAATCTCCAATTTGGCACGTTTTCACGTATCGTCTCAGAAAACAAATAAAAGTCGCTAAAGTTACCACATTAAACTTTTTATCGGCTCGTTGGCTAAGAAGCACCTTAAACTAGGAATCAACACCTTAAATATTTATGAGCTTCTTTATTTTTCATTTTCGAACGGTAAAAATGCTTTCAAAATTGGAGCGTTTAGGCCGTACGTCAGTTTCTAAGAATTCTGAAGTCACATTCAAACATGCACCAAACTAGGGGCCAAGATCCCTAAACTCGCTACGCCCGCTTTTCGTATGAAGCATTCCACCCTTAATAAGGCTTATTCGTAAAAAAAGGAATAATTTCAACAAACAAAACTCAAATGTTGGATCAGATAGAATGTTACCGAGCTACACATTGCTAGGTTCTTGCAATGTTGCTTGGAACATAAAAATTTAAACTTGCGCTATTTTTAATTGTGTGAAACCCGTGGAACACCTTGGGTATTAGCCAATTATGGCAAATTTTCATAATCTGGCGACTTGCATATATGTATAGTTAATAATTAGCTATAAGAAAACAGTACTTCATATGTTTTCTTTGATAAAAACTACGGAACAGCAAGGATAGCTTACCATCAACGGCGACTTTTCATTATTTGGTGATTTGCACGCGCTCACAACCTATAATTACTGCTCATGTAAGGTTAGCGGAAAGCCGTTATCCATATTTTCATATACATTATCCTTTGCAGATTGGCGTATTTAGCACCACGAATCATATATCATCTCGCCGCGCTGGCAAATAGGCTGGCACTCCTCAGAAACACAATGATATTTATGGCTATGGTGGCACAGTTAACACCACCAAATATTTCTACTGGTAGCAAGTACTCCAGCTAGACCGAACCGGCTTTAAAATAATCTGCATTTTAATTATTTTTCATTTTCACGATATTAAGTTCTAACATTTTTGAACTCGTGGTTCAGAATCACCCTGCTTAGAAAGATATCATTTTGCCAGATCGTACCTAGTGCCAAGATGGCGCTTTTAAAATCAGTTACAATTAGTTATTCTGTTTTGGGAAAGCGAATAATCGCTAATTCTAAACTCCTGTTGTTCAAGCGAACTTAATTTGAAAACTGTCAACTTTGTGTAACACACTTTGAGTTATTTATTTCATATACTTTTTATTTTGGCGTAAAATGGGGGTAATTCTACTTCATGTTTGTCAATTTCACGCGATTCTACATACTTGGAATTGCTTTGTTGCAAAGGAATGAATGATTTTATGCCAAATCTGGCAACCATTATGATTTATTTTTCCCGTTTTTTATTAATATCTTCTAAAATAATTCGGTTTTCGAAATTTAAGTCAGATTATCAGGTTCCTCGGAATTTTCCGAATCCGTGGACTTGTTTTTTGAAATTCAAATCCCCACGATTTATGAGAAGATAGCCGAACAAGCTCGTGACAGCGGCGGCGGCGACAGCAACCGTTTTTTTTTTCTCTCTTAGTATAGAGAGACGAGTGAGCTAAAATGTGCTTTAGCCTCACTGCTTGGCAATATTTCTTTTCAATGGGCTATAAACGCGCCAAATATTCTAAATCTGATATTTTAAAACTGGAAAAATACGAAATATGTTGCATTTTCGCACACGCATTATTGAATAATTTTGTTATCTTGCTACTCTAATTGGATTAGGATTGAAAAGTTCGTTAGCAGGGGCATGTCGCCAATCCTGTTACGATCGCCAAAGCTTACGATAAATAACAGGTTTGGTATCGTTTACCAATCGAGATGAATTGAAAGAATTTGAGAATTTTGGATGTGATTTTTGAATCTGTTTTTGAAGTTTTAGCAGTTTTTTAAATGGTATTTTTCTAATATTTTGACTAACAATTTAGAGAATTTTGGGAATTTAGAACTTAAACGTATTACTCCATATTTAAGTTTTTCTTTCTTTCTTTTTTTTTTTTTTTTGGCTTTGAAAGGTCATGTTGGATACATTTTTATTGATTTGAAGTTTCCACTTAAGTGTATTTTTCATTTGATTTCTTATTTTTTGTAATGGTTTATTTGACGAATTTCAGTTTGGCGAAAAAAAAAGGTGCCAAGAAACACGTCGGCGACAAAAAAATCGGGCGGAAAAAAAGCGAAGAAAATTTGAAACACTTTCAGATTTTAAATACGCAATAGGGTGCTATATATTAAAAGAGTATCATAATTTATGCGATTTCCCTATTTTTCTTCCTTATTCCATTAAGTTGGAAATTGTATCATTATTCATGAGTGTGCCGTATTTTCCTATCTTGTTTCATAAAACGCATCTTTGGAATCGAAATCAATCTTAAAAGCGCCTACCAAAATTATTTTACAATCTTCGCAAATATATTAAAACTATACTTCACCGTTTTAAATATTGTTTCGAATGTGCATCATAATCCATGAGTGTGACATGTTTGCCTTTCTTGGGTTGATTCCTACTTTAACGCCCCGACCCCCGCCAAGGTGGCGATAGTTAAACATCTATGCAGTTACCACGACGATTTTTTGTATTTATGTGGCAATCGTAATTTGGAACTAAAATGGCGATTTGGAACAAAATGTAAGTACAGTATTACGTTACATTTTTATTTATTTTGAGTTGCCAATTAATGTAGTTTTAATAATTAAGTGTCTTCAAATTCCTTAACTGGTGCGTTTATCGCTAATTTCTTCACTTTAGTTTTCGTCTACTTCTTTTGGGAGCGTTGAAACTTGTGCAAACTCCTAGAGACCCTTGACTTGAAAGCTCGCGAAAGGTTGGCGGGAGTGGGGGCGTTAAAATAGGAGTCAACTCTTTCTTGTACCATAAAATACTGTTCCATAATATCTTGTACATTTTAAATACTGTTTGAAATGGGCATCATAATCCTTGAGTTTACCGTGTTTTCCTTCCTTGCTCCATAAAACACGTCTTCGGAATTGAAATCTATATTAAAATCGCTTACAATACTGTTTGACAAGTTTCGCCAGACATAGTCAAACTATACTTCACCTTTATAAATACCATTTGGCAAGTGTATCATAATCTATGAGTGTACCGTATTTGTCTTCTCTGTTATATAAAACACTTCTTCGAAATTAAAATCTATATTAAAATAGCCTACTAAAACTATTTTACAATATTCACCAGGCGTTTTCTAACTATACTCGAAATATATTTATAATAAACTAGCTGGAATCCGTCGAATTCGACGGTCACTTTATTGACTTACTTAATTACAATTACTTAAAATTTGTTTTTAACTATCACACTTTATCACTTAAAATTTGTTTTTAACTATCTTTATTGACTAAAAAAAAGAAGAGTACATATTAAATGACGAATGAGCTCGATTATAGTTACAAATTCTTAATGAGTATTTCGTTGAAGACCATATTTTGGGTAAAGCCATCGACCACGGAACGTCCAGGTGAATTATCGTGAGTGATCTTGACTGCCGCGGCATTCTTTGATCTAGCCATTGAAAGAGCGAAATACATTTCATGAGAAAATACGGGTTCAGGAAAGTAAACGCCAACAGTATGAAGTGAAAATAGTAAAAATATGCCGGACACATGATATTAGTAATGGTTCGTAATACGATTGGCAGCAGTTTGCCAGCACATTTGGCGAAGAAATTGTTTGGCGAGAATGACCGCCGGAATAATACCTAAGTACCGAATGCTGTTCTTAGAAGTTTTTCCAAATCGCCATTTTAATTCTAAATTAAGGTTGCCATATAAATACAAAAAATCGTTATGGTAACTCTATATGCTTAATTATCGCCCCCTTGGTGGGAGTCGGGGCTTAAAGTACAAATTAACCCGAGGAAGGCAAACGACACGGCACACTCATGGATTATGATCCACATTCCAAATAGGTATTTAAAACGGTAAAGTTACAATTGGAATATTTTTGGTAAAAAATTGTAAAACAGTTTTAGTAGGCAATTTTACGATAGATTTTGATTCCAAAAATGCGTTTTATGGAACAAGGTACAAAAATACGGCACTCTCATGAATAATGATACAAGTTTCCAACTTAATGGAAGAAGGAAAGAAAATAGGTAAGATGCATGCGTTACGAGACGCTTTTAATGTATAGCACTTTAGTGCGTATTTAAAATCTGAAAGTGCTTCAGATTTTCTTTTCTTCTTTTTTTTTTCGTAATCAAGCTTTCTAATTTGTATAAGCTTATATCGCTTGGCATACGTAGGTAAAAGTAACAAATGTGCTAGTTCCATTTGATGTCATTGTGCTGTTAATTTGAGTTTTTGTGCATGCCTTATTACTTTCTTGTACGCAGTTGTCTGTTGCAGAGATTATTAACAGGACCACCCAAAAGAATTTCAATACATTAATGTCTATGGACATCTTCAATATATTACGTCTGTAGTCAGCCATTGTTTGGTCCATGCCCAAAATCTCTCCATTTGTCATCTACCTTGGCGAGTTTTGCCGCAATATCGACAAGGTTGACGTTAAAAATAATTACATATTTCGTTTAACTCTAAAACTGTTTACTGTAGAATGTTGAGACTTTGTATTTAGAACTAGCGTAACATACAATTGTGCTTTTTTTTATTGCAATCGACTGAGTAATTTATTTACAGGATCAACCAAAAGACTTTCAATCCATTAAAGCCTATGGATAATTCATTAAGAGTCTCTGATGAATCACTATTTCGGCTATGACCAAAATCTCACTAACTGTCTCAAACTCGTCGGCTTTCTGCGAAATGTCGCCCAATTAGGCGCCAAAAACGAATTTTTCAAATTGAACCCAACTTGCCGACATCTCAACTATTTGGCTAGCAATTGCTAAACCTTACTATTATTGCAGTATTTTATTTCTTCCAAGCAAAAACGTTTAGAGAAGTGCACCGAAAATATTTATGACTTAACAAACGTACAAGGAAGTCATGCAGTGTCCAAATCAGATTTTTTTTTCTTCCGATCTTTAAAGCGCCTGGCTATAATTACCGCCCACAGAAAGTGTCCGGCAGTGTTGATTCAAAATCTGTAACAATATTCTGTACAACAAACTTAAAAATCAGCCGTGAGACTTTAAGTAAAGTGAGTATTATTTTTACGCATCTGTATCAAGTGGTACCTGAGAATTGGCCGTCGGCCCAAGCTAGCAAAAGAGTGCATACGTTTACTGTACGAACTAAGACTACTCTATCGTATACATTTTGTGCATGAGGAAATAAGTAAGGTCTAAGGGCCCTGCGATCTCTTGATCTATATCTTCAGTTAGCGACATTAACGATCTCCACGCTTGCTATTTTTACAACACGTGGACTTTTTAATAAACGTGTGTTTTCTTCTTTTTATGATAACATAAAAACATATTTATCCTCGCCCCGTGTTCCGATAGATGGTCAAAAAAGAAAAAAAAAAAAGAGACATTTATTTCGTAAACGTGTTGTTCGAAATCTATTGCATTACGATAGATTTTTTTTTTTTTATGACAGGCATGCTTATCGATTAACAAGTAGTATGAAATGACTTTAATTAATGAATGCTTTTAAACATTTTTTTTTGGACATGCTTATAAAGTTATTTAAATATTTAAAACATGATAATGTGTTTTAAATTAAAAAAACATAAAAATTGCTATAATACGAGTGAGATCTGTTAATTATATAATTAAAATCTCATAAACTCGATTTGGACTCTGATGGGTGGGGGGCTCTGGTAATCTAGATTTAAAAAAACGTCCCGATAACTCTATTTTTGATTGAGGGCTCCGGCATTTGGTTATATAATTGACAGGCTGTATGTTTTTATCGGCTTCAAAAGCGGAGAATATATTATGTTCAACACGTTTATATATACAATAGAAGTCAAAGCCCGCTGTGAAGGCAATTACAACGGGCGCTAGAAAAAACATTTGACGAAAATATATCTACACTCAATATAGTTAATTTTCGTCCGCTTAAAATGAATAACATCATATTCAATTTTTATTATAAACTATAATCGAATTTCATGCTCTTCTGGAAACGTTTGGAAACTTTTCGAATTCCCGCGATCTCGTTTTGTGTAAACACAGCCCCTCTTTTATCAATGCTTCATGCGGGCGATATCATATTAATAAAAAAATAAAACTATGTTATCTGGAAAAACAATTTTAAACGAATTGGAATACCTATTTTCCCTTCAAAGCCTGATGACCGTGATTTCAGTATGACGTAATTATCACTTGCGGCAATTGATATTGTCACGCCAATTGTCTCAGAAATAAAATGAAGCAGAAAATAACGAAAAATCACTTCAAAACAAGGGAATTGGTGGATTTTCAGATTTTTAAAGTAGCGCAGATTGTTTTCTATGTTTTTATACATGAAAAATTTAGAGCTGATCCAACAAATGGAGCAAATGTTATTACGCTTCTTGTACTTAAAATTTTAATCTTTTTGGGATAATGGCAGTAAAAGTTTTATCTAGGAATGTTTAACCGGAATTGCTACAGAATAAGTGAGCAAGTGATCAGCGTAACTATATTATTACTTCCTTGCGTACGGAGTATGAGGCAGTAATGTGATCTCGAAAAATTTTGGGGGCCAGATTTCGACGAAAAGACCGCGATTTGGACTAACTCTTAATTTACTTTTAAGAATATTTGCGATGCATCTTATCGTACGCTAGCATGCACGTTCATATAAATGCGTCTGGAACTCATTTTGACCGACAGCGAGTCTGTTTTGACCAGTTTTTCCATGCCGTCTGTACGTACGTTATGTATATAACTCGCATATCTCAAAAAGAATTTGTCGTAGAATGTTGAAGCTTTATATTTAGGATTGTAGTAACAAGGAAGTTGCACAGCTCCCCTTTTGGTCCCAATCGACTGGATAGTTTATCTACAGGACCGCCCAAAAGATTCGAAATACATTTCCTTCTATGGCCCGAAATTCATTAAACTCGCATATCTCAATAATTATTTGACGTAGAATGTTGAAGCTTTATATTTAGGATTGCTGTAACATGAGGTTGTGCACCTCTTCTTGTGGTCCCATTCAACTGGATAGTTTATTTACATTACCGGCCAAAAGATTTTAAATACATTATGCTCTATGGGCAGAAATTCATTAAAGCGTATTTTAGAGGTATTGGGCTATTTCAAACGACTCACAAGTTATATATGCTGTGAAGGGTTACAAAATGAATTACTCCATCGAAAAAAGTGTCCTTATCAATTATAGTTCTGCTATAGGAACACTCAAAAGATTTCCAATACATTACTGTCAATGGCAATTTTAGGGACATTCATCCAATTTCAAGCACAATAACGTCCTACCCTATAGTTAGGTAATGGTCCTACCAAGGTCTCGTGCCTTCCTCATAAGCGTAAAGTTTTCAAAATTATAGTAAAAATAATTTAATTATAGTAATTTAATTATAGTATTTAAAAATAATTAAATTAAATTATAGTAAAATTAATAAAGTTTTCAACCACATATATTCACGTCAGTGGCGTAGCCAAAGGGTGGTGTTAGGGGGATCATAACCACCCCCCCATGAGGAATATTTTGCCCTACAAAATGTATATTCTTCACTCCCTTATCATACACCCGTATACATATATGTGAGTTGCAGAAGTCGTATCCCCCCCCCATGAAAAATTTCTGGCTACGCCACTGATTCACGTACATATAACTTACTCATAGCTGCCAACTACTACGGAATATAATCAACAACTTCTTCTACATGATTTTTCGGTTAAAATATAACAAAATTTTTGTGCTGCACGCGCGAACTGGTTACTATTTTGAAAAAATACTTTAAAAATATACTGTTTACAAAAAGTGGTTAGTGGTTAATTATATTCCGTAGTTCTTGGCAGCTATGACTTACTATATATAAGTGTAAATTATTGGAGTCGCTCGAGCTCTATGGGTCCACAGAATTCTACACCTATGTAAGGTAAGTATCTATGTTAGTATCTTCCTACCATGTTATAAGTTAAAAATAGAAGCAAAGCAAAAAATCCAAAGGAGGAAAAAAAAACAAATATTTTCGATGAGATAGTGCATTTTAGACTCATCTGAACTTTTCTTCACTTCATACTTTACATTGCATAATCTGATTTTAATTAACAGAGCTTGGTGCCAGAAGAGGGCAGCTTATACTAACATTGTATGTTACGTGGCGTCACAATGAATACTAAATCATGATTGATATCAAAAGAAGAAAATTTTTAAAAGTACAAGTAAAGGTTTTTTTAAACGTTTATAAATGTGTGAAATACTTTTTTATGTTAGTATAATTGAGTTTTCTGTATTTAGTAGCAGTGGCGCCGACTACGTGGGTGCTCCGGGGCTCAAGCACCCACTGAAAAAATTCTGTGGGTGCTCCGCACCCACAGAAATTTTAGTGCCAAGTCATACTTTGAAGTTCGCAGAAAGGGCTAGGAAAAGACGTTTATGTGGGTGCTTTGGGCTTGTATAAAAAATTACGTTGGATGCTGAGCACCAGCAGTCGTCTGATAACCCCAACACAGTGAAGTACACTGAAGGAGGGTCCCCCCCCCCGCCCCAGTTATGTCATTACGTAATATGAATATGTGTAAAGCATACTGAACTTTTTGCATTATTTCAGTATTATAATGCTTTATTTGCTTATTAGTTGTGTGATATTTTAAAAGTTTAATAGAAAATCTTTAATGAGGCCAAATGTATGTGGGTGCATCGGCATGGACGTCCATATGAGTACTTTAAGACCAGGGGAGGAGGGGTTATTTCTTGCATTTGTAAGGTCGCGCTTTCAAATATTTTAGTACTGAAATAGTTAAAAAAAAGGTTAGCTAATATAAAAATATACCGACGGCTAGAGGGAGGGACCCGAGCCCCCCACCTACTTCCCTATATGAGCACCCATGTCCTTTATAATTCAGATGCGCATGAGGAACTTCGATGAGACAATCACTGGCGTAACTATAGGGCGGTAGAACGGGCAAAAGCTACTACGGTCCCAAGCCGGAGGGGGAGTCTTACCCAAATAGAACGCTAGAAAAAGCGAACTGCAACATGTTGGTTGAGATTCTGTACAATGAGGAAGGACCCTATCCAATGAATTCATTACGAGCCCTAACGGTATAGTCACGCCACTGATGACGACGAGTGCTTTGCAACTGCATAATTCGAAAATAAAATTTTAGTGAGGGACGGTTTTTTTTTTATGTAGTATGTCAGATCTCAAGCACCCACAGAAAGGTTTTCGTGGGTGCTAAATACTTGCATGTATTTAAAGAAAGTGCTTAATTTGCATGGGAGCTCAGTTCCACTACTATTTTTTTCTCGGTGAAATTTTACACTAAATTTAAAATTTTAATAACCATCGTAATTGTTTCTGTTGATAAGAATTTTCTTACATCGCAAACTAATACAGAGGTAACAAAAATTAACTTAATAATAACTTAAATTAGGTATTAATTTTGTAAATTGCAATACAAAAAATTAGGGCCCTTGCACTTTTTTGGATAGAAATTAAACCCTGTTTAAAGCCAACTGAATGACAGCTACTTTCAGCTTATCGCTGTAGTTCGGGAAAAAAAAAAAAAAAAAAAAAAACATGAAATTTTGGTACATAAATTCAAAAAAATTAATTATGTCAAATATTTCAAATTTTTAGGATGTATGTTTTAGAAACTGCACTATACACTGAAATAAACAATAAACCTGTATCATTTACGAAACTTTTAGAAAAAATTCTTAAAAATCGAAAAATTTAAGGAACTTGTTATTCTTTATTTTGGTATGTAGTGCAGCTTATAAAGAATCATCTTAATTTTTTTCGAATCCTTGGTGCGATAGTTTACTTTAATTTGTGTACTAAGACCGTTATGCAGATTTTGTTTCTTCGGCATACACCCTTATGTGCCTCGGAACTGGAGTAATTACAATAAAATTCCAATAAGTTGTAACTTAGCACATACTCTAAAATTTTAAAAAGTGCATGAAAACAAAAAAGGGAATCCGAACAGGTAATATTTTTTCTCTACTTAAAATAATAATAATAATTATAATAGCTTCTCATATGAGTACTAATTTAGAGGTATGGGGGTTATCTTAACTTTCAGACATTTTAGCACTAAAATAATACTTAGAAGTTCAGTATACTGCAAAAATGTTTACTATACCGATGACTAGGCGGGCTCAAATCTCAATCCCCCGCTGCCACTTGCCTTCCTATCTGGCGCCCATGGAAACAATGTCTTTCTAAAATTCAAAGCTTTTTCACAATGTGATGTGCGACTCCCTACAGCCCCACAGGCAATGCCTTTGTTTGCCCACTGCAGCAGAAGACCTAAGTGCCCCCCCCCTTTCTGACTCCACAGATCTCATCCCAGAATCCTCGTCCTCCATGGGAAAATGTATGAATACAATCAGACTGTGTTAGCCCAAGAGTACCGGAAAACAGAGAATTTCAGACAAAGCCACTGGCTACAATCAGAAGTTCACGCGGGAAAGATAACACAGGTGAAAGACTCATTCCCATTATGGAAATGTTTTGAGATAGTTCTAATAATATTACTGCAGGATTCCGAAGTGAGTAGGTTTAATTGTTTTTATTGTAAACAGAGAACATCAAGGTCTATCTGTTTACAAGCACCTAATATACAACACTTTGTATGTCTCTGGAACAAAAAAAGATGCCCATTCATCAAAAAGTGTCGGCGCTTTAGTGTTAATTGAATGAGACTGAGACAAGGCTTCTAAGATATAAAGGTTTGTGTCACTTTTTTCTAAAGTCTCAATTTCCTTTTCTTATTTTTTAATGATTTTAGTGCTCAGTTATTTATTGAAAAGGATGGAACAGACTGTGGTCCACACTAACATTTCGAGATGCCTTCCGTTTCATTTTCTGCGAATATTTTGTTCAATTTTTGTTCTTGTTTGACAAAGCGGAATTAGGTACTATTTGCTTTGATCTAGCCCAATTCTGTTTTTGTAAAATTATACTGAAATCATGGGCGCATGAACACACATTACTGAAATGTATGTCTCTTGTAATTTGCAAATTTTACCACGTAATAGTAGAGGGTAAAATAGCTCTACTTCAGGAGGATGCTCAAAATCATGCCTGTAGGTTATATGGCCAACAATTCAAAATATTTTTTGAATAATTATTAACTCTAAGATAAACAACTTTTTTTGTTCTGCTTTATTTTTCTGTTTGCATTTAAATAGTTACCAATTTTTTTTTATGTGGTCCTACACACACTTCAACATACAAAACGTTGCATTAACTCATTCTGAGGAAATTATCTAGTTTTATTTTAAAGGTATAATGTTTGTAATTTTTTTAATTTGTTGGGGAAAAAAAGAAAAGAAAATAGGCAAGGCTTAGTTGCAGCTGTTTATAGGGGTACAAAAATGTAAAAAAAAAAAAAAAAAAAAAAAAAAAAAAACAGGATATGAATGAGCTGAGAAACAATACTATGAATAACATTTTTTGAAAACTCTGAGGATTTCAGACAGGGATGAGATAGATTAAACAAGAATAGCATTGATCGTGAATTGTTACAGCTGAAAACTGAATCCCTTTTTATACAAAATTTCCATTTACACCCTCCAAAAAAAGTATTCGAGCAAGAGAGAAATTTCCTATTTTAGATTTGCGAATAATGATTGAGTTTTTGAAAAACGCACAACTTGATAGAAATATGGAAAGTCATATTTATACATAGCCTAATTCATATTCTATGATAAATAATTTTTAATATACGAAACCAACGTAGGAAATTTCTCTCTTGCTCGAATACTTTTTTTGGAGGGTACGCGTACATGACAAGAAATTTGTTTGTTTGTGATATTGTTGTTGCATGTCCCCCCCCCCCCCAATAAACGTAGTAATACACTTTTCTTTTGCTTTGAAATTTATAATGATTAGTTAAAACCAATCGAAATTCTATCGCTAAAAGTTTAAAAAAAAAGTGAAATAGTGTAATACACCTCTTTCGGGTCTGATTTATTACAAGGGCAAAGGGTGTGTGTGCCCAGGAATTCTCGAATTTTGACAGAGAATTTGCGTAAGGCAAACAAATTTAAGGTGACTCCAGCATAAGCAGATTTTTCTAAAAGAAGGGCATTTCATCAGAAATACTTCATTACTTTAAAAAGAATCTTGATTTTAACTGGTTTGCTGTTATCGTTACAAGACACAACGGAGGAGACTTTCATTCTATGCCCAGCGTTGCTTCACCGTAGTACAGATAATCGGATGCCAAAATTCACACTATTCACTTAAATTAAACTTTGAATGTCACCTTCAGCGCTGGGAAAAAAACATGCAATTTTGGTATATAAATACAAAAAAGAAAACTAATTATCTCAAGCACTTCACAATTTTTAGGATGTAGGTTCACAAGCTGTACTAGACACCGGAATAAACGAAAAATGTTTGCAGAATGGCCACTCTTAGAAATATTTTGCTGTGCAGTTCCACGTTTAAGAATTTTTTCTGAAAGTTTCATGAAAGTTTTCAAATTTATTGCAGTGTGTAGTGCAGCTTGTAAAGAATCATCCTGATTTTTTTCGAATCTTTGGTGCAGTTAGTTTATTTTAATTTGTGTACCAAAACCGTGAAGCAGATATCGTTTCTTCGATTTATACCCTCAGATATTGGATATTTTATGTGGAGCTAAAATGATTATTTGTATTACCCATTTCCCACTGGTAAAATTGTGTACGAAAAGTCAAATGAATGATTGAGTAGTTACGAACAAGGAAGCAAATAATAGGAAAAGATTGAAGGGTAGTTGGAAAAGATTCCATAAAGTTGGAAAGTGTATCGTTATTCATGATTGTGCCGTATTTTTCTTCCTTGTTCCATAAAAACCCAGTGGTTATTTGTATTCTTTGCAGTGATTATTTATATTCTTTGTTAAAATCACCTACTAAAACTATTTTACAATCTTAGCCAAGTACATTCCAACTATACTCCCCTTTTAAAATAAATTGTCGCGTTTTGGCACCAAAGTTAGCGAACAAACTTCACAAAACACACAAACGCGAAAAAACAAACTTCCTTTATGAAAAATTACAAACCTTGTGCGACTTTCAACATTTTATTAACACCCCCCCGCACGGACTTTTAGGGCACCCACAGAAATTTTGTAAAGTCGGCGCCTCTGTTTAGTAGTAAATTATTGGGTGGGTTCAGCCCCTATTTACAATTTATTGGGGGGGCTCGAGCCCCACAGGCCCATATAACTCTACGCCTATGGCCTTCCTCAAGAATTATGCCAAAAGTCGCCAACCTTGGCGACTTTTTGTGTACGTGTATATGTATTTAACTCTCCAATCTCAAAAACTATTAGTCGCAGAATGTTGAAATTTCAAATAAAAGATTGTAATATTATCTAGTAGTGCATCTCAATTTTTTGTTCCAAACTACTGAAGGGTTTATTTACAGGACCACTCAAAAGAATTTCAGTACATTAATGTCTATGGACATCTTCAATATGTTACCGTCTGTAGTCAGTCATTGTTTGGTCCATACCCAAAATATCGCCATTCGTTGTCGACCTTGGCAAGTTTTGCCGAAATATCGCCAAATTTGGTGCCAGAAATAATTTCACATTTCGCGTAACTCTAAAACTTTTAACCGTAGAATGCTGACATTTTGTATTTAGAACGTCTGTAACATCTAACTGTGCATCTCTGTTTTGTTTGCAATCGACTGGGTAATTTATTTACAGGGTCATCCAAATGTATTTAAATACATTAAGGTGTATGGATACATTCAATTCATTGAAAGTCTGTGGTCAGTTAGTACTTTGGCTATCCCCAAATCTCGCAAATTATCTCAAGCTTGTCGGCATTTGGTGAAATATCGTCAAATTAAGTGTCAGAAGGAAATCTTTCAAATTGAACCCAGCTAGGCGATATCGGAAATATTTGGCTAGAAATCGCTAAACCTTACTGTTAATGTAGTATTTTATCTCTTTCAAACAAAATAAGTTTAGAGGAAGTGTGCCGAAAATATTTTTGATTTAATAGGCGTGCAAGGAAGTTATGTGTTGTCGACATCAGATTTTTTGAAATTTGTAATCTAGTTATTCTAATTTGCCTAGGCGTACAGTTAACTACAACGCATTATGATGAGAGGCTCACCATTGATTTTTTTTTTTTAACCTTATCGAAGAAACAGAGGTATATTTTCGAGGGGCTCCTCTACAGTGATGGCCTGACCTACTGATTTTTTTTGGAATCTCGCAAAGGGACAGCGGCAGCATATTTTCAAGGGGGGGGGGGCTACAGCAGTTGCCAGGCCCACTGATACTTTTTTAGGTCTCGTAAAGGTCAACGGTAGAATACTTTCGAGGGGCGGCCCTGCTTATTTTCAATAATTTGTTACTTTTTACCTATATAAATGTCCATTCTTTTAAATATTTGTTTTTCCTAAATCACCGTTTTTTTAGCACTAGGGTGCTATTTCGCTCAGTACGAAAATTTTGTCTGACTGACTGATGATCACCGCACATCCAAATCTACTGATACAGACAGGAAAATGTTGGAGCTTATAGCTTTTGTGCCAAAGGCGTCATTTAAGAAGCGATTTTTAAAAATTCGAACAAAGACGGGGGCGGCGGCTCAAATCGCTCTTTTCACGTTTCCCTTCATATCTCAGCGGGGAAAAGAGATGGCAGAAAAATTTTTGCTTTAAAATATGACCAACAGAAATACCTAAAAATCAATTTTAGGTTTTTACTTCCTTGTACGTAGTATAAGGAAGTAATGTGATCCCGAAAAATTTTGGGGGCCAAATTTCGACAAAAAAACCGATTTTGACTACCTCTAAATTTAATTAAAAAAATTTTTTTCGATGCATCTCATCGTAGGCTAGCATGCACGATCATATTAACGCGTCTGCAACTCATTTTGACCAGCGGCGAGTCTACTGTGGCCAGTTTTTCCATGCCGTCTGTACGTACGTACGTATGTATGTAACTCGCATATCTCAAAAACTATTGGTCGTAGAATGTTGACATTTGATATTTAGGATTGTTCTATGATCTAGTTGTGCACCTCCCCTTTTGGTGGCAATCGAATGGATAGTTTATGTACAGGACCGCCCAAAAGATTCGAAATACATTACGCTCTATGGGCCGAAATTCATTAAACTCGCCTAACTCAAAAGCTATTAGGCGTAGAATGTCGAAACTTCATATTTTGGATAGTTGTAACATCTAGTAGTGCACCTCCCTTTTTGGTTCCATTCGACTTGATAGTTTATCTACAGGACTGCCCAAAACATTCGAAATACATTACGCTCAAAGGGCCGAAATTCATTAAACTCGCATATCTCAAAAACTGTTGGGCGTACAATGTTGAAACTTTATATTTAGGATTGTTGTAAAATCTAGTTGTGCACCTCCCCTTTCGGTTCCATTCGACTGAATAGTTTATCTACAGGACCGCCCAAAAGATTCGAAATACATTACGCTCTAAGGGCCGAAATTCATCAAAGCGTTTTTTAGAGGTATTGGGCTATTTCAAACGACTCAGAAGTGATATATGCTGTAAAGAGTTAGAAAATGAATTTCTCCATTAAAAAAAGTGTCTTTATCATTTATAGTTCTGCTACAGGAACACTCAAAAGATTTCCAATACATTACGGTCAATGGCAATTTTAGGGGCATTCATCCATTTCAAGCACAATACCGTCCTACCACATAAGTTAGGTAATGGTCCGACCATGGTCACGTGCCTCTCTCAAGAACTATGCCAAAAGTCGCCAAACTTGGCGACTTTTGGTGTACGTGTGTGCATATTTAACTTTCAAATCTCAAAAACTATTATGAAATTTCATATATAAGAATGTTGTAACATCTAGTTGTGCATCTCGATTTTTGGTTCCAATCTACTGGAGAGTTTATTTACAGGACCACCGGAAAGAATTTCAGTACTTTAATGTCTATGGACATCTTCAATATAATACTACTGTAGATAGTCATTGTTTGGTACATGCCCAAAATCTCGCCGTCGGTCCTCGACCTTGGCGAGTTTTGGCGAAATATCGCCAAATTTGGCGATAGTCAGTCATTTGGTCCATGCCCAAAGTTTCGCCATTTGTCATCGTTCTTGGCGAGTTTTGGCGAAATATCGCCAAATTTGGCGATAATCTGTCATTGTTTGGTTCATGCTTAAAATCTCGCCAAATGTCGTCGACATTGACGAGTTTCGCCGAAATATCGCCAAATTTGGCGCCAAAAATTATTTCGTATTTTGTATAACTCTAAAACTAACCCGTAGATTTTTTAACTTTTGTATTTAGAACTATTGTAATATCTAACTGTTTTTAATATCTTTTTTGACAGCAATCGACTGAGAATTTATTTACAGGGTGAGCCAAATGATTTCTAATACATTGAGGTATGTGGATGCATTCAATTCATTGAAAGTCTGTGGTCAATGACTACTTTGGCTATCCCCAAAATCTCGCTGACTATCTCAAGTTTGTCGGCTTTTGGTGAAATATCGCCAAATAAATTGTCAGAAGGAAATCTTTCAAATTGAACTCAGCTTGGCGATATCGAAATATTTGGCTGGAAATCGCTAAACCTTACTATTATTGATATTTTATCTCTTTCAAACAAATAAATTTAGAGGAAGTGCGTCGAAAATATTTTTGATCTAATGGACGTGCAAGGAAGTCATGTGTTGGACACATCAGATTTTTTAAATTCGCACCCAAACAGGGATAACGGGTCCAAAACGTTCTTTAACGTTCTTTTCACATTTATGTACATATCTCAGAGGGAAAAAGAGATATCCGTAAAACTCTTGCTTTAAAATGCAACTAATAGAAATATCTAAAAATCATTTCCAGGATTTTTTTAGAATTTTCATCCAAACGGTGTTAAGAGGCCAAAACGTTCTTTTCACATTTTCCTTCGTATCTCAGAAGATAAAAAGAGATGCCGCAAAATTCTTGCTTTAAAAGTAACTGACGGAAATACCAAAAAATCAATTTCAGAGTTTTTTAGAATTCGCACTCAAACGGGGTAAGGGGCCAAAACGTTTTTAAAGTTCTTTTCGCATTTCCTTTTATATCTGCGGCTCAGAAGAAGAAATAAAAAAGATAGCTTCAAAATTCTTGCTTTAAAATGTAACAAAAAGAAATACCTAAAAGTCATTTTCAGGTTTTTATAGAATTCGCACGCACCCAAACGGAGGTAAGGGACCAAAATATTTTTTGACGTTCTTTTTACATTTCCCTCGATATCAGAGGGAAAAGAGATAGCCTAAAATTCTTCTATAAAAATAGAGTGAACACAAATGCCTTAAAATCATTTTCAGAATTTTATACAATTCCCACCAAAGCGGGAATAAAGGGGCCAAAATATTGTTTTCAAATTTAGCATCGTAACTCGAAAGGAAAAGGAGATAGGCATAAAATTATTCCTTTAAAATGTAGCGAACACGAATACCTAAAAGTCACTTTCAGGGTTTTTTAATATTCTTGTATAAACTGGTGCAAGTGCCCAAAATGTTGTTTTTATATTTATCTTCATATTTCGAACGAAAATTAAGACAACCTTAAAAATCTTGCATTAAAATGAACACAAATTCATAAGCATCTTTTTTAAAGATTTTTCGACCTCAAAAATTAAACTTAATAGAAGGTACTTGACAAAAAAAGGTGTTTTAGCTCTTCAGTGCTGTTAATTTCAGACAAAAATGTTTATCTGCCTGGTAAAAGGGCGAATGATTTTTTTAAGGGTTGCCAGACTAAACCTGAAAAGTCGCGAAGGTTTGCCACTTTTTGGTGATTTTCCGACAAATTTGGCATAAAAAATTAAGTTCCGGAAATTGCAGCCAGCTTAGCGATGCCTTCCATGTGTGTCGAAATGCCTAAACCTACTGTTTATTTAATTGGAACATTAGTGTCTATATTCATGTAAATGAAGGTGAAGTATAGTTAGAATATGCCTGACGAGGATTCAAAACAGTTTCAGTAGGCGATTTTAAAATAGATTTCGATTTTGAAGAAGTATTCGATTTTGAAGAAGTATGTGTGAGTGTTACATTTATTAATTTTACACTTTCACGCTTCATCTGTTTTACGAAATTATAGCTGTGATCTTGGCGTAATCCTAATGCTGCCACAATCTAGCTCTAAGGTCATTGTAAACTATAATTAATTTTACCACAAAGTTTAAATAAAAAAATTTAAAGCCGATTTAATCTGTGATTTTTTACAGAAATTACTGACGTAAGTTAACGAACAGCTCAAGATGCGTGAGTGCATAAGTATACATGTTGGTCAAGCAGGAGTGCAAGTTGGAAACGCTTGCTGGGAGCTTTACTGTCTGGAACATGGAATCCAACCTGATGGACAAATGCCTAGTGACAAAACAGTTGGAGGAGGTGATGATTCGTACAATACTTTTTTTAGCGAGACTGGAGCTGGTAAACATGTGCCCAGAGCCATTTACATTGACTTGGAACCAACAGTTGTTGACGAAGTCCGAACAGGTATGAAGTATACCTTATCAAAACAGTATTCAAAATAAAAAAAATTAGCACCCCAATAACACTGATAGCCAGGCTAGTCGTCCCCGTAATACGGCAACTGGGTATGTGAAAAAAAAAAAAAAAATACTGTCAGTCAACGCGTGACAGCTTTTAAGTTTGCCGACTGGCGTTTGACTTTTGGTATGGCTTCGTAATAGTTTAAGAGCCCGCGACTGCCAGACCTTCGTCATAGTATAAAAGCTGAAACTTTCTCTGCGCATACCCCCCAACAGAGGCAGGGCCGTAACTAGAGGGGGGGGGGACTATGGGAGCTGACCCTACTAACAGGCTTTCAGCCCCCCCTAAGATTTTCAACAATTTTTGTAAATTTACTGATAAATATGAAAACTTAGAAACGAATGGTTTTTAAAGATCTTTAAATTTCACATCATTAAAATTATCCCGCGTTTGGGTGGGGGATTTCTCATCACAATGCTTAGATTTCTATAAATATAGTTAATTATTTTGCTGCTCTTGGTTGCATGTATCACCGGACTTTGGATTTTTTCCTGAGCAAGGGGCCAAGGCCCCTAGACTCGCTACGCTCGCTTTTCGTATGAGGCATTCGGCCACTAATAAGGCTTATTCGTAAAAAAGACTTAATTTCAACAGACAAAACCCGAAAAGATTCATTCAGATAGAATGTTACTGAGCTACACATTGTTTGGCTCTTGCATGTTCATTGGTACATAAAAATTTAAACTTCACGCTACAGTAGATCCCCCATAACACGGTAGATATTTTGTTATAGGAATCCGTGTTGTACTGGGTCCTGAGCTATACTCCACCTGGAGAGCAGACTCAGCGTATAATCGCTGGAAAAATTATTTGCACTCTTCAGGAACACAATGATATTTAATGTTGCCATTCAAAAGTTATATTGATTAGGAGCTAAAGCGTAATAAAATCAGAACATCTGTTTCAGCTGTATTTTTAATTATGTAAAACCTGTCGGACGCCTTGCGTATTTGCCACCCCATGGCGATTTTTCATTATTTGGTGACTTGTGTATATGTATAGTTAATAATTAGCTCTAAGAAAACAGTACTTCATATGTTTTCTTTGATAAAAAGTACGGACAGCTAGGATAGCTTACCACCAATGGCGACTTCTCGTTATTTAGCGATTTACACATGCTCACAATCTATAATTACTGCTCATGTAAGGTTCTCGGAAAACCGTTATCCATATTTTCATATGAATAATCCTTTGCAGATTGGCGTATTTAGCACCACGAATTATATCATCTCGCCCCGCTGGCTAATATCCAAAGCCTACTATAACTGCTATAATGGCATAGTTAACGCCACCAAATATGTCTACTGGTAGCAAATATTCCAGCTGGACCGAACCGGCTTTAAAATAATCTACATTTTAATTATTTTTCATTTTCATGATACTGGGTTCTAACAATTTGGAACTCGAAGTTTAGATTAACCCTGCTCGATGAGATACCATTTTGCCTGATCATTCCTAACGCCAAGATGGCGCTTTAAAAATCATTTACAATTAGTTATCCTGTTTTGCAAAAACGAATAGTCGCTAATTCCAAACTCCCGTTGTCTAAGCGAACTTACTATTTGGAAATTGTCAACTTTGTGTAACTGACTTGAGTTATTTATTTCATATACTTTTTAATTTGGCGTAAAATTGGTGCAATTCTAATTCATGTTTGTGAATTTCCCGTGATTCTACATACTTGGAATTTCTTTGTTGCAAAGGAATGAATGATTTTATGCCAAATCTGGCAACCGTTATGTTTTATTTTTTCAGTTTTTTATTAATATCTTCTAAAATAATTCGATTTTCGAAATTTAATCCAGCTTATCAGGTTCCTCGGAATTTTCCGAGTCCGTGGACATGTTTCTCGATATTCAAATCCCCACGATTTAGGAGAAGATAGCCCAACAACTCTTGACAGCGGCAGCTGCGGCCGTTACGTTTTATTAGAATAGAGAGACACAACACTGCCGCTCTTCCTTTAAGTCTGTTTCCCAGGGCAACGATTTTGAGGGGTAGTAAAAACTTATTAAAACAGGTAGTACAGGGGTAGTAAACTTCGACGTGTTCATGTTTGCATTCAAAAGGGTGGCAAACATTTTAAACATTTGCTGTAAGGAATGATAATGTAAAAAATTTGAATTAAATTGTTTTCCAAAAATAAAATCATCACAGGATTCAGTAACATGGTACGTCGCCATTTTTGGTTTACCTGACACATAAAGTTGGAACAGTACAAAAGCGTTGGAAACTGTCCCCCCACGTAAGCACTTAAACAAGGTTCAAACAATTATACTTTTGTGTTAGAATAGCTGACACATCCTTCAGATTAATGGGTAAAAGGAAAAACCAGCGGGTACTCTTTTAAACGGATCACCCTGTATAATATTTATATTTTGATTTATTTAGACATTTAAAATGAAAAATAAATTCATTTTTCAGTAAATTTTCATTCCAAAGTTTGATAGTTAAATTTATTTTACTGATCTTCTTTAATGGGGTAGCATTTAATGGACTACAAAAGGTGCAATTAACTAGTAACCATACCTTATGAATTATTCTTGCACAAAAAATGACTCTAACCGATATCCAGTAGTGCATTCACTCAAAATATCATTTGAATATTTTTCATGGAATCTCAATGAAAAAGTTAGTGACATAATGAATGTTAAATATTTTTAAAATGCTGTGTTTTGTGAAGCACATACTCTAAACAAAAAATATACAAACTGAAAAGTCTCTTCCCCCACCTTCTCGATGACTAATACTGATATTTGGTCAGCCCCCCGAACTAGATTCTAAGCCCCACCTAACATTTCCTCCTGGTTACGGCCCTGAACAGAGGTAGGAACAATCAGCGACTATGATGTTTGGATGATCGTGGCTTTGGCAGGTAACAGGAGGCAACGATGTATAAAATTGCAGCCTGTTTTCGTCATTTTTCAGCTTTAAGATATCAAATTTACAATGCTTGGCGCATTCATCGCCCATCTAAGAAATGTCACCATGCATTGGGCTAAAGCACATTATGTTGAAACAGCAAATGGACTATTGCTGTTTCAACATCGGCTTTTAGAATGACACCCAAAATGTGTAGCAACCTTAACCAAAATAAATTGAATGAAAAACACTGTTAAAATAAAGAAACACTCGCGCTACCCGTGCGAATAATTCGCACTAAATGAGTGTAATATCACTATGCAAAATTACAAAAATTATTTATTTTATTTATTCTTTACAAGCTGGCCGGATTCTTGGGTGACGAAATCAATCGCAAGTCGCAACAAACAAAACTCTTGCACCTATCGAACATCTAGCGAGCGGTTCTACATTCAGGAGCGATTTCACTCAAAACGCAACGAATTCCGTTCTATGCGCGAAGGCCTTGTACTAACTGCGAATTTTACTGATAAACTAATGCTAAATGTACAAAAACCACTACTTCGTAACTCCTAGAATATCACCTCTTCACGCAAGTTTTTTCGCAAATCGCAATAATCAAAGTTATGACGTTTCTCTTCATTACGAAGAAAAACGATAACGGTTGCTTAGAAATGGTGTGTTATCGCCGTCATTTGGCACGGGCACCACTTCTGCATTCCACCCATTAATTTACAAAAAGAAAAGCAATAACAAATTTTTTAGTTGTTGATGCCGGTAGAGCAAGCAATTCTCTATAAAATGATATAAAATGTATGTAGAGTAATTGTGAGGTTTTTTTTCTATAAAGGGAGGCAAACATCTTAACCTTATAGCATTTTAATATATATGATTATTTTCATTGAAATGAGTCCATAAACTGAGTCAACATTGCACTGAGTATAAAGAACAGTAAGGTATGGGGCGGCTAGTTAATAAAGAAAGCATTAATGAACTTATGATGTTTTTCCCAAAATTGATGGCTTCCAGAACATCCTGTATAATAATCTTGCTGAACAAGGATAGCTATAGCTTCTAGAATAAAACGAATTGGAAAGATATGATTTTCAAAAGATAGTTTTAAATATAGCTTAATATTTCGAAGCATATGGTTTTACAAACACCAGTTAATAGGGATGGACGCGAGACGGAAAACAGGCGTTTCGCGTCTCGCAAAAATGCCGAAAAGCTTTGTCTCGTCTCGCAAAATCCCTATATCGTAATGCTAAAAATTTTTGTCTCGTCTCGCAAAAAAGCTGTAAATCTCTGTCTCGTCTCGCAAGAAGTCGTCTCGTATCCACCCCTACCAGCTAATATTCTCACACAGTTCTATACGAATTTTTTACTTAGAGCTACTCTCTCAAAAATTATTTATTCAATTAGCGGAAATTTTACTGTCATCAATTCTGCCGAAATATCTTCGTTATTTGACGAATATCCGTTTCTTTTTCTATTGTCCATTGAAGAAACTTCATATTTCAATGAAAATTTTTCCTCTTCTTCAGATTTTCGAGAAGAATTCACGGAAGTATATTACGTTTCCATAGAGTACGGAAATTATTCGTTGAACAATTGAGGGATGCATTAGTGTGTAAAGACGAGTTTTTCCGAGAGCGTATAAGCTAAAATTAAAATTCTATTTTGCATATGGATTTCTACAGGAACTTATCGGCAACTTTTTCATCCCGAACAACTGATCACCGGCAAGGAGGACGCTGCTAACAACTACGCAAGGGGTCATTATACTATTGGAAAAGAGCTGATTGATTTAGTTTTGGATCGGAGCCGCAAACTCGCAGACCAGTGCACAGGTCTTCAAGGATTTCTAATCTTCCACAGTTTCGGTGGAGGCACGGGATCTGGATTTGCTTCCTTGTTGATGGAAAGGCTATCCGTGGATTATGGCAAGAAATCTAAACTAGAGTTTGCAATTTATCCAGCACCTCAGGTATATCACGTTTTCTGTCTCTTTGTTTTCTTTTAATCGCAAAAGAAAATTTCTAGTGATATCTTTTCTGGCGCTTAAAAAAAAAAAAAAAACCACTTGCTGAGTAGTTATATAGCAATCGAGAACTAAATAAAATTTATGTAATTTCTTATGAAATTGCAAATGGATTAGTGTTGTTGTTGTCGTGGGATTAAGGCCAATTATCTGCAAGAGGGATCTAGGCCTATGGGTGGGGTACCGAATGTGTGGGTCTTTCTAAAGGGTCCTAACCCGTATTTACGCTAAGTTTCAGAGGAAACTACGGAAAATTCCAACGGTTAGGTCGGCGGACGCGACCTGGTTGACAACTTCCATTTTGACAACGACTTCCAACGCAAATGAATTGGTTCTTATAACAGTCAGTATGCTTTAGAATGTGTCACCTCTTGGCGACTCCAGAACTTTCGGAAGCGATAATTAGGCCTGTTCTTGCTATGTCTTAGCTGAATTATTTTCTGGACCAATGTGTTTGTGTGTGTGTTTTCCCGCAACCATAATGGCGAATTCTACCTTATATAGTCGCCAAAAATTAAAAAGTTGGCAAGGTGTCAAAAACTATTGCTGCTGTTGCTTTTTGATTGCTCTGATAATATTTTTATGTTCTATGATTACGTTTCTTATTTCAAACTTCCCGAAAAAAAAAAAAGATTTATATTAGCTACCACAATTGATAAGCTGATTTTTTTACTGACACTTTGAAGGATATACTCTCCTCTATAGAAAAGAAAAATAAAACTTCTGTTTTATGTTTATTGGTAAAAGTCAGTTTTTTCAGGGTGATAAAATTGACATAGTTTACAGCATGGTTCAACAGACAGTATAATGCGCTTTCAAACAGTGGCGGGTCCAGAAAAGTTTTTTGGGAGGGGCTAAATTTTTAAAAAAGCTTATTTCACCCAATTAAAATGGACTATAAATCAAAATTTTAGTCTAAACCAATGTGCATGCTTTTGGGAGGGGCTAAGTAATAAAATATGATCAATTTAGCTACTTAATGTGTATAATTAATCAGAAGGTTACCCTTTAGCAATCTCTTTTTTTTTGGGGGGGGGGGGCTGAAGCAGTAGCCCCTCCCCTGGATCCGCTACTGTTTTCAAATGTGAAGTAAAACTCAAAAGAAAGTATTTTAAATGTAGTCTCAAAAAATATCGCGAAATTTGTATTCAAATGTATAAAAATACTTATGGGGAAAAAATAGCTGCCCAAATTCGGCGTCAAAGTTTTTGATGATAATTGATGTCTATTAAACCGCATTAACGCGATACAGATTAAGAGAAATACCGGTTTACACGAAACATGCACCAAGACACACTGTTAATTTTTAATATGCTTTCAGGCTCGGTTTGTCGCTCATCCCCTCTGTGATGAATATATTATTTGCACTATATAAAATGGGCTTTCTGCAGATGACATATTTCATGCAATTCCGAATATATATTGAAGTTTTGCACCCCCCCTGAAAAAAAAATCTGCCTTTGCCGTTGATCTCTACCGACTGAAAACTTGTTCCATCTCTCCCGATCCGTCTGTGCGATAAAGTACAACCCACCCTGATTCTAGACTGTGAATTTTACGTCATCATTTTAGCATAATCGGAAGCCTATATGTTCTCTGAGATAACATCATGAAAGCTAGGTAGATCATTTACAAAACAAAACCTGTCATTTTATAGTTACATCCATAAGAAAAGATTATTTGACTTACCAACAGCAACAATGATTATTAGCTGAAAAAATATTTTTTGAAAGGCAAACAGTGGCACACTATACAAAATGCCTTTCTGTATCTGATTAACCCTTTGTATCCCCATGTTGCAGATTTGCAGCAAACCCATTAAATCTATATAAATTAACCAATATACAAAGGGCATTCCATAAAAACTGAGAGTTATTTTTTTTACGTAGTGGCAATACCGCGAAACTAAAAAATAGAAGTGCAAGCGATTTTTTCAAACTGTTAACTGTACGTTTATACAAAATTCTAAACGAATCAGACGATTTTATTTTCCTAGTTCCGTGCTTGTTTAAAGAACTGTTTTATTTTCCCTACAGAAATGGAGATGAACTGGTAGGGAATTGGACATTACATCACGATAATGTTCGCCCGCATGTCGCTACTTCTCTTCAGCAATATCTTAGTAAATGCAATATTAAAATCATACCACATCCCCCTTACAGTCCAGATCTCTCATCATGCGATTTCTGGCTGTTTCCGACCTTGAAGGAGAAGCTCCGTGGCAGAAAATTTAACACAGATTCTGAAGTTATTTCAGCAGTGGAGGGTTCTTTGAAGCAGCTTCCAGAAAAGGGCTTCTCTACTTGTTTTGAAAAGTGGGTTGAACGATGGGACCGTTGCATATCATCTGACGGAATGTATTTTGAAAAAGAATGATGTATTTTTGCTGTAAATATATTTCTTTATTTTATATGATTTTACTCTCAGTTTTTATGGAATGCCCTTTGTCTTTAAAAAATATTTGAATGATTCTTTTTCCAGAATAATGTGAGCATAAAATATTTTTTTAAAAATCTAAAAAAAGTTTGCGAAATTGAATTAGTACTTTAACACAAACTTGCATTTTGTCCTTCAGGAGATCCGAGATGCACTAATGGTTATGGCAGCACTTAAAGGTCAACCTTACAAGAATGTTAGTGATTTTTAAAAAAAGCTCTCAGCTTAAACGGTTCCCAAACACTCCAGTAACACTTTGGTAGACTGCAGTTATGCTTCAAGTAACAGAAACAAAAATGACTGTTGTGTTGAACTCGGCAACAAGCGCATTCTGGTCAATAAATTTTACAGGAATTGCAAAAATGGAAAATTAAAACTTCCAGTATGTTTAGAATGTGTTTCTGTCTATTGCTGTAAAAAAAATATTAAAAAGTTTGAGTTGTTGAGATATAAAGGGTTAAGACAGTTGCGAAATCTATGAATTGGCGCATTAACGAAGTATTTAGCTGGTCCATCTCTCTCGGAATTACCCTGTATATATATTTATTTCATTCTATTTAAGTATGTTTCGAAAGTTATTCAACAAAGAATAATCGATTGCATTTTTAAGGTGTCGACTGCTGTAGTAGAGCCTTACAATTCTATTTTGACAACGCACACAACACTGGAGCATTCTGACTGTGCTTTCATGGTGGACAACGAAGCCATATACGATATTAGTCGAAGAAATCTTGATATTGAACGACCTACCTACACGAATTTAAACAGAATTATTGGCCAGATTGTGTCCTCCATTACGGCTTCTCTTCGATTTGATGGTGCGCTCAATGTGGATTTGACAGAATTTCAAACAAATCTTGTGCCATATCCTCGGTAAGTTTCAAATCACACTTCGTTAATTCATATGAATCATAAATAAATATGTTTTTATTGCAGAATGCAATCAAATAAGTTTTTTATTTAACTGTTTACTAATTGGACATACCTTTTCTAGTAACGAGGCCATTTCCTTGCGGCCAAGTAAAAGAACTGGAATACAAAGATTTTTGTTCTTTAGTGTTTCAAAGTTAACTCATAATTTTTAATTGATCTAGGATGGGTCTGCTTTAGGGTTGTACCGCAGTCATTTTCTTTAAGGAAAAAATAGATTAGATAGCCATTGTGGCATTGCTTGGTTTTTTATTATTGTATAACTATTATTTATTTATTTCATATTTTTACCACCGTAGTGGAAGGTTTTTTTTAAGGATGGGGGATTTCTTCTATTTGTTTTCCAAATGTGAGGCAGTGTACCTTGAAATATCATAAGGGAGACATATCCCAACCCATATATCCCACGGGAGGTCAAAACCAGGCTCTAAACAACTTCCAATTTGTGATCTATTTTTCTTCCAGTTTAAAAATTCTTTAATTTTATGAAGATAGGTAGTTATATTAAACTTTACAGGATAAAATATAGTAGTGACGGTTTTTCTTTTCATTTATTTTAAGCATTTACTTTGCTGTAAACCATGCACATGTGAAATATTTGCATGGAAAGTGTTGAGTACGTTTAGCAATATTTCTCTTCTTTTTCTTATTTTTAAGGATACATTTTCCTCTCGTTACTTATGCTCCAGTAATATCTGCTGAGAAAGCCTATCACGAACAGTTGACTGTAGCAGAAATCACCAATGCTTGCTTCGAACCAGCAAACCAGATGGTAAAATGTGACCCTCGGCATGGAAAATACATGGCTTGCTGCTTATTATACCGAGGCGATGTGGTTCCTAAGGATGTGAATGCCGCAATTGCCGCGATAAAAAGTCGAAGAACAATCCAGTTTGTTGACTGGTGTCCTACAGGATTCAAGGTGATATTTGAAGTTTTATATTCGTTTTTTTCCTCCATTGATATCCTACTGTTGCGGAACTGCTCTTCTTGTTTCCGGAGTTCGTCGTTCTAAAGTCCAGATGGTGTAAAAAGTTCAAGTAAAAAAAGTCACTTGTCAGGATGGAACACAAACTTTATTGCTTCTAGAACTTCGTAGAACAATCAGCTGTACACAATTCAAAAGCACAATCTAGCAGTAACGTGCTTTTAACAATCTGCTTAGATCATAAGCTCTCACAAATGCTGTATTTCTCACACAAAATAAGTCACTTTCACAGGCAAAAATTCAGTGAAAATATTCAAGAGATATCGTACACAATCCCTTAAGACACAGCAATGAAGAATTTACACACAGCACTTTGAAAACAGCTTCGTAAAGCAAGCTAAAACACGGCTTCTATAGCGCTATCAATTCACAAAGCAAGCGTACTCTCACTGACAGCTCTTCACACATTGAGCGTTCAACTCGCACTGAACTGTCGGGGCAGCGCGCTGGTGGAATTTATAGAGTAGGCAGAAGCTGCGAGCATTTTCTAGAAAAGTATATTCCTCGAAGATTCCAGATAAAGCGGGACTTCTGATTACGTCATAGAAGAGAAATGTTAGGTTATTATGCGTTTTCAATGCAGGAAAAACAACTTCCAGGCCCCATTGGGAAAATCGCGCTAATGACCAAAAAGTCGCCAAGCTTGGCGACTTTTGGAGAAATATCGCCAAATTTGGCGCCAAAAACAAGTCCTCAAATGTGAAGAGATAGGACTAATATTTCTCGAGATTAGAGCCTCCATTGAAAAACAATGGCAAACCGAAACCTCCATATCTTCGGTTCTAATTGACCGATTTTGATGCAACAAAAAGCAAAATTTATCTATTTGAAGCGAAGAATAAGAATTTTAAACCATTTTAAGCCCCAGAGCAGCGGGTTGGCCCGAAAATTCGTAACACTACTAATATTACAAAAGCGAAAGTTTGTTTGCATCGCTTTCACGCTAATTAAATTAATGTGGTGATTACGGATGGGGGGTGAACGGATTTGGATGAAATATCAAATGGAGCCTAGGCTTAACTTAGGGGCAAGGGGGTCAATTGTTCCCAAAAAAAACATTCAAGAAAATTTCGATATCACCTATTTGAAAGTATTTTCTACGATAGGAAACTACTTTCAAACTCTTTCACACTAATTAATTAATTAATTTTTTTTTCTCTGGGTGGAGCACATGATGCGACAACTTTTTAATTCCTTGTACGGAGTATAAGGAAGTTAGGTGATCGCGAAAAATTTTTGGAGTCAGATTTCGACGAAAAAACAGATTTTGACTACCTCTAAATTTACTTTTAAGAATTTTTGCGATGCATCTCATCGTACGCTAGCATGCACGTTCATATAAATGCATGTACAACAACTCATTATGACCAACCGCGAGTCTATTTTGACCAGTTTTTCCATGCCGTCTGTACGTGCGTAACTCGCATATCTCAAAAACTATTGGTCGTAGAATGATGAAACTCCTTATTTAGGATTGTTGTAAAATCAAGTTGTGCACCTCCCCTTTTGTTCCCAATCGACTGGATAGTTTATCTACAGGGCAGCCCAAAAGATTCTAAACACAATACGTTTTATGGGCCGCCTAAAAATTCTAAATACAATACGTTCTGTGGACAGAAATTCATTAAACTCACATATCTCAAAAATTATTGGTCATAGAATGTTGAAACTTTATATTTAGGATTGTTGTAACATCTCGTTGTGACCTCTTCTTTTGGTCCCAATCGACTGGATAGTTCATATACAGTGCTACTCAAAAGATTTTAAATACATTACGCTCTATGGGCCGAAATTCATTAAAGCGTATTTTAGAGGTATTGGGCTATTTCAAATGACTCACAAGTGATATATGCTGTGAAGGGTTACAAAATGAATTTCTCCATCGAAAAAAGTGTCCTTATCAATTATAGTTCTGCTACACGACCACTCAAAAGATTACCAATACATTACGGTCAATGGCAATTTTAGGGACATTCCTTCATTTCAAGCACAATACCGTCCTACCATATAGTAAGGTAATGGCCCTACCACCGTCACATGCTTCCCTCAAGAGTTACGCCAAAAGTCGCCAAACTTGGAGACTTTTGGTGTACGTGTGTATGCGTTTTACTCTCAAATCTCAAAAACTATTAGTCGTAGAATGTTGAAATTTCATATAGAAGATTGTAATTACATCTAGTTGTGCATCTCGATTTTTGGTTCCAATCTATTGGAGAGTTTATTTACAGGACCCACCCAAAAGAATTTCAAAAGATTAATGTCTACGGACATCTTCAATATGTTACCGTCTGTAGTCAGTCATTGTTTGGTCCATGCCCCGAATCTCGCCATTTATCATCGACCTTGGCGAGCTTTGTCAAGTATCGCCAATTTAGTGCCAAAATGAATTTTGTATTTCGCATAAATCTAAAACTTTTAACTGTAGAATGTTGAAATTTTGCATTTAGAACTATTGTAGCATCTAACTGTGCATCTCTTTTTTGATTGCACTCGACTGAGTCATTTATTTACAGGGCCATCCAAATGACTTTAAATACATTAAGGTGTGTGGATACATTCAATTCATTGAAAGTCTGCAGTCAATGACTACTTTGGCTATCCTCAAAATCTCGAAAACCATCTCAAGCTTGTCGGCTTTTGACGAAATATCGCCAAATTAAGTGTCAAAAACAAATCTTTGAATTTGGACCCAGCTTGGCGATATCGGAAATATTTGGCTAGAAATCTCTAAATTTTGTTATTACTGCAGTATTTTATCGCTTTCAAACAAAATAAGTTTAATTGAAGAGCTCCGGAAATCCTTTTTGTTTTAATAGGCTGCAAGGAAGTCATGTGTCGTCCACATCCGATTTAAAAAAAAAGATTTCTTGGCGTTATGAGTTAAAATCTAAATTAATTTAATTAAAAACTATTGTGCAAGAATGGATACCATCAGCTTAATTTTTATCCACATCCTAACTAATATTATAAATGCGAAAGTGAGTTTCTTTGTTTGTTTGTTTGTTTGTTTATGACGCTTTCACGCCTAAACCGCTGAATAAATTATGATGAATTTTGGTTTTAGATATAGATGGGACCCTGGAGAAGGTTATAGGCTACTTAGAATTTTAGATTTTTAATTACTTCTTTAATTATTAATTAAAAACCGTTTTTAGTTGCCATGCTTGGCGAGTTTCGCCCATGTGTTCGATTCATGTTTTGAGCTAACAAGAATGCTATTACTTCAATGAAGAAGCACGTGCATCTGAAAAACATTAAATAATATGGAAATTATGTCAGTTTTATGCCAAATCTATCTATCTCTAATAATAAAAATGAATGTTCTCCAGACAAATCTACAGAAAGCAGAGCTTTGAAAATTTGAGCATGACTGGGCCCATGACTTCGGTAAAGTGTACCTGAGGCTCAGAAATTTTAATTACTTTTCTAACTATTAATTAAAAACCGTTTTATCGCCCGCACAAAATGATTTATGCTTTTGAAATAAAGCAGAAATTCTATTTGAAAAATCACATGCATTTGGAAAACATAAATAAGTAAGGAAATTATGTTGATTTTACGCCAAATTAAAAAGCATAAATAAAGAAAAATGTACTTACGTATTATCCCGGCAGTCCGCCAAGACGAGCGATTTTTTGCCGAGATAAATGCCGGGCACATTAAATTATTAATGGTTTTGAAAACAATTGGCAACAGTTTGGCTACTCATGTGACGAAAAAACAGTTTGGCGGGAATGACCGCCGGGATAATACGTAAGTACCAAGAAAAGTCCAGATGTGTTTCTTAAAGTTCGTAAATTTCCTAATCCTACCAATAATATAAATGTGTACGTTTATGTGTTTTTTTATGTTTTTGACTGAATCACACAAAAATGGTTGGAAAAATTTGTAATGAAATAGCTTATGCCCTGGATTAACATACAGGCAACCTTTCAAGCATATAGCATAAATAATTCTTTTACAAAGACACTCAAAATAATGCTAATGCATTGCGCTCTATGGATATTTTGTAGCTACTAAACAGATTTTAAAACTTTTTTCACTGATTGAAAGTCCTACGCCTATAGGGTCCTAGGCTTATATGGGGAATTCCTCTGTGTGGAATTTTCTAAGGGATCCTAGCGCGTATTTTCGCGAGGTTTTGGAAAATCACGGAAAACTGCGAGCGGCTAGGTCGACAGGTGCGACCGGAGTTTGAACCTGGCTCCTCCCGCCTTCCAGTTTTGAGAGCAGAACCTCTTAGACAATGGGGGGACTCTGAGTGTTATAGGCTACCTTTTATGCATATATCACAAATAGTTCTTTTACAGGGATACTCATAAGAATTACATTATGCTCTATGTTTATCTCTGTAAGTACTAAACCGATTCCAAAACTTTTTTCACTGATAGTAAGCTACACTATTATTGAGTATTATAGGCTAAAATTCATGCATGTAGCGCAAATAGTTCCTTTACAGGAACACTCAAAATAATTCTAATACATTACGCTGTATGGGCATCTCTTTAACTACAGATCCGATTCTAAAACTTTTTCGATAATAGAAAGCTGCACTATTCCTGATTAACATAGGCAAAATTCATGCATATAGCTAAATATTTCTTTTACAAGAACACTCAAAACAGTTCGCAAATACTGTCGTATCTGTCTCTATTCGCCAAATGCCTGAAAAAAATCTAAATTTAGTAATTCTGCATACTCTCTTATTTTAAATGAAGTATACTACCATGCATTATACTTCATTTAAAATAAGCAAATAATATTTAAATGCAGTTTCTTTAGTCGCAAACATATTTGTTATTCACACATGCTTCGTTTCTCTCGGGACCTAATTCTAAAGCCGACGCGGACGAAGTCGCGGGTAGCCGCTAGTTATCTAATAAAGATTTTCGAAATGTTCTTTATTTGACTCTCGTTTACTTTTTTTTTTTTTTTTTTTTTTAATATTGCATATTTGGACTCTTCCTCTAACTAAAATATAGCATACACATGTTTATAATTTCATAAAATTAAATTTTGAAATCAGATGATGTGTAAAATATTTATCATTTATATTAGAAATATTCAAAACCCCAATTAAGACGCGTAAAGTTTAAACACACATTCATTGTAAATTTATTTTATTATTTCACTTTCATGTTATCCAAAGTACTGAATTGAACTATGCCCCTCTAGATAATTAAGCACTTTTTTTTTAAGGTGGGCATCAATTACCAACCACCCACAGTTGTCCCAGGAGGCGATCTGGCCAAAGTACAAAGAGCAGTCTGCATGCTGGCTAACACCACAGCTATTGCTGAAGCCTGGTCGCGACTGGATCACAAATTCGACCTAATGTACGCCAAACGAGCCTTTGTGCACTGGTACGTTGGCGAAGGCATGGAAGAAGGAGAGTTTTCAGAAGCCAGAGAAGATTTGGCAGCCTTGGAGAAGGATTACGAGGAAGTTGGACTGGATTCGACTGAAGGTGCAGAAGAAGAGGGCGAGGAAGAATACTAGAACGAGTCAACAGACAAACTGAAGATGAGCGTTGCTTTTTCTAAATTTACGGTGCAATGAGAATTGGACGTTAATTGCTGCACATAAGCATGCGAAATTTTAGAGACATTTGACGTTGGTTTGAGATAATGTATCACTCTAAATTTCAAAATTATTATTGTTGTATATTTTTGATAAATTATGCTGTGTATTGATATTAAAGTTAAAAATTCATGAGAGAGGGTTTTTTTTTTATTATTATACAATTTTGTTTGATACTGTCTTACAGCTGTTTTGTAATGATCATAAATTTTAGCTTTTTTCAAAAACTAATTAATAATTGACAAAACTAAAATGGGAATTTTCACTTATATTCGAATACCTTTTTTGAGAGGGTGTACCATATTGGACGCCCAAAAGGGTGAGAGAAGGTTTTAGTACAGTTTTTATGATGTAAACATAATTGAATCTCAAAGCAAAATCAGAACTGAAATTGCTACAAGTATAAAATTCATCCCCCACCCCCCCAAAAAAAACTATCTCTGGTGCTGGTACTTAAATCGAAAGATAGCAATGACTGCATGTTTTTTCCTTTTAGCATTGAGCACTCTATCCAGTAGTTCTTCTACATCGATGGTACATTCCTTCTCCGTGGCACACCCAGTGGCGGATCCCCGGGGGGGGGGCTCTGGGGGCTCGAGCCCCCCCCCCTCAGAGCTAGAAATGCACTATGGATTAGGGAACTTAAAAAATTGTGAATTTTCAAATGAACTGAAATTTTAAAAGTAGAAGTGTGTATACAGTTGACGCTCTGTTTAAGGACGATCTCTTTCCAAAGACGATATTTCAAAGTCCCGGGCCCCCCCAACGCAAAAAATTTCTATTCAAAGATGATGTCGTTTCTGTTTAACAACGATTTTTTTTTTCATCTTACGCTACAGGAACAGGGGAAAAAATTTTTAAGAGTAGGAAAAAAGTGTAGGGGAATGTCAAAAGTGCAATTTGCAAGATAATTTCAACTACCTGAGTGTTTCTCAAAGGTATTTTAGAAGCAAAGAGAAAATTCTTGAAGCAGCACAAAAATTTAGTTCGGGATCCAAATCCAAACGGCCGAAAAGCCAATGTATCCGATTGGAAGAGATTGCCAAGGCGCTTCTGCATGCAAATGGTTGCATGAAGCAAGAGCATCTAACATTCTAATTTCTGGGCCCCACCATGGCCGAATGGATGAGACACTCGACATGATAGACGGCTGAAGAGTGAAGGTCCCGCGTTTGGGCCTACCGCGAGGCTGTCGATCTAACTATGTCCACCTGAAGAAAGAATGGCAGGTGCAGTGGGACTCCAGTAACAAGGGCCGTCACACCTTTGAGCTTCTGCCTAAAGTCTCACAGCACCAACTGCCACACAGATGGGTAATAACAATCTTCCTTGCCGGTCATGGACCCTTCCCCGCATATCTGTACCGCTTCCATTGGCACACAACAGGGATTTGCGACTGCGGAACTGAGTGCTCCCTCTGGCACTACATCCTAGACTGCCCGCTAACATCGTCCAATCACCTAAAAAGACCCCCAATATTGCACACGGAGGCCTGGGTAAGGCAAGTCCTCAAATCCAAACCACTAAATAAAACAAACATTTGCAACCTTAGTAGAACTACCCAAACACTTTTAAGTCTGCCACATGTAAACAACCAACTGAGACTGTCCACATTGTATGCAAGGGACTACTAATAGATTGACGCTCCTGCGGGGGATAAGGCCAGTAACGTTGTTCCCGAAAATTGTCTTTTTTTAAAAATATGTTTATTTAATCTTAAATAAACTCCGCAGCTGCCGCAAAAGGATTCAAGGTCGACTCTGCCGACCAAGTTGGTAGTCATGTATCTTCAAAATCAAAATCTGGAGTTTTACCAGATGGTTTTCTCCAGAGTTAACGTGAATACGCGTTAGAACCTCTGAAAAAATCCTCCGACCAAGGCAACCGCCCCAGAATGCAGATTCCTCTAGTATAGGCTTGCCACATAACATCACATAACACCAATTTCTGGAGGCCCGACGAGTGGCTGAGAGCATAGCGCTCGTAACTGGGAGAAGAAAAGTGCCTTGTTCAAACTCAGGTCGTGTCCTTCAATCCAGCCGTTTGGAGTCTTACGAAGTTTTCTCCGAAACTTCTCATAAATACGGATTAAGACCCCTTAGAAAAACCCCACGTAAGGCACTCCGTACTCGGCCTAGATCCCTCATGTAGATAATTGTTTGTAATAATATCAAGCAATTAAATCAAGTAATAAAATCAAGCAATTACTGCAATGCTGTTATTCTGGCAGAAAAATTTGGAAAGCAAAATTTTCAGGCTTCGGCTGGTTAGCTAGAAAAACTCATAAAATGGAAGCTGACGCATTTCACATTTGAGAAAATCTGGAAGAAAGAATAATGGGAAGGCGAAAAATGAACCAACTGACTCATTTTGATTTTCTTGAAACCTAATTTTATTGTATTGCTTGTTTTCACTACCTTTTTTTAAGGTAACTTAAAATAATATTTTGTGGATAATAAAATGATAATAAAAGTAACATCTTTAAACACGCCAATATATCAAGAAAAAGTAGTAGATAAATGTTCGTTCTGCCCAGCCGGTACCATGTTAATTCGCCGGTACGCCATACAAGTGCTTTCCCTGGGTCGAGAGAGAGAGGGGGGCGTGGTCGGACCGGATGTGGGGAGCGGATGCTAAGACCGGATGTTCGAAGGACTGATAAGAATTTTTCCTTTTTTTTTCAAATAAGGGGACTTGTAATTTTTTTCAGATTGTGACATATTTTTCAAATAAGAGGACTTGGAAAATTTTCAGACTTTAACAAATTTTTCAAATAAGGATACTTGTAATTTTTTTCAGATTGTGACATATTTTTGAAATAAGGAGACTTGTAATTTTTTCAGACTTTAACATTTAGTATCAAAATAAGCGACTTTGACATAATTTTAAATAAGCTATATGAATTAAACCTGAAATAAAAAATATTATTATAAAATGAGGACCCACCAGCCGCCCGGTAGAACTCGTCTACCGCCTCATTTCAAATAAAAATTTTTACTATGCTTTTCCACGTCACGCTAGCCTCGCATGAATGGAGACAGGGCGTAGCACAGCAGACGCGTTGTTGTTTTTGTTTCTTTAAATAATAATTAACTATGTGGAGCAAAGAAATGAACAACATCCCCAGGAGGATTTAGTTTTCTTTACCATTTAGTAATAGAATCAATGCAAATTGAATAAATGCTGCTTAATACATACTTCTAATTTTTGTATACCGTTTAAGATTACATATATTTAATAAGTAACAGTTTACTAGAATATTAAAGTAGGGTTTAGGATACCCATACATTTTCTACAAATTTCTTCTACTGTTAGGGAAGTGAGAAAATTATACCATAGAACGATTTTAGTACCTATAGTTTTTACAAATAATGATTTAGATAGTGTATGAACTTTTTTATCTAAACATTTTTTTTTTCTTAAGAGATTTTTACCCAAGTTTTAATTTTAAGTTAAATAAGTAATTTTACAACAAATATTTTTTTAACCAACAGTTTTAATTTTAAGTTAAATAATTTTACAACAAATATTTTTTTAATTAATTTTACAACAAATATTTTTTTTAATCAAGAGTTAATTTATTTTTTAACCAAGTTTTAATTTTAAGTTAAATAATTTTACAACAAATACATTTCTAAATTTATTTTTTTTAACCAAGTTTTAATTTTAAGTAAATAATTAATTTTACAACAAATTTTTTTAATCAAATGTTTTTAATTTATCAAGAAAAAAAAAATTTAATCAAGTGTTTTTCATTTTTTGTATATCCTATTTTTGTTAAGTAGACGTTTAACACTAAAGTAGGATTTAGGATACCCATATATTTTCTACAAATTTCTTCTACTGTTAGGCAAGTGAGAAAATTATACCATAGAAAGATTTTAGTACCTACAGATTTTACACATAATGATTTGGATATAGTCTTATTTTCTATTGCGAGAAAACCACTTTAGCCATATATCCCCCAAAACTCAAGTTTTGATATACGAAATGTGTGAATACGCGTTAGATCCCCTTAGAAAGTCCTCCTACCAAGGCACACCTCATCTTAAGCAGATACCCCCGCGTGCAGGTTTGCCTTAAAACACAAACAAACAAAGTATTTATCTAAACATTTTTTCTTACCCACACATTTTTGATAAATCTTGGGCAGCGATTATACTAGTTTATATTTTCTATAGATCAATTAGAGAAAAAATTACATTTTTAGTAATCCTACAAAATATTCTTACTGTATATCACAAGTAGAGTAACTTGATTTATAGAATTTCAATACTATACGAGTTAGATTGTTTATGTGCAAAACTCATTTCAGTTTGACTCTGAAAGCATAATTTTATACATGCATTAATATTTTTAGAGGTATGCACTTAGCCTATTTTATAGAAAGGTGAGCATAACTAGCACAAACTTTTAGACTAGATAGTACTATTGTTAGAAAGTTGAACTATTGGAAATAAAAATTGAAGATCCGTTTTAGCACAGTTTTATACTGCATGTACATAAATATCTTTCAATACTTAGATAGTTTAAATCACAAATCATTACTTAAACTAAAAAATACAAGGTTTTTACTTACGTGAAGGGACATCGTGCTAAATCTTCGAGTCTCTGGACAAAGTACCAGCATCTATACGGCTAGCAAGACCGGAACATAGAGTAATGATTTAAAATACATTATCCCTAATTCCCGGTCCAACTAGCACATTTTCATTAATTTTTGTCTTCATATGCTGAAATAGGTATATTATTTTGACACTAAAAACAAAACACATTTGAAGATATTAAACGCTTTAAAAGTAATTTTTTTTTTCTTATAACAATTTACCAGATTCGCAATACTATTTTATGTAGGATAAAATTAGTTAGCAAGCGAAAATTTAATCTTAGTTAGAATTTACTGAAATACAAATACCATGCATGCCTTATTTTCTATTAGGAGAAAGCCCTCAAACCCCAGTTTTTGTATACAAACTGCATAAAGTACTTCTACCGATAATGCTATTAATATTAATTACACTGGATTACCCACTTAAAATTTTGCAAAACACCAAAATACAGAAAAACATGCATTAACAAAAAAATCACACTTAAAAGTACAACACATCAAAAGTGCAACTATAAGAACCGCATAATTATTTTCAATTAGAATTACGGTATCAACTTATATGTAACTAAAATAATAGAAAATATTACACTTAACCTATACTTGTACACGCGAAATAATAATAATAATAAAAATACTCACATAATTAACAAAAGAATGATTGAAGTAAAATCCACGTGCATATCCCTAGTACAGCTGATAAGAAATTTAGAGATAAGAAAGTGTCTTGAGGCTCTACAGAGCCGGTACAATAAGAGTTGGCCAGTTTGCCGATAAGATAAAACCAGGGAGGGTGCTAGGGGAATACCGAATTGTGGGGACACGTGTTTCATTCTACGTTCAAAAATGGGGACTTATGGATTAAGATGTTTACTACTTAAAAACATAATCTAATTTTTACAAACGCATTGGAACTTTGTAAAGGATATCTATTGAACACGTATTAAATACATTATGATTATTCTTCTGATCGACATTATATCCTAAATTAAAATATCAAAGTTAAGCTACAACGATTAATATATTTTACGTAGTTTAGGAAACTAATGAATCATTAAATTAATTTCTGTGAAACAATTAGCAAAGATCATTATACTAAAGCAAATTATTTTTGTTAAGTTTTGATAAATAACAGTAATAAATTATAGGCATTGCAGATGAATGAGTATTCACGTATAAAATAGGTATTAAAATTATTGTTTAAAACAATTTTTAGAATAATAAACTAAAATTTTTATTTAATAAAGTCATAAACTAAAATTATTAATGAAAACTTGTTAATAAATTAAACATATCAAAATTTTTACACTCAATTTTTTTATATACTTAAATTTTACATAGACATCCTTTTAATAAATTCATAAACTAAAACAATTTTTACAATAATAAATTAAAATTTTTATTTAATAAAGTCATAAACTGAAATTATTAATGAAAACCTGTTAATAAATTAAACTGATTACTCTAAAAGATAGCTAATCACAACATATATCAGAAAAAATATAAGCAATTATAATACCTGAAAAATACCGGACAACACTCTTGTTACATGCGGACAAAACATCTGTTTGCACGGCTAAAGAATTCTTAGGTGCCCGTAGCAGGAGACCTTACCTACGCCCAACCTACAAACTCTACAAATTTAACGGCAACTGGTTTTCTCTTATCAGGTATCACAGATCAGATAAGAGATAAGGAAGTGACATGCGCAGAAGACACCTGATAGTGACGTGTGCAAATATATGTTGATTGAATATCCGCTAGGTTCGTTGGCAGGATGTACATTGAGTGGTAACTCTCTGTAACAGGCTAAGACAAGTTAGATGATGCAATATCTACAGGGTTGAGGAAGGTAGAGGGCGCTTGGGTAATCACGTGATTTTTTATAGAACCAGTAAAGACATTTTAGTTAGATAAAGTGGTCAGGTGTGTGTTGCGAGACTCCCTTTACACTGTGTGCGCCTATACTTAAGACGTGTGTTTTAATTGATTTTTCGCCCAGTTTCAAACATGTCTTTGCTTGAATCGATCGAAAATAACTTTAACATTGAATACACTCCCGAGTTTTATACTCAAAGTGATGCGGATGTGTTGCTGCAAGAAATAATACAATTGCCTTTAGATGTAAAGCCTCTGCAAAGTATTGAAAATTAAAATTTCCCCCGAGTTTTATACTGAAAGTGATGTTGATGTGCTACAGCAAGAATTGTTTCAATTACCCCTGCAAAGTAGTGAAAAGAAAATTTCCTCGACCCGTAAAGTAATTACTTTTGCTGATGAAGGAATCAATTACAGTTTACCTGGAGCAACAGTCTATGTTTACTCTTGGATACCCATTTTGCAAAAAATACGTGAAGATCTACAGAAAGTGACAAATTATGAATTTAATATGGTACAAGTGAACTTTGGCTCTGAAGAACAACCTAAAATTGAAGACGGCAACTACGAAGATTTTAATCTAGACCTATCATCAGGTGTATGCATTCTAAGTTTCGGATCTAAACGAACTTTGGATTTTAAACCAGCGAACTGTGAAACCACTACCATTAAATTAGAACATGGTTCAATGTGTAAGATATATCCCCCAACCAACAAACTTTTAACGCATGGTATTCCTTCTGAACCTTATGTGACAGACCCGCACATTAACCTAACATTTGCCAAAATGTACATTTATGAACCTCCCCCGAAAAGGGCAAAGTTGGACGATTGGACGGATCATCTTTACCATAGCTTATATGCTTCTGTAAATAGTACATGGCACTTGGAAAGACTTATCTACGTTTCACTTCACGATGAAAGAACTGACTTGAAGATTTATATTAGACAATTTATACAGAATGCCCAATTAGACTATATACCAACCGGTCAGGGAGTCGTGATGAACCCTTCCACATGGATCGAATTTATTGTAAAACTATTAGATTTTAATATAGGTCATAGCAATAGCTCTTTTATTTGTAATAATCAATTATCTGTATTTAATGATGATGGAAAATGCATCTTACAACAAATTTACAAAACCGGAGATTCATTCACGTTAAATCCAATTTCCTTAACACTTTTAAATGATCAAGTAAAAAAACTTTGCGAAATGAGAAATGAAATATTGGAATGCATTTTAAAAACGCTATATACGACGACCCTACCCCATTTAATTTTAAAATTAAAGCCGCAAAAATGTAACCGCGAACCCCATTGTACTTATGATGAGGCTAAACAACAATTAATGGATATAGTACATCAGGAAATTTTTAAAAATATAGGCCGGGTTCAGGATCATCCTTCGCAAAGGATACATGCTTGCTCGAATAGAACACATGTTGATGAGAGAGAGGGTCTTATAAGTAGTAAAGCATGTTTTATGGTCGACATGCCATATATTGCAAGAGAGATATGCGAGAACAAATGTACTTGTCATTATGACGGAGAATTTTTTTCAAACATTTTCATTGAAGACTATATGAAGTATCTTCAAAATGTGCTATTTAATACATTTTTTCAACCGTTTTCAGATTTTGCTAATTCCAAGGATGACAAAACATGTGTAATTATGTGATGCTATTGGTGTATAACTAGTATTGCGATTGTAAAAAATATATTAAAACCATTGTGATTATGTAGAAAAGGTATGCTTGCTTCTACAACAGTAAGATTTTACTCGCTTGCGCATGCTTAGTTATAGAATACTCATTGAAAAGTTATTATTATTTTCTTAATTGTGTAAATAGTTTGTGTAAATTAAAATATATTTTTGTAAATAAATAAGTTTAAATACGCAAAAATTCTGTGTTTTCTTTATGTGTACGTGTGTGTTGATTACTTGCAAAATAAAAATCTATGAAATAAAAAGTGGTAAAGTTAGCATACTTGGTCAAGATTTAAGGTTCTCGTGTTATACTTATCTTTTTTATACACTACAAGGTAAAAAGTTACAAATTTAGCAAAATTTATTGAAGCATGTATTACGGATCATGAATCTAACTACACAGAAATAAAATGTTCTGATTAAAATCATAAACTTAAGTGTGATAGGTAAAATTGCGTTACATGAGAATTCCCAAAGTACTAATTTTTTTATAAAATGAACTTAGCTAAAAAAGTTAGTTTCCATAATTTTATAACTTAATCGATTTTACAGGGTTTTCAAAAATAAAGTTAAGTGAGATAAAGAAACTTAGTATTTTTAAATAAAGATTTTTTTAGGTGTTCTTTAATGTAAAAATCTTACCATATTTTACTTGAAGTAACAGAATATTTTAAATCAGACACTATGTTTTTAAAACATTAGAGTATTAACTTAGCATATTTTTATAATTTTTATTAAGTAATGGGCTTGAATATTTTTATGAGAAATATCCACTAAGTGCACGTTACACATTTTAGTGATTGAGATGGTTATGCTTACAAATTTTAAATAAATATGCTCTTACTTTTATACATGTTACTTGTTCAAACTAAGTGTACTTTTGATTTGTATACGTGTATGAGTTCTCATAAGTTATGAAATTATTTCTCGAAAGGAACTTAACTATTAGAACTTTGCAAATTTCGTAGAAGTAGTATGCTTAACATGTTTTTGATATGTTCTTCAATGTTTGGCACAGAAATAATGAGTTATTTTAGCATAGATGTATAAACTTATCTTTATGTAAACCTTAACTAATTAAAAGTAATATAATTTATGTCTGTACAAAGTGAAGGACTTAGACTATTTTTCAGAATTATCAAGTAAAGGGTTTTACAAAATACATAGTAAACTGCATTAATAGATTGTAAGTTGTAATTTTTTCTTATAGAAGTTTTGCACATTGGTATATTTTATGTTCTGATAAGTCGTTGAATATGTTCTTGAAATAAACTAACATATCTGTACTTTGAAAATTTTATGGAAGTGACGAACTTTGGTATTTTTAGAATGTTACGAACTTGATACATTTTTTCTGAAGTGCTAGATATGTGAAATTGTCTTTTTAGAAACATTGAATTATTCAACTTAGTGCATTTCAGCTACTTTTTCAAGATAACGGACTTAGAATTTTTTATAAATAGCAAGCTAGTAACTTGCTAAACATGCTTCTTGCAAATATTTTTAAATACCGTTCTTAAAAAAAAAGTTCTAACTACTAAAAAGAAATAAACAAATTAAAAAATAATAAATTAAGTAGAGACTGTGATTTTTAAATTTCTAAATTTATTTTTTTTAACCAAGTTTTAATTTTAAGTAAATAATTAATTTTACAACAAATTTTTTTAATCAAATGTTTTTAATTTATCAAGAAAAAAAAATTTAATCAAGTGTTTTTCATTTTTTGTATATCCTATTTTTGTTAAGTAGACGTTTAACACTAAAGTAGGATTTAGGATACCCATATATTTTCTACAAATTTCTTCTACTGTTAGGCAAGTGAGAAAATTATACCATAGAAAGATTTTAGTACCTACAGATTTTACAAATAATGATTTGGATATAGTCTTATATTCTATTGCGAGAAAACCACTTTAGCCATATACCCCCCAAAACTCAAGTTTTTGTATACGAAATGTATGAATACGCGTTAGATCCCCTTAGAAAGTCCTCCTACCAAGGCACCCCTCATCCTAGGCAGATACCCCCGCGTGCAGGTTTGCCTTAAAACACAAACAAACAAAGTATTTATCTAAACATTTTTTTCTTACCCACACATTTTTGATAAATTTTAGGCAGCGATTATACTAGTTTATATTTTCTATAGATCAATTAGAGAAAAAATTACATTTTTAGTAATCCTACAAAATATTCTTACTGTATATCACAAGTAGAGTAACTTGATTTATAGAATTTCAATACGATACGAGTTAGATTGTTTATGTGCAAAACTAATTTCAGTTTGACTATGAAAGCATAATTTTATACATGCATTAATATTTTTAGAGGTATGCACTTAGCCTATTTTATAGAAAGGTGAGCATAACTAGCACAAACTTTTAGACTAGATAGTACTATTGTTAGAAAGTTGAACTATTGGAAATAAAAATTGAAGATCCGTTTTAGCACAGTTTTATACTGCATGTACATAAATATCTTTCAATACTTAGATAGTTTAAATCACAAATCATTACTTAAACTAAAAAATACAAGGTTTTTACTTACGTGAAGGGACATCGTGCTAAATCTTCGAGTCTCTGGACAAAGTACCAACATCTATACGGCTAGCAAGACCGGAACATAGAGTAATGATTTAAAATACATTATCCCTAATTCCCGGTCCAACTAGCACATTTTCATTAATTTTTGTCTTCATATGCTGAAATAGGTATATTATTTTGACACTAAAAACAAAACACATTTGAAGATATTAAACGCTTTAAAAGTAATTTTTTTTTCTTATAACAATTTACCAGATTCACAATACTATTTTATGTAGGATAAAATTAGTTAGCAAGCGAAAATTTAATCTTAGTTAGAATTTACTGAAATACAAATACCATGCATGCCTTATTTTCTATTAGGAGAAAGCCCTCAAACCCCAGTTTTTGTATACAAACTGCATAAAGTACTTCTACCGATAATGCTATTAATATTAATTACACTGGATTACCCACTTAAAATTTTGCAAAACACCAAAATACAGAAAAACATAAATTTAGAAAAACTAAATCCTCCTGGGGATGTTGTTCATTTCTTTGCTCCACATAGTTAATTATTATTTAAAGAAACAAAAACAACAACGCGTCTGCTGTGCTACGCCCTGTCTCCATTCATGCGAGGCTAGCGTGACGTGGAAAAGCATAGTAAGAATTTTTATTTGAAATGAGGCGGTAGACGAGTTCTACCGGGCGGCTGGTGGGTCCTCATTTTATAATAATATTTTTTATTTCAGGTTTAATTCATATAGCTTATTTAAAATTATGTCAAAGTCGCTTATTTTGATACTAAATGTTAAAGTCTGAAAAAATTACAAGTCTCCTTATTTCAAAATATGTCACAATCTGAAAAAATTACAAGTATCCTTATTTGAAAAATTGTTAAAGTCTGAAAATTTTCCAAGTCCCCTTATTTGAAAAATATGTCACAATCTGAAAAAAATTACAAGTCCCCTTATTTGAAAAAAAAGGAAAAAATTCTTATCAGTCCTTCGAACATCCGGTCTTAGCATCCGCTCCCCACATCCGGTCCGACCACGCCCCCCTCTCTCTCTCGACCCAGGGAAAGCACTTGTATGGCGTACCGGCGAATTAACATGGTACCGGCTGGGCAGAACGAACATTTATCTACTACTAGAAAAATATTCACAGTCCTAAGAAAAGACCCCTTAGAAAAACCCCACGTAAGGCACTCCGTACTCGGCCTAGATCCCTCATGTAGATAATTGTTTGTAATAATATCAAGCAATTAAATCAAGTAATAAAATCAAGCAATTACTGCAATGCTGTTATTCTGGCAGAAAAATTTGGAAAGCAAAATTTTCAGGCTTCGGCTGGTTAGCTAGAAAAACTCATAAAATGGAAGCTGACGCATTTCACATTTGAGAAAATCTGGAAGAAAGAATAATGGGAAGGCGAAAAATGAAACAACTGACTCATTTTGATTTTCTTGAAACCTAATTTTATTGTATTGCTTGTTTTCACTACCTTTTTTTAAGGTAACTTAAAATAATATTTTGTGGATAATAAAATGATAATAAAAGTAACATCTTTAAACACGCCAATATATCAAGAAAAATATTCACAGTCCTAAGAATGTAAAGTGTAAAGGGTTGGTGTTGGTGCTGTAGGATTACGGCCAATTATCTGCACATGGAATCTAAGCCGATGGGTGGGGTGCACTTCGTGGGAGTCTTTCTAAGGGGTCCTAACCCTGATTCACTCTTAAGTTTCGGAGTCAAGCACGGAAAACTCCGAACAGTTAGGTCGGCGGACGCGAACTGGATTTGAACTAGGCACCTTCCAAAGTATAAAGGGAAATGTTATTCTTTTACAAATTCTGTTTATGGAAGATCTCTATTTAAGGACGATTTTTCATATTTTCACGGTTCCTTGAAAGTCGTTAAACAGAGAGCCAACTATATATATATATATATATATATAATGCATATACCAAGAATATTTACACCAATACTTATTGAATCCTTGTGGACTAAACATAATTTCTCTATTTACAAAAATCAGTGGCTGGAGCACAGTTCCCAGTTTTATTTGTACAGTGGAACCTGTCTAATGGACTACCCTTGGGAAGAACAAAACTGGTCGCCTTATAAAGACGGTCACCTTACAAAGGTGGTAAAGTGTGATGGTTGTAAAGTGAAATTGCATTAAAGTTGTCACTATAGACAGACGATCTCTTTACCAAGGTGGTCACTTTAGCAGGTTCCACCGTATTCGAATGGACGACGGCACACTGATACGGGGGGGGGGAATCTTCCGTTGCTCTCTCCATTTTATAGGGGACGGAATTTGCGGTTTAGTGCAGAAATCTTTGATCGGTAAACCCCGAATTGTCATTAAAAGGTCGTAAAATTCGCGACAAGAATGCCCTCTTACATACTGCAGTCACGTTAGACGCAGCGGCAATCAGCATCGGCCTTAAATGATGCTGAAGCATAGACGAACAATCCAACCCTCCGCAATTTGTACAACTTTCATTCTTTCAACTGCTCTCATAAGCTGTCCACATTACCCAGATGTATCGGTACAAATCCTCAAAGTAAAACATATTCTAAGATGTCAGACAAAGCGAGTACCTGGCAATGTATAGCTGGTCTGGTTTTAAAAAGAAAGCTCAAATTGTAAATAGCAGGTAATAGCGATAATAGCTGTAAATAGCAATTGAGGTTGGTTTACTACAGTCCTCACAGAAAAAGATGGAAATTACTTAATCTGGAAAACTTAATGCCATCCTAAAATGCGAAAATGCATGCTGTGAACACTGTATATTGTACGGTGGCTGTGAAATGGGTTCAATAATGCATTCAGCAATTATACTCTGTACACACTAAAATGTTAATGGGTAGGGCCCGCGAACAACAACATGAATAATGGTCTCGTTGCTGATTAGCCACGAGATTGTCGTCAATGCAGGGATTAAGGCGACATTTTTCTGGCGAAATTTACGACTTTTAATGACCAGTCGGTATCTACCAACAAAAGATTAATGTGCTAAACTGAAAACCCTGTCCCCCCCACACAATGGAGAGAGCAACGGAAATTTTTTTCCCGTATCAGTTCCGTCGTCCATTGAAGCGCATAAAACATGTGGCTCATGAGCATCGGCCTTAACTTGATCGGTATAGGGCGCACGATAGCTCTGCCCCCCCCCCCACTTCCGAGTTTTCTTTTGACGGTTCTTGCAGCAGACAAAATACTTATTCAGTTGTGATATACCATGTCTAATTATGCACTGGGAGAAAAAATATTGGGAAATCAATGTATCATCCTAATAATAAACGGAGCCCCCCCCCCAGATGGTTTCTCTGGATCCGCCCCTGGGCACACCTCATAGACATTTCATGGAGTAGACAGCGCATCCGGCAATCCAACGCGTCGAAAAGATAACAATCACCTCAATCAAACGGTACAACGCGGTACATTCTTGTTACTACGCTACATATGTGCGCCATAGGATGCTATCTATCGTTAGATGTCCGTGATCTAAGACAATAGCTCTTAAAGATTATTTCCCTCTAGGGATGGATGCGAGAGGGTTTTTTCCATGACGTGACAGAGATTTACAGCTTTTTTTTCAAGACGAGACGAATATTTTTTGCATTACAGTATAGGGATTTTGCGAGACAAGACAAAGCATTTCGGCTGTTTTGCGAGACGAGACAAAGCTTTTCCGCTGTTTTGCGCGATGAGACAGACGCATTTTTCGTCTCGCGTCCATCCTTATTTCCCAATAACACCAAAAGAGCGAGAAAAGTCTCACACTGGTTATTTCAGTCAAATAGTCATGTGGTACATCCTTGTTACAGCGCTACATATGTCCTGGCGATAGGATACGCTGTCTACCGTATTAGATGTCAGTGGTAAATCTTATAAATAAAAATGAAATTCTGTTTGTTTGTTTGTTTGTTTGTTTGTTTGTTTATTTGTTTGTGGATTTGATTCGTATACAAATCCACAAAAATGGACCTATCGGCCTGAAATTCAGCACAGATATGTAAAATAATATAGAATAAATCATAGTCCACTTTAAAACTTTGAAAGTCCACCCGTTCCCGGAATTTAAGAGATTTTTTATGCTCTTCACGCAAAAATCTTTCCGTAATTGTAACCCCTGTAGTGAAAAAAGTGTGAAATAAGGATCGTGGCTGCCATGTGTGGCGATTTTGCCGAATAAAATGTCGTTCGTATACAAATCCACAAAAATGGACCTATCGGCCTGAAATTTAGCACAGATATGTAAAATAATATAGAATAAATCGTAGTCCACTTTAAAACTTTGAAAGTCCACCCGTTCCCGGAATTTAAGAGATTTTTTATGCTCTTCACGCAAAAATCTTTCCGTAATTGTAACCCCTGTAGTGAAAAAAGTGTGAAATAAGGATCGTGGTTGCCATGTGTGGCGATTTTGCCGAATAAAATGTTTTAAATTCTCAAAGTAAAAATAAAAGAATAATAATGATTTTTTTTTGTTAGTTTATATTCGTAAGGTTATTTTTTTTTAAATTATAATATCGTGTGCATGGGAAATCAGAGCAGGAATGTAATACTTTACACGCAAAACAATAAGAATTGAAGATTTCCGAGGCTAATGTGTAATTTTTTTTAGTTTGGCGAAAAAATAAAATGGCTGAAATATGGATTTTGAGTAAGTGAGTTCTAGCGGTTTGCACAGTTTTCGGCTTGGCGCAATTTATTGAGAGCTTAAGGAAATAGATTTTTGAAAACAAGTGCAAAGGTTTTATTAGAATACAGCGTTAAATTTTAATGATCCGTGAAGAAATAATGCAGTTATTAAGGGATTTCAAGCGATCTAACTTCAGAATTCTCGCCAATTGAGTACATTGATTTAAGTTGGGGGAATTCCGCCAAATTTCAGAAAATTGAAATCTTATCATTTAGTACATCGGAGTAACGATGAATAAAACACATTATAGTTGATAATTAAAAAAAAAATCGGCTGTATTAAGGAATTCCAATTTTCAAATAAATGCGTGCTACTCTTTGGCGGACGAACCATTTCCCATATTGATTGCTGCTAAGTCAATGTTTCGAATGATTCCCTGAAAAAACTCTTGCAAAATGGCGTATGTTGGCACTTTGGCGAGGCTTAGATTTGAAACTGGATTTTATTTGAGACTGGTATATATAATAACACTGGTTATAGATAAAGATGAATGTTGGTATGTGTTTATGAGGTTGAAAAACTCCAGCACCGTTGAGCACCGTTGCACGATGAAATTTGGTTCACCTAAGTCTTTTATGATGGAGAAGGTTTTTATGCTATCCGTTTTCCTTAACTTGCCACTTGGTGCCGCAACACAACGTTGAATTCTATTCCGTTTAGCCGTTTGCTATGCGAATATCGTCTAACCGATTTCGATGAAATTTGGTATACGCGAATATTAGAACACGGAGACTATTTTTCACTATCCATTTTGCTGTAACTTGCCGCTAAATGGCGCTGCAAAGCATCAACTTCTATACCGTTCGACCGATCGGCATAAAATTTTTTATACTTACACATTTGAGCACGAAGAATATATTCTAACTGCGTTCCTTTTGATGTTACTCACCACTAGATGACACTGCAATGCATTATTATTTTAATTCGCCACTAGATGACGCTGCAGCAGGCCTAATTCTTGACCATTCAAACGGTCGCTATGAAAATCAGTATACATAGCTATTTGAACAATGAGAATATTTTGGCGTCATCCATTTTGCTATAACTCGCCACTTGACGGCGCTGTAGCAAATCATTAATTAACTACTAGATGGCCCTGCAGTGTATCACTTCTTGACTGTGCAAATAATCGCTATGAAAATAGGTATACATAGATATTTGAACACGGTGAAGAGTTTGGCACTATCCATTTTCCTATAACTTGCCACTAGATGTCGCGTCAACACATGAACTTCAGGACTGTCCAGCCGATAGTCATGAAAATTCGTATACATCGATATCTGAATGCGAAAAATATTTTCGCCGTATCCGTTTTGCTAAAACTCGCCACTAGATTGCGCTACGCCGCATGGCCTTCTGCACCGTACAAACGATTGCCTTGCAATTCGGTTTGCATGATTATTGGACACAATATAACGCGATATCCACTTTGCTATATCTGTTTATTACAATGAATAGCAATCACCACAAATCGTAATATCAAAAAGTCCATTCATTCCCGTGCGAAGAACGGGTACTTCAGCTAGTATAGCATAAATACAATGGCTCGCGCTCATAGACATTATTGACACATAATTCCGAGAGATCAGCATAATCATATTGCGTTGTACGTTGATGACACGTGCATTATCACCAAACAAACATTTGAAATCTGGTTTAAAAAGTGGAGAATCAAGCTGAACACAATTGAAACTGAAGCAGTTTATTACTTCCTTGTACTAAGTAATGTGATTGTGAAAATTTTCATAATTAAAAATAGTGCAGGAGTTTCACATAATAAAAAATAGTGCGATGTTTAAATTTCTATGTTCCAAGCAACATGCAATAACCAAGTAATGTGTAGCTCGGTAACATTCTATCTGATCCAACCTTTGGGTTTTGTTTGTTGGAATTATGCCTTTTTTACGAATAGGCCTTATTAGGTTCCGAATGCCTCATACGAAAAGCGAGCGTAGTGAGTCTAGGGGGTCTTTGCCACTAGTTTATGTAATAAAAGTTAAACAACTTATGATTTTTCTCCTTGTATGATCAAAATTTTTAACCAAATTAACTGATTAAAGAAAAAAGACTGGTTAAGAAAACAGTTACTTTAATTTTATTGTGAGATAATCGAACAACTGACCATCTAAACATTAACTAAATATACAGGCTCGGTCTTAAGTATAACACACTTTTAAAAATCGCTGACTTTAGTTGGTAAAAATAAATAAACTTTCGAAATTATTCTAAAAAAAAAAAATCACTTTAAAACCAAATCAAATTTCCAGAATTTTGTGCCAAGAAGGTCCGTAGCCAGAATAGTTCTGATAGGAAGGCTATTTTAGAAGGAATGGAAATCAATGCTCCGTGGAATGTTTAAAAACACTTTTTTATCATGGAAATCGCTATGTAGACTTATTGTGCGGAAAAAGGGTTATCCGAAAAATCATTAAAAAATTGTATAGGGTTCCATGCAGAATTATGGTGGTTCCATGCCCATTCGCAAAAACGCAGTTAATTAAAATAACATCTTCATTGGCATTTTACATTAGACTTTAATTTGTTTTGAAAATGATTTTAGGAAAAAGGCTACTGTCACAAAAATTGTTACGAAAATCCCCCAAAATAGACGTTGTGAAATTCACAAAAATAAACAGTTTTCACAAAAATGGGACCCTGAAAAAAAATACTAGATCAACCCCCTGCTTAATGTCGATATTATTTTAAACATCATTATATATTATATTTTAAAATTTTAAACATCAATTATAAGACCTCGACATCATTCTAAAAACGTGTAAACACCTCTGTTTTTACAGCAGTTAGACCACGGACGGACAGAAACACTTAAATCATAAACGCTTTTCAGCCTTGGAAGGTATTTAAAACAAATTAGAATCATTAACAATAGTTAAGAAATTACGATAGTTTCATAATGAAAAATTCCACAAGAATGGGTAAAAATATTGAGTGTGTTCAGGACTTTTGGCACCACTATATATTTTTTAATTAAATTTTATAACTATTAGGTGTACGGGAAATGTCTTTTTTTACATAAAATTCAAACAAATAAATTTTAAACAAGAATTGAATTACATATTTGAACATATTTGTTAAATTTTAAAGCGAGAATTTTATAGATATATTTTTCTTTCGAGAAAAATGGCCATCCTCCCCCTTTACCCTTTTTCACTTATACCCTCCTCCCTAGTAGCACAACTAGTTCAAAAGACGTTCAAATTACGATGGAAACACGTTTTATGACGTTAAAAAACGTGTTTTAAACGTCTTTTGGACTAATTGTGCTACCAGGGCTTGGAGGATTATATTCGAAATGTTCTGAAATGGATTTTTAGATGTTCGTGTGTGTTGTATTTTACAGGAAGTATTTGATGGATATATCTTTTCCTCTTTGAGATTACGCAAGATATGTTAAATGTGAAAAGAACGTTTTCGTCCCTCCTCCCCCGTAAGTTACGAATTTTGGAAAATGCTCTCCAATCTAGCATCTAGCTACAAAACTCATGCACATGCCAAATTTCGTATTATTAGGTTTAATAGTTTTCGCTAGGCCAAATATTAACATACGAAAAACGGACTGGCAAGGATATGGTTGCGTGGGTGAATAGCTGGCGTGTGGACATTGTCCAAGTCTATGAATGGCTTGACTTGTTATCACCTGTACGATGGGCCGAAGGTAGCTAGGTGGTCAGGGTGCTTTTACTACGTCTACTGGCATGAAGACTGAGCGTTCGAAACTGGACGCGCTATTGGTATCAGTGGCGTTTTCTCAGGGTGTGCAAGTCGTGTGTTAACGCCCAATCAAAAACAGAAAAAAAAAATCCTGCAATTTACTTGACTTTATTGTGAGAATCCTAATGTTTCCCCAGTTTTCCCTCACACCCTCCCATCCCCTCCCAGCTCCCAAATGACCAGACTACGAGCCTTCCTATGTGGCAGTAAAACATGCTTGTCGAGATAGCAAGTCGTTGGAGACGACTCAGCTATATTCCCACCACTACTAATTGGAGCATGCGCTTTACGTCTTCTACCTCTTGCTTAAGCTAACCAAGGCGTTGAAACGAAATCCAACGCTTTCAGCTAGATAGCCAGAGGGGGTCAGAAACACCCTCACTTCAGTAACATTACCCGTCCCCTTTGGGCTTCAGGTTTCACCCCCACGCATTTCCTTTCCTTTTCTCAGTTTTCTCCCTGCAAAAAACATTCTTTTTTGAGAATTCGTACTGACCAGTTCTGTATCTCCTCTCCTGCGTTGATTTTCAGCTTTTAAAGATGGCTTCTAATAGTGTTATCCAAACACTATTAAAAAGTTCTTTTTCGTCACTTAGTTATGTTGAGAAAAAGAAAATAATTGAGAATGGTCGACCATGCCCTAATCTCACAATTTCGACGAATGTGAAAGGCAAAAGTGGTGTTGGATTTCAGAGACACTTTCGAATGAATTTATATGAATTATCAGACTGGCTTTGTGGATGCAGTGAAGAAAATAAATTTTTCTGTTGGACATGCTTACTATTCTCAAACAAGAAAAACGTTTGGAATAATCAAGGCTATGATGATCTAAACCATCTTAATACCGCTGTGAAGAAGCATGGCGAATCTGAAATGCATCTTTCCAGTTTCATGAAATTTAATACTTTTGTATCAACTCCAGCGAGAATAGATGTTCTTTTAGATTCCCAACGAAGAAAGGAAATTGAGTTTCATAATGAGAAAGTAAAAAAAAATCGAGAAATATTGAAGAGGCTTATTAATGCCGTCTGCTATTTAGCAAAGCAGGAGCTACCCTTCCGATCACATGATGAGCATGCAGAATCTTTAAATAAGGGAAACTATATGGAATTTCTTATAGCAAGTGCTGAATTTGATTCCACGTTAAAAGAACACTTACAGACTTCCACAGTTTTCCGCGGCACTTCCGCAACCATTCAAAACGATTTAATTAATTCAGTTGCCGACGTTCTGAGGGATCAAATTTATGAAGAAATCCAGAACACGGATTTTGTTGCTATTATGCTTGATGAAACATCTGACATAAGCAACAAATCTCAGCTGTCAACTGTTTTGCGGTATTTTTCCAAAAACGAGAAAAAAATTGTTGAAAGATTTCTTGGATTTCGCGACATGAGCGCTGATAAAACTGCAACAGCTCTTTTCAACCATGTCTGTGAAATCATCAATATATATAAGTGTGAAAATAAATTAATTGCACAAACATATGATGGATCTTCGGTGATGAGCGGCCATCTCAATGGACTCCAAACCAAAGTGCTGGAAAAATACCCAAAAGCTTTGTTTACGCACTGCTATGCTCATGTAATGAACTTAGTTTTGCAGCAATCATTAGAATGCATTAGAGAACTGAAAACATTTTTTTCCGGATTAAAATCACTAACCGCATTTTTTTCACACTCTCCAAGGAGGCTACACGAACTTTCCGCTTTCATGTCAAGAAAACTGCCGTCATTAGCCAGTACTAGATGGAATTTTACCTCGAGGCTTGTCCACACGGTATGTGAAAATAGAGAAGCTTTAATTGCGTTTTTTGATCACGTAAGTGAAAGTGGAGATTTTGATAATTTAGCTGCAATGACAGCTAGAGGATTCTGCAGTTTCCTTAAAAATCTACAAAATATATTTTTAATAAAGGTTTTATCTAACCTACTTGCTTTCTCAGATGTCTTATTCGACATACTGCAGTGCAAAAATGTCGATATTTTGTACTGCAGTAATAAAATTACGGAATTTCAAAATCAACTCCAAAAGGAAAGAGATAATTTTGAAACAGTGTGGTCTTCTGTTAATGAAGACGAAGAGTCAATTCAAATAAAAAAAAGAAGATTAAATGATGAAACACAAAAGGATTATTGTCGGAGACTCTACTTCGAAATTATCGACAACATTAAAAACCAAATGTTAATTAGATTTGCAAGTTTTGAAAAATTGCAGTATTTTGAACTTCTAAATCCATCGAAACTGGTGTACTTCAGCAAAAGAGAAAATTTCCCTCATGATATATTGAAAAAGCTGCAACAAGTCTATGGGGATATTTTTAATTTTTCTAAACTGCAGAATGAGCTGCACGTTTGGTACGCTTCCAATGAAGGACGGAATAAAACACCTATTGAAGTGATTAATCATTTGATAGAAATGAATTTAGTGAGTGGATTCACAGAAATCTATAAATTAGCCACATTGATTTCCACAATACCTGCTACAACATCGTCTGTAGAAAGATCATTCTCATCGTTGAAGAGGATCCACACATTCTGCCGCGCTACTCAGACTGAACACCGAATGACTAATTTAAGTCTTATTTCTATTGAAAAGGAACTGCTTTCTCAATTACGACGTGAAAATAAATTCAAATTTTATGAAGCAGTTATTCAGAAGTTTCTCCAGAAAGAAAGGCGGCTTGAACTAGAATTCAAATGAATACAAGTAAATATGCATTTGATTTATATGTATTGTCTTATAATAATTTTAATGAAATTATCATTTCTTACATAATAATAACCTCCCTTCTTTAATTTTTATAATTTTATTCTTAAAATGGCAAATAAGAACTTTTTTGCATTTAGATGTGCGAATTAGCCTGCTGAACAGCTAAGACATAAAACTGCCCACACCGATCTGTAGTTTTCACAACAAAACACCTAGATATATTGTTAAATAAATTGCATGCATCTTAAATTAACTTTCAACTTTAAAATTTTGAAACGAGCATATCGAACTGATTTTCTGTTAAATATAGATGAATATTATACAAATTTGTTTTTCTTATTATGAAAATTCTGTAAAGGGAATCTCCGTAGTATGTTTCTAAAAATGGGAACGGGCAGGTTAACCCTGAGTTCCAATTTCCCCGCAGCTGTTTGAGCACATTTCTGCCCTTTTTAAAACCGGTCACAGGGCTAATACAGTTTCCAACGCCCTAAGTTTAAAGTCACGAGACGCCACTGATTGGTATATTTCCTCAGGTGATGTGTAATTGGATTCATCACCGGGGATAATATACAAATGAGCGTTCAAGTGCAAACAACTTTAGCCCCCATTTTTCGGTTTCTGGAATTTTTTTATCATTTATTTTTCCATTCACAGTTTTAATTATTAGGGAAGGAATTGCTTATAGAATTGTGTATAAATAATTACATTTAACTTCAGATAATAAATTACATTAGTAAATAAATAAAACAATACAATAGTTTCGTAATATCCTATTCCACACTTAATATTTTTGACAACCCACGTCCTTTTTTTTTCCCGTTTTGATTTCCTGCAATAATTGGATCTGCAGTATTTGTAAGTATATTCAGATGAAAAATGTGCATTTATAACACAAGATAATTGTAATATAAAATACTTAAAAAATATGGGCACTTTATTCTCTTTCAAGTTTTTTTATTTAATGTTTGAAAATTATTTTTTAAAATTTTTATTTAATTTTGGCTGGTACTTTCGTGATTCTCGAAAAGAGAACAGCAAAGTTTTTACCAAAACTTCCATCTTTTTTTTTTTTTTTTTTTTTGGCAAGCTAGTCATAAAATCTGCCAAAAATATTAATTTATGTAACTAAACATACTGCATTGAAACTAGTTATCTCGAGTGAATTCATGTCTGTGGCATGCAGCAGCATGCCACAGGCATGAATTTTTTTTTTTTTTTTTTTTTTTTTTTTTGAAAGTTATAACCTGTCTAGATATTATCGCCTCTTAGGGATTCCTTTAAGGTTATTCCTATGGCAGCAAATAAAATTTATCAACCCCTAGATAAGTAGCACTGTGTTGCCCGGGTGCATTAGATGTTAAGGCACAATTTGTCGAAAACAATTGTCAACTGATGCCAATCACTGAGATGCACCGATCTGTTCGGGTTTTCGTGAATACCCGTATTTTTAGTATCTGTGCAGTTTTCTCATTCCTAACCGTACATAATTTTCCTACATCAGACTACGATTAGCTAAGCATTTTAAATTAACTGTGAAATATCTCATTAAAAATAATTATTAGTTATTGGTTAAAAATATAAAACGTTAAACAAAATTATAAGAGTATAAGAATATAAGTATTCTTTCCATTATATGAATAAAGATGGCACGACACGTATCCTTAAACTAATGTGCGGATATCGCATTCGGCTACGGTAAATCAGCGCCATCTATCGACACCTGTAAAAAATCAAGGAAAGGTGTTTTTTTCCTCTTCGGAATAAAAGGTAACCTATTAATTTATGTAACTAAACATACTGTCAGGCCCAGCGAGAGGGAGGGGGGGGGGGCAACCGGGGCACTGCCTTCAAAATGCACTACAAATTTTCTTTCTACATCTTTACTTTTAAAAAATTACTTTAAAAAATCAGAGCCCAATGCAGTGCCGGTCCTAGCTATTTTTCTAACAGTCGTATTCACGAAACGGCTAGTAACCTCCTGATTATGAAACTAACGTTTGACCGTTACTTGCTGGTAACACACCGGTAGCCTCAGAACGGTATTCACCAACTATTTAAAACCACTGGTTTCCTGACCAACGTTTGACCACCGATTAACTTGTACTTGTGCATTCTGCTTTGTAAGCTCGTCTGTGATTGGCTTAGGGCACTGGCTATCCAACTAGCTGATTCCCGACCCTTGACCCCTCTTCGCGAACGCTCCAAAATAGTTGAAAATAAGCAGGAGTGTAATGTGTTTTCATGTATTTTTATAATCACAAATACTTCAATTATTTATTTCGGAGATTTCTGCTGAATTTTTTGTAATTAATAACTGATATTTTATTTATATACTCCTACGAATTTAAAAGATATATTGATTTTAAAAGATAATTTTTAAAGGTATTCGAAGGTTTTCTATTTTTATTTTTTAATGTATCTGACAGTCAAAAACAGTACGATTGTTTAAAAATTTGTGAATACATACTTAAGAGCTTACTCTGGGGGTATTTTATTTGTTTTACTGTAGGAGATGGTACGGTTTTTTTTTTTTTTGGAGTATCAATAATTAAAATTTCAAATGCATAAAAAACAAATATTTTTACAATGTTTTAATACAATTGTAATAATTCTAATGTTGAAACCTACTGGTGACCATACTTTAATCACAAAAATATGGATCATAGAGCAGCTCTGCAATTTTTTGTAATTTTATACAGTAAAGGGTAAATATATACGTGAATATTAAAATGTGATTGTGCTGAGATGGTTCTGCTTAAATAATGATTTATGAGGTAGCCATTACTCAATTTTTAACTGAAGTTATGAACTAGGCTGTCTCTTGATTTTTCATATCAAGGACTAGAAATTTTTGGACCCTTCCCCCCCCCCCCCCCAAAAAAAAAAGGGAATTGCAGATCTCCACTCGAAATTGCAAGTTTTTTCCCACAATAAAGACATTTTAATCACTCTGTAGTCAGACATTAAAATAAGATTTTTTTTTTTTTGCATGTGATTAATTTATGAGTAATAACTTAGCACGAAGTGTACAACTTATTTAAATAAACCAGGAACGGGGAAAAAGAGTATTCAATTTAAATATTAATAGTGAATAATGCCTCTGATGTATTTTTATTAATGTAATAATGCAAAAATCAAGAATTATATTAGTTATTTTATCGGATGTATGTAAATAAATATTTAATACTATAAGCTTAAAACAGACTCTGTGAAAATTTACATTTTCTTCCCCCATGAAACAGATAAAACAAATGTCAATGAATTTTTGTCTCAAAGCTACATGTTCTTCTTTTGCAAAATCGTAGGCAAATAAAAATTAGGAGGGGATGGGGGATATGTAGCGCTGAAATTTTTTTTACCTATAGTTGAACTGCAGAATCAATGCAAATAAAAAAACTCTAATTTCATTGACTAAAATTTGGGGGGAGGGTGGGAAATCAATTAAAGGAATTTTAGAAAGGGGACTAATTAAAGAAACCTGTTCCAGCCCAGCTAACCCCTGCTAATTCACATGGCTTTGTCTATTAAATTTTGCAATGCTCTTGCTGGGAAAAAATAAAATAATAAAATTATTTCTTTTTTTCTGACAGGATTGGGATCATGATTGATTTTGATGGTATTGTAGTATAATGTCGAATTTATACACCTAATTAAAATGGTTAAATACTTCATCCCAGAGGGCCTTACTTTTTTAGAAATAAAAAAAAAGAGATGTAAAAAAAAGGGGGGGGGTGAGAGAGCAAGAAAAGAAGGGAAACTTTGGCCGCAGCGAGGCCAGAACCCTGGAACTACTGCTTGCCAACCGCTCGCTTTACAGCTGCGCCATAACTTCATTGACACGTTTGCTGTAAATTTAAAACATTTCCTTTTTCGTCTGTTTACCGTTTACTTACTTTGATGGTAATGTATTGGAAAATCCTTGACACACAAGACTTCTAAACCGTTTACTTTCTCCTCACACATAAATTTTGCAAATCTATCAATAAATTCTAAAATTTCCATATCTTCTGTCTTCAACAGCGCTGTAGTCCGCAATGTTTGTTAACAGATTAGAGCCTCACAGCGCATGCGTCGAATGTAACAGGCCGGTAACCACACGAGAGGCTGGGCAGGCCGGATTAAAGTGCTCTCTGGCGATTTGGCGTGCATCCTTTGGCAAGTGTCGTTTCTCCCGCTGTTATACACTCCACGCTAGGGGTTGCCGCCCGCACCGCAAGTTGATCCGCGAAAAACAGCAATATTTTTTTTATTTTTTTTTGTTGATTAATTGTTCAAAATATATATTTTAATGCATTTAAAATTGCAGTCTAAAATTACAATTTTAGATTTGCAGGTAATATGTTACGGAAATAAAAAAGAAACAGTGGACAGTTTAAAAGCATCATTTGAAATGAATTGATGAAACATAATTGATGCAGATCCCATATATTGCATTATAATTTTTTTGTCTTAATTATCTATTCTTTTAAAATTCATTCGTTCTTATTTCCCCCTTACTTTGGCTTTTAAAATTGCTATATTTTGTATGTTTCTTTTTAAACAAACAAAATCCTAAATTATCCTATACAGTATCTTAATGTTAGCAATTCTGAGGTCGTTCTATTCTAATCGAAAATTCCCACAGCTAGGTTTAGAGAATGGAGAACCGATATTTTAAACACACTTTTCTAATGAATATTTTTTGCTTGTAATTTTTTTAAAAGCACACTTCATGTAATACACAAATGAAAAAAGAGATCTAGTTTACATGCAAATGAACTTTACAAGTCATGACCTGCAGGCTCTCTACTTTACAATGTTTAAATTAGGATAGTTAGGATGTTTAAATTGACTAGTCCCCTTATGCGTCCAGCGTTGCTTCCTAACTTTAGTCTTTCAATGCTAAAGTGCGGAAGCAATGCAATTATTTGAAATGAAAAATTGATGAAACATAACTGATGCAGATCCCACAAATTGCATCAATCCATAATCACCCCACAGGCCTCAGCGTAAGGCAACGTTGAGCGCTCTATTTATAAATCGAAAAGAGCAGAAAAACTATTTCGTTTGCATAGATCAGCCTTTCTTAAAATGTGTTCCAATTTTAAAGTTTAATATCTCTTAAAAATCACTTATCAACACTAGTCAAAACATTGTCATAGCTGCGAGATAAAATTTCATGCGGGCGGCAACCCCTAGCGTGCAGTGTGTAACAGCGGGAGAAACGACTCTTGCCAAAGGATACACGCCAAATCGCCAGAGAGCACTTTAATCCGGCCTGCCCAGCCTCTCGTGGTAACCACCCGAATTCGGCTGGTTACATTCGTCTGTTAAAAACGAGATGTAACCAGTAGAGATGAGTTCGGGCTCATTTTTTGAAGCCCGAGCCCGAAGACTTTTAATCCGAGCCCGCCCGAGCCCGAGCAATATTATTAAAGTTGGAGCCCGAGCCCGCCCGAGCCCGAAATTTCAGCTAAAGACAAATAAAATTAACTACTACATTAAGAGGATACAATAAATTTTGGAGCTTCACACACCTCCTAGTCCCCCGTGCCGCTATTTTTTCAAATAAGTACGTCTATTTATCCCATGAATCACTTTTTAAAATCTGTTTCAAGGAGTATGTTCAACAAAGAAGACATTTTTCACGAGCCCGAGCCCGCCCGAGCCCGAACGCAATCGTGAATTACAGAGCCCGAGCCCGAGTCGGGCCCGGGCTCGGGCTCGGGCTTTCGGGCTCGGGCTGAGCCCGTCTCATCTCTAGTAACCAGCCGATTTGGCCTTGTGAATACCATTTTTTTTTTAACCATCCGATTCTATGGTAATCCGGCTGTTACCAGCTGGTAGAAAGTTTCGTGAATACGGGTGTTAGTGGTTCAAAATACAAACTGCGCCCCCTCCCTCACATGCAGCTAGAAAAATCAATTAAAGCCAGCAACGCTATCTTCTGCTGAACGATCATTCAGCAGATTGTAACTCATAAAAAATTTCTTAAGATCAACCATGTCTCAAGAACGACTTGTAGACTTAGCAAGACTAAGCATCGAATCTGACATTGCCACAACTATTAATTTTGATGATGTTATACGAAATTTTGCAAGTAAAAAGGCACGAAAAGCTATTATTAAAATTAAATAATAAATATGCTTATTCTACCATTTATATATATTTTTAACCTTCAAGCATGAATAAAAAATCGCTAAATATGAAGATTTCCTTACTCGTTCTTTTCTTTCAGCATTCTATATAAAAATCACTAAAAGAAAAAAAAATTAATTTTCGAAACTGTGTGTTTAACTATAGCAAAATATGAACTGATGCATTTACAGATAAATAACACACTGTTGGTGATGGTGATTTACAACACATGTTAGACAGCGAGGGTGGTAAGACAAAGGAATCTGGTTATAAAAATACCGTAATGATACTTCATTTAAAAAAAAAAATTATAATACATTATTACAGATTGTAAATACTATTATTAAAATTATAATTTAGGTAAGAATAAAAATGACCCCACAATATTAACTTTTTTAATACCTACTTTTAAAGTAAAATTGGGCAGAATTTAAAATATATTTCTTGAGGCAAAAACACGTTGGGGAGTGGGGAGGGGGGGGGCCGGGAACATTCCTGTCCCACCTTATAAAATTTCTCTCGGAGGCCCTGCATACTGTATTGAAACTAGTTATCTCGAGTGAATTTTGAATACATGCACCAGCATGCCAGTGGCACGAATTAACTGTAAAATATTAGCCCGGGTGCATTAGATGTTACGGCACAATTTCTGGGAAAAAATTGTTATATCGTTAATTAGTGATATTAAAGCAACAAATTCTTGTAGTCTTGTGTATGTTAATTACAGTCGTATATTATTTGTTATACAAGTAATTATCACGGTTAAAATTATACTGCGTTAAAACTATATAAAATGCCATAAAAATCAGAAGTCCCCACCCCCACCCCCGTAGAAAAGGCAGCTTATGTCTTATTCCTAAATCCGTGCAGTCATTTCAACTAGAAAAACGTAACAAACATACAAACTTTCCTATTTATATTATACGTAGAGATGGTTAATTCATAATATTTTTATTTAATTATTAACTAATTTTTAATGGTATTAATTTATTGTTATAAAACAAGGCAATTACAAACTTAATTTTTCCTTCCACGGTCAACCAAAGAACATTTCCGACGATTCTCAAATCTTTTAAACTTTAACATAGTACACTGAGCATCGGTTATACCGTACCTAGAAGCTAGGTCCCGATTGAAGTCCTATATTTATAATGTTGTTTAACTTCGGTTATAACGTACTTAACAAAAGTACGTACTTCGGCTAGCGTACATTTTATACCAAAGCCAAAAATAAAATTTTGCTTTTCTTAAGCATTTTATTTCCTTTTTCTCGGAAATTTCAGTACGTTCAAAAGCACTCGTTGCCAGTTTCCAGAATATCTAGTGAAGATTAAGCCCTACTATATTATGATTCTGATGATAGTGAAGAGAAACAGAGGAGCCTATACCAAGCATACCCGACGCATTGCATGCTGCAAAAACATTACTACGATTTTTTGAATGCTGAAGTGATGATGCAAGACTCTACAAAAGTCTATTATGGATATCCAAAACGGTATCTTTAAAGTAGCATCTGCTCATTTAAAACAAGCAAAAAAAAATTACAGATTATTTATCTCAATAAAATTTATTAGTAATAAAAAATTTTCTCTGTTTTTTATTTAATTTAAAATTTAAAAAGTCAGACCTGTTTAAAACACACATTACAGTGAAATTATGAGCCCACTTCCTTTTTACAGTGTTATATTGAATCTTACCGCCGGTATTGCTTACAGAGGCGCAGAGAGCCAAGTCGGGGCCCCGGGGATAAAATCTTTGGAGTCCCTTTGCTATCCAGAAATCCTTTTGATGTCGTATTAGTTCAGTCATTTATACCTTATTAAAATTATTAATCATTTAAAGAAACTTTAAATGAATAGCAATTGGAAAATAATTAATAAAATTAAAAGTATTAATTTAAAAGAGTATTATACTTTAATAAACATCCATGCTCTAAAAAATACCAACATTTTGTTTTGAAAGTTTCGTCACCTCCATAGAGAAACTATATTGGAAACATTAACATTTTTGCATGGCCTGTTTCCACAGTATCGGAAAAATTAATATTTTTATTCATACATCCATGCAAGCAGGAAGCCAAAATAATTTCAGAAGGCCAAAAAAGTGGAAATTTAAAAATTTCTCATTGAAAGTCTTGATCTTGAACATTTTGTTAAGGAAAATTCAAAATTTCAGAGGTTGGGTGAGCCCATAGTCTCTCCTCTGGCTATACCCTTTCTTCCACTATTTAACAATGTGTCTCGGGAAAAAAATGATTTCTTGTTAAATAAATTTTTTCTACTTTTAGTCATGGCAAACCGTTGACTAACACAGTCAATATCTACTTTTCTTACAGAAGAAGACTCCATCACTAACATTCCTCGTTTTTGTCAAGTGGGTGGTTTATGCTCTAGCTGGCTTTTTGTAATTTCATTCAAAAATTAATTTGAAACATCCGGGAACATAATCTGAAATCGGACTTTTTTTTTTTTTTACAAAATTGACAACACACAATTAAGTATCATATAAACAGCAAAAGCGGGGGCCCTTCACAAGCTGAGGCCCTGGGGATTTTTCCCCTGCTCCCCCTCCCTCTCTGCGCCACTGATTGCTTATAAAATCCTTCGGCTATAACGTACTCCTTTTTTAGGTCCCGTGAGAGTACGTTATAACCGGTGTCTATTGTAGATAGTTCTCTAATATTGCATATTAGAGAGAAGAAATCATACAATTTTTTGTATCATTTACCATTTTATTCAAAAATTGAGAGTTCTAGAAAAATTTATGTATGAAGGTATAATTTAAAATCTTTCAAAACGTATCAAATTTAACTCATAAAAATTACGTAGATATAAACGTTTTCTCTTGTTTGTTTAATTTATCTTAGTCAGGGACTATATAAAATATAATTGTTAAGCTTTAGTTTAATAAACCAGTTCTTAATCCCATTCGAAACATTAAAATTAAGCAAATAACACATTGTTCAAAGAAGATATAAACGAAAAATTATTAAAACCATTGGCAAAAATGTTTATACACTAGTTTGTCTTTAGGGGTGTATGAATCAATAGAACAATCTTCTGCTTTAAGAGACTCATCCTAGAAACATATATATATTCGAACTATTTACTTTATTGAGTTGTTCACTTAAACTGTACTGTTTATCTCCTATACATATTTAGAATGTATTTATCGTTTAGTGCGTATAAAAATATTTATAAAAATCCATTGAAAAATTCATGTGATTCTACGAAATAAAATTCAAGTAATGTGGAGGGAAAAAAGAAGCTTATGAAAAAGACTTTAATTGATTGTGTGCGATTATGGCAACGCTACACTAGGGCGATCTGCCATGGGGGGTGCCTTGGTAGGAGGACTTTCTAAGGGATTCTAACGCGTATTCACGTTCCATCTGGAGAAAATCTACCAAAATTCCAGATCGTTAGATCGGCAGCCGCGCGATGGGACCCGAACCCGGGACCTTCACACTTCAGCCATCTGCCATTTTCAGTGGCATAACAACTGTGCCATGGTGAGGCGAAAAAGACTTTAAATAATAATAATATTATTAATTCAACAAATAAATGCAATGGGTAAAAGTAGCTTAACTTAAATTTACCAGTGAAATGCGTCGTTCGTATTTTGTTTAAATGTTTTTGTCGCCTCTTCAATAACTTTTTCTTTGGGGATGTATATTTAAAATCCTCATATAATTTCACTTTATAAACAGCCTTTTACCGGCTTAGCCTGATACCTGGAGTTTCATTTTACAGCTTTATCATTAAGTTTTTCTTTTATATACAGGTAGTACCAGTCTATTCCCTGAACTCAGATGAAGAATCAAAAACCAAAAATGCATTAAATCTTCCTTTGAAGATGTTTAATGCCATATCTTATAACTGAATTCTTCATTAACGTCCTTTTTTGAGATTTGTTAATATGTTGCAAGGATATCGGCTTTTGTTTGTAAATTCATTACTTAAATTAGCGTAATTGAGTGACGTGCAGTATAATTTTCTACTGATATAGGACAGTAGTTCCCGTTCTTGGAACTAACTTTTCTTGATCTTATATATGATTTATTTAGTATTGTGTTCTTTACAAAACCTGACAAAAGAAAACCTGAGTAGAAAAATTGTGATGCAACTATTGCAAATTAACCTTGCAAATTGCGGCGGTTAAAATTTAGAAATCGTTAAAGAGGTTTCTTTCAAGAATAAGTGATTAGTGACCCTAATCTAAAACTGGGAAATGGAAAAATTGGGAAGAAAAGCATTTTGATTTTTATTGCAGATTATTTTATTGGCGGCCCCCTTTAATCAGCGGCCCTATGGGATCACCTAGGTTCGCCTAATGGTAAAGCCAGCCCTGTTCATGTGTGAATACGGAGAGAAATTTGAGAAGAATCCATATGGACAACATTATTCAGTCAATCGACTTAGTATTCGTCGTATTGTAAACAAATTTGAAAGTGATTTTCCTTTACACGATACAAGAGTACCTGTACCAGTAACAATTGAGCAATAAAAAACCAACATTGAACGTGCTATTAGTGAAATAACACCAAATTTATGTGAAAGAGTGATGGAAAATTGGATTGACAGAATGCGGTATGTACAGAAAAGTCGTGGTGCTCACATGAACGATATTATTTTTCATACCTAATGGCATAATGATGGCTTTCAAATTAAAAAATATTGTGTCTCACTGAATAATTTATGTTTTTTTTTAATTTTTAAATTGCATCACTCTTAATGGAAATCCCTGGTCTATGTTTCACTTTCCACGATTAACATTACTAAACAAACATCAGCATACCTCTAAGAATAACCTAACAAATGCAATTTCATATTGGTTCTTTTTCAGTTACTTGATTATGTTGAATCATTTTTTGTGGACCACTGGTATATGGCTTGTTTCAGTCATTAAAATTTTGTGTACTTAACAGGGACTTTCGACTGTTAGAACAGGCGAAACTTGACCAGAAACATGACTTTGACATCACAAAGTTCAGAAGAATTTTTACTTGGATAAAATGCAGAACCAAAAATTTAACATTCCTGCAAAAACATATTTAAATATTTAAATTTACCGCTTGAAACTGCAAAACTTTAAGCAGTTTAATAATGAAACTACACATTACTGTTTAGTCTAATCATTGTGTTTATTCAAAAACTAGCAATTAGTTTAGGACTATCAGTAATGAGTAACTAGGTATGAATTTAAAATATATATAAATACATATCTCTCTGTATATTTTAAGTAGAATGAAAAACAAAATCAAGAAGAGAACAAGAAAAAATCATTATTTTAAGTATTTAAAAGGCAAGAAATATTACTGAGTTAAAATAAATTCCATTTTATATTAAAATAGTGTATGCTCTAGGCTTTTGCCCAACGTTTTCTATTTATGTTTAGCATAGCATTTTCACCTGCAGCTATAAAATACATGCCGTAGTTATAATATAGTTATCATAAATATATTTAGATATAACAAAAAATTAAGTCTTCATTTACAATTTTTTTTTTCATTCCACTTAAATTATGGAATGATATGCTTTCAATTAACTATGCATGTCATTCCATTCCAATTCAAAATTTGCTTATGAATTTTAACCCACTTCCTATCATCCGATCGAGCTGAAAATTTGCACGCATATGTAGTTCCGGCGACGCGGAGTACTTCTCTTTTTAATTTTTCAATACTTTTTCTTTAAACTATCAAATATTTCTTTTCCTAAAAATTGTGTTATCTTACACATATCAGCTAGTATCTGCTTAATTATTGGTCGGCATTTCTTTATCATTGCATTATTCTTTATCATTACTTTATCAATTCTTTAGCATTACTTTATCATTCTCGGAAAGTTCTTTCCATCGTAAAAAATATAAAATCGGTTATCTCTAGCTTAAATTTTAAATTTTTAATGATTTTTCGAAAGAAGATAAATTATTCCTTTAAATTTCTTTACATCTGACGTACCAAAAAAACTATACATTCTAGGCAGAGGAGTAGCCAGAAATTTTTCATCGGGGGGGGGGGGTGTTACGACTACTGCGACTCATATATATGTTCATATGTATACATGCGTGTGATAAGGGAGTGAAGAATATGCATTTCGTATGGCAAAAAATTTTTCATGGGGGCCGGGGTTGTGAGCCCCCCTAATCCCCCAGTGGCTTACCGCTGATTCTTATTTGAAAATTTTTGGTATATTCGAAAATTTCACTTAATACAGTGTACTTTCCATCATTTACATGAAGAACGGTTGAAAAGTATAAAATATTTCATTTTTTTCAAATTTGTTAATTAGAAATCGTAGAATCAAGCAGTTCAGGCTCTTCTCTTTTAAAATATGAGAAAGATTCTTATCAACCTATTCACTTTTTGGTTGTTCGGAGGGGGGGGGAGTCTTTAAAGCAGCTGTGTTTGAATGTCCCGCTTACCTGCGTGAGGGCTATCTGCCTAGGATAGGGGCTGTCTTAGTCGAAGGACTTCCTAAGAAGTTCTAATGCATATATTATCGTGACATCTGCAGAAAATCGACCAAAACTCCAGACCGTTATATCGATAGCCACGCCACGGGGTCAAAACGCGTGACCTTCAACACTTCGGCCGTCTACCATTCTGAGTGCCTTATTCACTCGGCCATGGTGGGGCTACTAAACTATTAATTTAGATTATGATCCAATGGTGTGAAGTGGAAAGAGCCAAAGGGCACCAAAGAAAATATGGTTCGAGAGCACTTTCTGCACTAGTAGCAGTCTTACAACTATGAAAAAAGTTCCTGTCTTTTGAACAGAAATAGGGATGGACGCGAGACGAGTTTTTGACGAGACGAGACAGAGATTTACAGTTTTTTGTCGAGACGAGACACTCATTCTTAACATTACGATATAGGGATTTTGCGAGACGAGACAAAGCTTGTAGGCTATTTTGCGAGACGCGAGACGCCTATTTTTCGTCTCGCGTCAAGGGCGTAGCCAGCATTTTCATTAGGGGGGCAGGACATGGAGTCTAACCGGAGAATGCCCAGTTTGTCATAATCAGACCCTATGACTAGCTCATTTTAGGGGGGGCATCTGCCCCACCCTGCCCCTCGCTGGCTACGCCCATGTCTCGCGTCCATCCCTAAACAGAAATTTATATATAATCTATATTTTCTTTTTGAGAACCGAATTCTGAGGCCCCTTAGATTTATGAAGCCCGAGCCACGCGTCTTATGCGCCTATTGGGAAATCCGCCACTGTGGGCTCCTGTAGGGGAATTGCTGAAACTTTCCATAGAAATGTTAAAAAAACTACTCTCATCAGAGCCGGTTGTAGATTTTTGACTGCCTGAGTGGATTTGCCTGTGGACCGCCTGTGGGGATTGTCCTCCCCACATAAGTAAATAAGTTAAATCATAAAAATAGAACAAATTAAAATTCATTATGTAATTAAAAAAGGAAAACATATACGGAAGAAAAAGTATTACATCAGTTCACGTGAAGTAAATTTGATGTGCTTAAATCAACGAGAATTGAATTATCAGATCGTCCTATTCAAATATTGGGAACAATAATTATGTCTTAATATAGAGATTAGTGATAGAACTGAAGTTTTAAAAAACAAAATTGGAATGATAAAGCGATAAAATAACAAAACTTAAGCAATGCAATTTAAGTTTCCGGTCATCAGTACAAAGTACAAATGTTGATGTCCTCATTATTTTGGTTAGTCGTGCGCGGTGCATATCTTGAACACATGGCAGAACTAGCATGCTTGTCGTAGATTTATTCTAGCCCTTACATTCAGTGGTGAAACGTCAAAGTGGTGGCAGAATAGTTAATTGAACTTGAAAAGAAGAAACTCATTTCCCTCATGGATTGCTTTAAGATAACTTATCTACAAAACAGCCGATCAGAGGGATACCCTTTTTCGTCTCGTCTCGTAACATGCATATAATTACACACCGTGGTGATTACCCTTTTCCCAGTTTGCACAGCAACTATGGTCTATGCCCTGATTAATTTGCTCTTTGTCCTTCATCTCCGAAGCAATCTAGCCTTGACTCCCAAAAAGAGTCCATCTTACTCAACGCATCAAAACTGTAGCGTAATAATTTGCTGTGCAATTTGCATCCCCCTATCAGATGTGTTAAATTTTAGGAGAAAATACAAAGAGCACGTTTTCATAAAGATCTCGCTTTTGGACTTCTTTCTCCGTTGACCTGGTAAACTGCTTCAAGAGATAAAATCCTGCGTGTCTCTGCGTTAGGATCCGATGCTAGTAGCTTTTTACAACCACTTTCGAAGCGTTGTACAAAGAAGGAGGAAAAACAAAATGGAAGCTGGATATCTCACATTATCGTGTTCTTCTTGATGGCTTTTTTTTTTTTTTTTCGGAAATTTATTCCACTGCTGCTGTCATCGATCAGACTAAGATGGGTTTATCGTTTTCTTTCTATCAGATCTATCAGACTGGGGGATCCGGCACGTGATTTTGTTGTATCGGACTTCTCTGGTAGACAGAGGGAAAGAAAATTCCGGAACGAAACTGGATAAAGCCAGAGCAGCCTATTTATTTTGACGAGTCGTTTCTAAGATATGAGCTGAAAAGAATAAGAAAAAATATTGCAAAGGTGTAGAAAAGGGCGTTCATTTTGGTAGCATATGTAAGTTGTGGGACTTTGATAGCTAGTATGTCCAGAAAGAGAATTTCCTCATAAAATAAGGAGCGATATTTTTGTGCAGTTAAATCTGTACTCTTTACTTAGCGGAAATATTTTCTGTTCCTGAGAATCATTTGGGAAAAACTTTTCTCGCTGATTGTCTTTCTGTCGTTTCCAACTTTAATTTCTGAAAATGTTTAACAATATTGCTATATAGATTGCTATCGAATTTTGTATTACGGCATGATTTCTATTGAAAATATAGTTTGCATATGGCATTTAGAGCGTTTACTCTTGGCGCTGTATGAGGCTGTGTGTTCTATGAGTTCACTGGAAAACACTTTTTAAAACTCCCGCCCCCACGAACCGTAGTCTGTGAAAAATTCTAGAGCTCTTGTTTCAGGGTCAAAAACAATTAAAAATAACCAATGGCACATATTTTATTATTATTATTATTATTATTACTATCATTATTTTAATTTTGAATATTATGTGTCACGAAATCGCCACGTCTGTGCAGCGATGAAAACGAACTAGCAGGTTAAGGCCAATAAGATATTGAAATATTTATTTTTAAATAACTCTCAAATCTATTATATTTGTTTATTTTGCAGGTTTCAAAGAACTAGTAGCGTTACATACACTACCTGAGAAGCGATCATTCTGTTGCATTCATAATTGTGTTAAATTCATCCATTCTGTTGTATTCACTAGTTATTAATGTTATTTTATTTGCAATAGCGCAACACCAATGGTTACCCTAAGACCTTAGTACACGGAAACATTTTTAAACTTCCTCCGTTAAAAAAAGAATCCAGTCCCTATAATAGTACATAGTAATAATATTTATGAATTTCGCAGCGATCGATGCTTTCTGATGGGAATTAGGGCACGGACAGACAGATAAATCGAAATTACAAACCCTTTTTAACTTCGGGGGGGGGGAGTGTTAAAAAGGTGTTATTTTGTCGCTCTTTTGTGAATCAGTAATTCAGAAATCAAATGATTTCTAAAGCTACAACCGCATGGCGTTTACTCAGAGCCTGATTATGACCAGCAGGGGCCCCGGGCATTGATGAATTTAGGGGCCCTCATCTATGAAATTTGTATTATTTTTCATAAAATTATGATATATAAAAAAGAATATTTCAGAACAACAATTGATATTGGGGGCCCTTTTGAGCCGGGGGCCCTGGGCAAAGTCCCGATTTGCCCATGCGATAATAAGGCTCTGCGTTTACTTAATTCCCCTGTGACGCAGCACCGATGTCATTATTGTATAGATTAAATCGCCTAATGATCGTAGAAACCATTAATAAACTTTTCGATCTCGATTGATCGAGGAGTCAGAAATTAATAGTCTCCCATCTTTTGATTAGATAATGTGTTGACGTTCTCGTCTTGACATTGAAAACCAGTTAAATGTCGTTGGGGGAACAAAGTAAACATATGGTGTACCTTGTTGTTCAGATAACAAGATGTTTGTCCAAAAGCGCAGCTATCTTACGTAGGCAAAGAGTCAAATTACAACAACCTTTACAGTTGATGCTCTTGTAGTTTAGTCAGTCAAAATACGCAGCATTTTTGCTTAATTAATCAATTTATCGGCAATTTTCGATTATTTGTACGATTGTTTGGAACGAAAATTATTTTTTTAGCTTATACTAAAAATATAAAAAAAAAATAATGTGTTACCAGAAGAAAAATTACGAATTATCAAAATGACATCCATTAAATTAAAACTTTTAGTTTAAATAGGAGTTCGTGGTTAGTAGAAATGAAAATCGAGTATTTAAATATTAATTACAATACATTTCAAAAAAGGAAATAATAAGTGTTCAATTAAATTTAAACTGTTAACAATAAAGTGGGTCTAAAGATTTTAAACTCGCTTACTGCAGTATAGTCTACTGGTGTTAAGATAAAAACCAGCTAAATTGCACACGATATTAAAGACATGATATGTTAATGAAATGACTGCAAAAATTAATTTAAAATTTTAATTTCAACCATATATTTCCAGTTAGAAAAAAAGACGTTCAGTTACTTTTGATGTCATAAGTTCTATAAAAGGATATATATTGAGAGAAAAAAATAATAACTTGTGTAAACTTATGTACAGAAAAATTCAATGAAATAAATAAAAATTTCAAATTACTTTTCAACGTCCGACCTTTCAAAATTCATGCACAATTTTATGTTATCTTATTTATTTATTTTTACATAATATTTAATGACATATATAATTTTAATATGATATTTAATGATATAAATTTTTAAAAATTCTGAAAGTTTTGCAACTGATACATGTTTATCATTTATCACGGTGTATAGTACACCTTGTAAAGAGACGTTCTGAAAATTTTGAAGTGCATTGAATAATTAGTTCATTCTTATTTATGTACCAAAATGGCATGATTTTTTCGAATCACTGGCTATGTACTTCACGAAAAAGATAGGTTACTGCGGCTGCTGACGGCTAATAGAAAGTAAGCCTCCCATCTCGAAAAGGATAAGATGTACTAGAGGGAATAATTTCATCACAGAGTGTGCCTCAGTGGAGAAGGAAAGACTCCTTGCGTACAATAATGCTAAGAGCAGAGCAGTGTCTGAAACACGCCCAAAATAAAAACCTCTGTTGATAACTAATTGCTCTTAATGTTTTCAAACGCTTTTCGTGATGTAAGAGTGCTAGAAATTACGAACAACCTCTCTAATATATTGCAAATTCTTCCGTTATGATCATTGTGATCAAGATGCCTTTTCATACAAAATCGGGGACTCTGTAATGAATTTCTCCCATGAAGAATACCTTAGCTGTATTGTTTTCGAGACAGGAGCTTTTCTACTAGTTGTCAGGTGGCGGTGAAACTGATCTCATCGTGTAATAAATAGTCAATATACTAGTACAAACAGTTCCGCAAGTACAGTTAATGTCACCCGTGGCAATACTTAATTTTGGCGTCCCCCCCCCCCCCACCCCCAGCACGGCGCCCAAGCCAGCAAACCTTAATTTTGGCACTCCTTTCTTTGAAACCATATAGGATTTGGGCGTACCTCTCAACATAGCGCCCGGGACACGTGTACCGTTTGCCTCCCTCTAATTACGGCCCTGTCTTGCGCCACGGCATTGGCGTAAATAGACATTTATGATTGAGGGGGGGGATGTTTTCTATTGTAGAAAATATTTTCAAATAGCTAATATCTGGATTCTCTTGATTTTTTGAAAGGGGTAAATTGCCTTCTCTTGATCTTAGTTAAACTAAGCTTATGCACCACGATAAGGCAGTAGCTGATATTCTCAAACGAAGGTGAACGAGCAGTATTTTACTGGGCATCCCTACGTATGTTTTTGCTTGTATATACCAGTCGTGTTATACATACTAGTTGTAGCCGGAACAGAAGGAAGCATTAATGAGAAACAAATTTTTATCTTGAATATTCTATTAAATATATACTCTGTTTGTGAGATTGGAAAGAAAGATCTTTAATGCATGGTTATGGACGCTTCCAACACGCTATAAAAGATGAAATGGTGGCTTCTGAGACAGAATTGGATTTACCCCCCCTCCATTCTTAAGGCCCGTTTCCACATGTGTCTTTACTGCCTCAAATGTAGTAGCGCTAAAGCAGAATTCCGTTTCCAGTAGCTTTGTTATCTCCTTTAGAATTGTATGTTTCCTCCATTGGCTATTAACGATTTTGCGCATGCGTTGTTTAAACTTTTATCTTGCTGTTTCTCGTTTTTCTTTTAAATATATCTCCATTTATCATTTTTAAATACAGTAGAATTTCTTAAATTAGGACTTAAAATTTAAAAAATTTCAATTATCAGGACGAAAATAGATCTTAAAATAACATTAAATCAATATTCGAACGAAAATGTTTTTAAGATTTTATTAAAAATATTTAAGAGAATAATATCTTTCTATTGTGTACTTTCTCAGCAAATGTGTTTTATTTTTAATACACTTTTCTATTTTAAAAAAAGTGAGTCTTTCCCCTTTTTTTTAACGTTACCTGATTATAATGATTTTTTTTATAATTAATAATGCAGGATTGCTATAATCTGGAAATTTCTGTTATCTGGAATCGGCAAAGCCCCGGCGACTTTGAATTTGAAAAATTCTACTGTATTTATATAAGGTACTTTTTGAGTTAGCACATATTATACTTAATTTAGAATGATTAAAATAAAAAAAAAAAACTCTGTGTCAATGATACCCATAAATTAGAAGCTTTAAAATACAAATTAATTGAGCTGCTTTGATAGATTTAAAAGGCAGCCGAATTTTCGATAAATTTACGTACTGCATGCTGTCTTTCATCAAGTAGGTAATTAAAAATAGAATACTTCAAAAATCTTGGAACTATACGAAAAATAGTTATGTTAATTATTTTACAATTTAAAATCTTAATTCTTAATTCTTAATTATAAGAAAATAAATTACCGAAAACATCGGTAAAGTATTATAATAAACTGCTCGTATTTTTTTTAATTAAAATAAAACGAAAATGACAGTACCCGTCATCGCAGCATGGAGTCGGCGAGATCAACTGAGTACGCCAGCTCAGGAATCAAAAGCTGAACGTCCGTGCCAGACTAGTCATGCCGGTTTTGGGTTATAAGTTAACTAGTACAGATCTTGTCACAGATCTTCGAGAGATCCCAGAAAGCTGAGTATCAAAAGCTAAAAGAATAAGAGATATTATTAAGAGCGTGACTAATTATAACATAAGGTATGCAAATATACAAAAGGAAGGATGACTGAATTATTATTTTATGTGTATGAAATCATGCACTGAGATTGAGTGCTGGATCATTTTCTTTTCCCTTTAAATAGGTTAGATCAATTGCATTAATTGTTCCGAGCAGATTTATAACACTTTGGAATACCGTGATGAAAACTGATATTTAATTGCACCAAAAAATTACTATATTCTTTAAAAATATGTAACTCTCAGATCGTGCTCTCAGCTTTCGCGGCCGCCATATTGGAATGCTTGAGAGGGCGTTTCTTATGGTACCAGGCAATGGGAAACTCTGATTTTTACGACAATAGCGACAGGAAATGAAAAGTTTTTAATCCGATAAAAACCGATCTTAGAGGCAATAACAGCGGCTTCGTGTAGGGTTTTTAGCGTTCGTAAGCACAATAGGGAAAATAAAGACCTAGTAGTAACGCGGCTTTAGACGTAAAAAAAAAAGTCTTCTTGCAGACAATTTTACATGGAATTCTGACTTTATAGTAGCTTGACCATAATTTTTATCTACATCAAGGCACACATCGCATTATTTAATTTGCGGGGGAATTCTGCATTCAATCTTCATACAGTCATCAGCCGCCTTGCTGCCCGATAACGGTATCTGATCATCTATTTTGACGTCAGTTTTGGATGCGATCATGTACTGTTTCGCCACGTGCAACCTAGCATTGTTCTAAGTCAGTGTGATTCGTGTACTGGCCATTGAACCAGTGTAAATCGCAAACAGATGAATAAATTGACGGACGCACCCATGGCGTCATTGATCTGAAGTCAACTTAAACCTTCCTGTACAGTACTTGAAAAATATAGAAATTCAATTAGCAAGAAAAAATCTCGTTATGGAAGTTAACTCAGAATTGGAGACCTATTCAGATTGTGAATATACTATCACTTATTCAGGGATTTCAGCAGAAAAAAATTTGGAGTGACTCCACTCGACTTTCCGAACACTTACGATTAAGATCATTACCAAGCATTTAAATAAATTTTAATCGATGAATAATTCAAACATATATACCCAATTTGAGCTCAATCGAATGTACCGTTTAAACGCTATACACTGCAAAAAATATTCCTGTAAATCAACAGAAAAAGTCTGGCAGCAAAAAGTTGCCAGAAATATTCTGTAGGCAGAAATTTTCTGTTGCCAGGAGCTGTATGTTATATGACAGAAAAATTCTGTTCCCTACAGAAATTTTCCGTATACATATAAAAGTCGTTTCCAAGCAGCGTTTTACAGTTGATTTCTGTATACAGAAACTATCTGTAAGGGTTACAGAATCATTCTGTTGAATAACATTTATTACTGTCGACAGAAAATTTCTGTATACAGAAATTTTCTGGCAACTTTTTGCTGCCAGTAATTCTTCTGTATACAGAAACTTTCTGTACACAGAAAGATGTTACATTCTGGCAACATTTTGCTGCAGTTTTTCTGTTAATTTACAGAAATAGTATTTTTAGTTATTTCATATATTACTATCATATTTCTCCAAATGTTTAAATTTTTTTATAGATACTTAAAAAAAATTAATAAATTTACAAAAATATAATAGTAATACATAAAATAAATATAATACCAGTAAGTAGTCTGGTATTATATTTATTTTATTATTACTATTATATTTTTGTGAATGTATTAAAATTTTTAAATATATGTATAAAAACATTTAAACATTTGGAGAAATATAATAGTAATATAGGAAATAACTAAAAATACTATTTCTGTAAATTACGAGAAAAACTGGCAGAAAAATGTTCCCAGAATGTAAAATCTTTCTGTAAAAGTAGCCATATTTTATAAATAAGTAACGTTACCAGCATAACTGTTGGTGGCCTTATGATGACATGTAAAAGTGCTTAGTTCATTTACTTAACTTTTTGTGTATATTAAACACCACTGATAAACAAAATTAAAAATATTTCTGACAAGAATAAAAATTGATTTTTCTTTTTTTAATCACTGAATCTGAACTTTTTGTGTTCAAAATCTGTACCTAGAGATATAAGTATACTCATACTTTAAAATAATCTTAATAGACACAAATAACTCTTCAGTTCAACAGTAAATTAAAATATTAATCTGAATTAAACATTCTGTGTGAGTAATAATTGAGAGCTGTTTCAAGAACACGAGTACTTACCGGAGCCGCAACTACTGTATACGACACCTGGGGCAAACCTTAATTAGGGTTCCCCTCCCAAGGAGCGATAATTGATCTTGGCACCCCCTTTAGCACAGCACCCGCATCATGTGCCCCACTTACTTCAACGGGAGAAATAAGCATTCTTTTCCCATGAAAAGATAGGAGGATGAGTGTATTTGTAATGAAAATTCTTACATAGCATTTATAAACATGCCATTAGAGCTCTAAAGCAAAAAATTATCTATAGCAGAGCTTGACAACCTGCAGTCTGTCTCCTTAGATAAAAAGGAGAAAGAAAATGAGGGAATTTTACACTTTTCCTATCATTTTAGAAATACACAAAGTATTCGATTTCCAGTATAATGAAACATTGTTGAACTCAGCAGCAGATCAAGAGAAAAATATGGGGGGAGAAAAAAAATGCTGAAAATTTCACTTTTTATTTTCCTTTAGTTCACGCTTATTTTATTTATTTACTGTTTTTTTTTCTTTGGTTAGAATCTAGCAACTAAATAATTGTTTTATAAATAGTTGGCACTAAATTGCGGGATAAAAATTTAAGCATAGGTATCATAACAGTGAAAAACAAATGAGGAATTATCCAACATCAGAGAGCATTTTCTCTGCTCTGCTAGGGTTCATTTTTGAACTACACATTTTAGAAAGCGACACAAAAGCGTTCTTCTTGCAAAAATAATAATAATAATAATTCTTATTTATATAGTCAAACTTGAATAATTCAAAGTTGAAATTTTGAATTGATCATGCTCGAGTTATCCAAGTTTTGCTGTATTAATGAAAACTACACTCAATACTTTTAATCTTGTTCACTTAAATTAAAAATAACTCATTTCAGATTCTATTTTAAACACTACAGTTACAAGAATGCATTGTTGCCATAAGTTGTTAAATTGAACCATTAAATGAAAGTCACTTCTAGAAAAACTCATTTCTAGATTTCAATTACCGAATTGAAAATAAATGAAAATGCATAAATATAAACAAATAGAGCATTAAATGGTGCATTAAAAAATAATCCGATTTTGAATGCTATTGTAGCTATTTTGCATTTTTTTTTTCCAAATGTGTAGCAACAGAGTTTTTAAAATTATCTGGAACCACACATACACTTTACTACTAGCATAGGTAGTGACGCCTGGTATTCTCGGAAAAATCCAAACCATTTAGACTTAAAAGTTACAAAATTAGTTAACTAAAATTATTAGCTACACTGTTAAAAAAAAAAAAAAGAGAGAGAGAGAGAGAATCGGAAGTGTTACCTTAAAATATGTGGCAGCTCTTGTATTTTAAAATTGCAGGAACGTTTCTGCACTAGGCGGGTACAGTATTTATAAATGTTTCTGCATATTTTGGAAAAATATTTAAATATTTTCCAATTTTTTTTTTTTTTTTTTTTTGCAAAGGTTTCCAGATAAAAGGTGAATAGATGTGTAACATTTCAGTATATTTCGGGGAAAATATTCAGTAACCCCTCTTTTTATTTCACAAAGGTTTGCGAATTAATATGCAATATTCCTATTAATAAATTGAATTTTATTAATTTTAATGAGTTTTAAAATAAGTATTTAACTTATGACTGCTTTTTTGCAAAAGAAAATCTTAAAATATGAAAAAGTAATTTTTACTATCATAAAGTCATAAAAAAAAATCTTAATAAATTACAAATCTGATCTTGGTTCCCTGAAATTTGTCATACTAAAATTGTACATTGGATTTCTTTTCCCCCTCTATGAATCTCAAACAAAATAAAAGGTTCTTTATAGAACCTTTTATTTGTTTGAGACAGTTTTCATAGAGGGTGAAAAAATATTATTAGCTTACTTTCGGCAGTTCATTTTATACTTAAGAAAAAAACTGGAATAACTCCACTGACTTTGCGAACTCTTGATTCTTACCAAGCATTTAAATAAATTTAATCAGCTCAATCAAATGTAGTATTCAGACACTAGTGTACTTCAAATAATTTGAGTGTATAGGCCGCAATGTATAAGAATAATTTTTTGTAGCCCTATAAAAATAAAAAAAAACTGCAAGCTCTCCGCATACTAAAATCTATACAGTGTGCAAGACAGTGACCAATAATATGCGTACCTAATTGAGCACTCTTTAGATGCAACTACACTTTCAAGAATTTGTGCCATAATGTATAAGAATATTTCGTAGCACTGTACAAAACATCTGTGCTCTACCCACATCAAAATCTATACAGGTTGTGTGACTGTGACCTATGAACTTTTATTAAAATGTACCATTTAGGCACTAGCGCACTATAAATGATTTGCATCTGTAGGCCGTTATGTATGAGAATTTTTTTTTTTTTTTGAAACCCCGTGAACAGTGATCACAACAACACCTCTAGATGTAAATATTTCACACCTTAGAAATTTCGTAATGTGTGTTTTTACGCATTGTTTTTCCATATAAAATTAGGTATATTTTGATAAATATTTATGATTTGCTGATTTTAAATTTAAAAAGTCAATTTTTGTACTAGTTTTTGTTGAACTGACATTTATGTACCTAGATATAAAATCAGTTATTATTTATGTGTCAAATGCTATTTAATTATGTATTTGAAAATTTAGCATGTTCGTTGTTTTAATTACTTGTTTGGAACAGAAAATACTTCTAAAAAGGTTAAGGAGTATTTTTACTCATCTGAAAAAATCCTAGATGGATCACTGCTCATGAACAAATTATCAGCTCTATGCACACCAAAATCTATGCAGGTCATGTGATCGAAACCTATAACATACATAACCAATTAGCACTCAATTGAATGCATCATTCAGACACTAGCACACTTAGACACCAGCACACTTCAGACACTAACATACTTAGGACTATAGATAGAAATGAAGAATTTCTATCCATAGGCCATAATTTTTTTTTGTACCCCTGTAAAAAATTTTAAGCCATATATACACCAAAATCAATAACGTTTGCATGGCGATGGTCTATAATATGCATACCAAATTTGAGCTCAATCGAATGCACCATTTAGGAGCTATCGTGTTCACTCATACACACACAGATACATGCTCAAAAAGTTAAAACAGATGAAAAAAAATTTTCTTAGTAAAAGTTTTCAACAAATTATATATGCCATAAAGTATTTTATTTTAGAAAAGTAGTATATACATTACAAATTATCTTTTCTAAACATTCATAAGTAAGGCAATACATATACACAGGACTTCTCTCTGCAAGTAAATTGATACATTTCCTGAAAAAAAGAAAAAGTAAAATCAGATACATTTTTAAATATATTTGATAAATTTGCTGGACAATTCCACCGTTATGTGTGCGACATCTGTAAATTGCTTTTCTTTAACTCCTTTTTCATAACTCAGCATTGAAAAATCAAGTATCAATATTATCTTGCTTTACATCCTTTTATAAAACGAACATTACACAATAAATATAATTATCTGCAACATTTTATATTTAATTATTAATTTTATAAAATTTGTAACATGTGTGAAAACTTTTGGGTAACACACAGACATTGGAACTGTCCTGCTCAGCAAACTCCTAAATAAAAAAAAAAGTTCATTTTTATACTCTATGACACTATAGGTTCCCGACCGTAGGATTATGTCTTTGGTTATAGTGAGCCTCTGGGGAGCAGCAAATTTTGTTCACTAATTTGATTTGATTTGAAGTCACCCCTGCAGGGAGGGCGAGATTTTGGAGATTTAAGGCGAAGAGCCGTTATCTCACTTGTTCTGGAGTTCGTTCACTATATCCAAAGTTCTGATGTCCAATAACAATAAAACAATACTTAACTAGAAAATAGAATTTTATACAAGTACTGAATGTTTATTAAGTAAATCAAACATAATGGATTGCATTTATAAGTCTAGAACTAGTTAAGGGGGTTAGGGGTAGTCAGAGGCGTGAAAAAATGCCATTTTTTATTAATTTTTTTTACTAGTAATTAAGTTTATTTCACATAAGTAAAAACATAGTATCATTTCATCATACTTTAACATTACTTCACTTAAATTAAAAAAAAAAATAATAATAATAATTTTACAAGTTATGGCGGTCTAAGTTGAACAGGTTTTAATAATGGGTCTTTGCGGTGACCATTACAGCTCCTTGGAGATTCATCTAAAATCAATGAAACAAAAAAGATTATTTTTATGGATAGATAATCTTGTGCCTGATCGAATCATTTTTTTTTTTTTTCAAAATTAACAAAATGGCGGTCTCTGGAAATTTTTTTGCAGATTTTCGGGAAAAAACCAACAATTAATTGTTTATAAAAAATCGAAGTTTAAAAATAAAAAAAAATCCTTCGATCAGGCACTAGCTTTTTATGTTTTCTAAAAGCTGTATAAGTTTCATTCAAATCTATCGAGCGGTTTTTGAGTTAGAGTGGTCACCAGTTCAAAAAACATAGTTTTGAGAAAAACGCATTTAAAGTTTTACAGTCGATTGATGTACAGTAATACGAATAATTTCAATACTTACACTGAGTCATCTATTCCTGGACCATATAAGAGTTCTTCAGCCGTTGTAGAACTTTCTAAAACATCAATTTGTTGTTGTCTACGTCGCATTCTACCTTCGCGAGTGTTGTTGTTAGCGCGCTGATCAGCTACTTTTACACGTGCACTATCGGTTTTTTCAGTATACCGATGCGAATTAGGCCCACAACTAAGTCCCAGTGTGTTCATTATTACTTATAATGACTTTGTCCCTTCATTAAATATACTCATAGCTACGTATGCAGCAATTTGAACAATGGTAAAACTAGTATTGATAGTTTTTGGGCATATTTTCCACACTAGTTGGTTGAAGCTCTCATTATTATTTTGATTAAATCCACCTACACATCTTGAAAGTAAATTTTCATTACTAAGATCTTCATAAATAGGCTTGATTGCTTTTAAAACTTCAGGAGGTAAGGGAGAATTATGCCGCTAGCTAATTGTTCTCGGAAATATTAGACCGCTCGAGAGCCTTTTATTCTTCGCTAAATAACTCGAAAGATATTTGTCGGATTCACTTCAAACTTTCAGAGAATATTTTTAAGATACTATACTTTAAGAAAATGCAGCAAAAAAAAAAAAAAAAAAAAAAAAAAAATCAATTTTTTGAAAATTCTGACTACCCCTAACCCCTTAAGTAAAATAAACACAATTAATCGCATTTATGGAAATAATGTATATTCCATTCAGTTGGAAAAGGAGCTGTCGCTTTTAACATATATTCATTGAGGATGGAAAATGAAATCGTCTTAAGTCAAGACGAAATTTCAACTTTTAGTTCACTTTTGTTAATGAATGCTTTTAAAGGATAGGATGGATTGCAGCATTGAAAAAGTTATGACCCCCTCCCCCCTTGTTTAATATAATCAACTTAGTCTAGACACTGGCAATTCACCTGTACAGTGGTCACCACTTATTTCGGTTAGTGGTTTATCCTGTGAGCCGCTTATTCTGGTCAAAATTGTTATGAACAGAACAAAATGGCCAAACAGCACTGTCCACCGTTTACCTCGGTAGTGAGTGCTGCTTTATCCAGTTAAGTAATCTGGAGATTAGGTAAAATTTCGACGCAATTAGCTTTTAGGGTCAGCCAGTCAAAGATGACTCATATTTGTGTGGAGGTGTTACAATAATTCAATCAAAACAATTGTTAATACACTTAATAGAATTTTAATAAAAATAATGATCAATCTGACACCCTGAACGAATCAGGCACCCGATGATGATGACAATGGTGTGCACCTGAACCACATGAGTAGATTCGCTGAACACTACAGACATTTTATGTAGAGCATTTGAGGAGAACAACGTAAATGGTTACCTCTTTTCACCACTAAGTTAAATTCAGTTTGCGCTAAAATACAATATACCCTTAAAACAGCCTTTAATCTCAGATTCCCCCCCCCCTAAGAAGTTGTAATAGTTATTTTTTTTTCTTTATTCTTATAAATAAATATGTTCATATGTCAAACTATTGAATAATATAGTTTATATATTTTGATTTAATTCACAAATTTTTTTATCTTAAATATTTCATACTTTGTGTCTCTTACTTTTACTTTGGTCCCGCCGTTTATTTCGGATTTCGGTTATTCCAGCCAGTTTCAATCCGTTTCGATGTAACTGGAATAAGTGAGGACCACTGTATTTCGGAACAGGAGCTTGATAATCTTTCTCTCTACTTGAACACTAAAGAGACACTCTTCGTGGGAATAGAACAACATTACCCCTACTGTCCAAAAATTTTTAAGTTCACTATAACGGAAGTCGTGGTTCATTAAAACTGAAAAATGCTATGTGCATTTCTAATGTATGTGAGTCAGGACTAAGGAAATGTGTTCACTATAGCTGAAAGTTCTCTATATCCGGAGTTGACTGTACATATAAATTAAAAAAGCCACAGCATTCTCTGTGTATAAGTTCTAGGGACTTACGGAGTCTTTCGCTGACATTTTTCCTTTTTAGATAATGTAACAAAATAATGAAAGCATTTACAAGTCTAACATAGGCATAAAGAGGGGTTCACAAGTATGATTAAGGATTGTAAAAAGGCGGTTCTGGAACCCAGCGATTCAGAAGAAAAAAAAAAGTTTACAATATACGCTATAGCACTCCAGCATGATCTCTGCATACGAAATTACCAAAAGCTTAATATGAGGTATGATCCAAAAGTTTGGAGACAACGTGTAAAATTCTTTACCCTGAATAGTTCACATCACCGAAGTACTACATCCACCTTCAAAGTAGTCACCTTGGGCGACGATACACTTCTGCCAACGTTCGTATAATTTCTGGAAGCCATTTTCCCCAACCTCCCATAAGGTTTTTTGCAAAGCTGCTTTCATCTCTTCAGATGACACAGAGGCGTTTCATCTGTTCTGATGAAACAAAACGGCATCCCTGTATTATTATTTTTTTAATTAATGGGAACAGGTAAAAATCACATAGGGCTAGTCGGGTGAATAGGGGAATGTGAATAACCTGGGTACTTATAGACTTTGTCAATTAAATCACCCAATATTGTCATTCGTTATTCTTTTTGTTCAGTAATCAACAATCGAGGGACAATGTGCTGGGACACTTGGTGTATGTTGAGATCTTCCATTGGAATGCACTGGCAACTTGTATATAAGTGTCTAGACTCTGCGATTTCTACAAGTGTTTGACGACGATCTTTTCAAACACATTCAAGACACCAATGAAACATTTTCTGTATTCCATGAAGTCGAAAGTCGGCCAACATTGTCCAACGATTCTCGGCCCTCTTTAAAATGCAGATGCCATTCATAAACCTTGGATCTCGTTATGGTAGATTCATCATACACATTTCTTAGCATTTCCAAAGTCTCTATTGGTGTCTTACCTAACTGTTGACAGAATTTAATGATACAGCACTGCTCAAGAAAAGCCAATTTTCTTATGTCACCAAGCTAAGACAACTGACTTCGGAAGGTAACAGCTGTGAGCGCTGTTCGTCCGCATGACATGGGATAAATCAACTCAGTCAGGTAGGGGTAGGTTGGGAGAATCCTTTCCAAGCAATTTAACTTTAGGTACTTGCTTTCGCCACATCATCAGGAATAACCACAGTCCCGGAATTTTTGGATCATACTATGTATAAGCTAATATAAAGCTTTCAGCATAAAATGCACACATAATCAATACTCTCCTTAATTGTCATTTTAATTGTAAATAAAATATAACTTTTCAAATTTGTAATTAAATACTAAATAAAGATTAATTAAAATTCATTTTATATTATTCATAGGTAAAACACACAACAGTATATTATATGTAAAACTAAAAAATCTTGGTCATGAAAAAATACCTTTTACAAAGTTAAACACTAATAGCAGCATACTTATATTTTGCAATATTAATAATTTAATAAATATGCTATGATAAATGTAATTAATCTGGTAACTATGCTTAATCGCATCATGCTTTGAGTTTTACAAAACATATTTAGCAGTTTTTCGAAATTATGTTTCTAATTGAGGATCAGAAAAAAATCCTCCTATCCCCACCCCACCCGATAAAGAAAAGTAGAAAACCATGTCAAGTAGTGTTACCCAGTAGAAAAGTCTGCATTTCTGTAATATTATTAAATATATTAGATTATTTTTCACTCATCTTAAAATTCAATGACTTAGGATATTTTATAATATGAAATTAACATATTAAAGTATAACTAAGCAATATTATTTGTAAATACATTTAAAAATCTGTTAAAAATACCTTTTTTCTCTTCGTTCTGAAATTATTTAGCTGAATATGGCCAAATATCTGTTCAGTATTCGGCCTACCAAATTCACCAGTGTAGAGATGTCCTGTGTCAATTACAGTTGACGTTGCATTACTAGAAAGAAGCTTTATCTGATTGAGCCATCAAATCGCAGGACACTTCCCCCTATGCATGTTAAAACACAGGTATAAAAATCACTTGCAGACAGTAGGCCACAAAAAATTTAAAGGTATTGCACAAGAGCAAATCAAGCAGTGATATCATAAACGATCACTTTTTTACACTTGGGGCTGTTATTTTGGTATTAATAACAATTTCTGGGATTATATTTGTTTCTTAAAAGAAAAGAATTCCTTAGGATGATTTTTCAAGAATTTCCAGGTAATCACAAGAAAAAAATAATTATTAAGTGTCTAAAGCATTACAACAATCAAAATTATTTGTTTCTTCCTCCTACATACCTACCAACATTCCGTTATTGAAAATCTTACAGAACACAATAAAAATCAACTAAAGATTAAATGTTTATCCTTACAATACAGTTAATTATAAATATCAATTTTATTAAATAAAAATCAAAGCAAGTTATTTAGAAATCTTTTTTCATAGTATGAAAATCAGTTATGATTTTTATAAGCTGATTAATGGAAATACAAATTTATATCAACATCTGTAAAAGAAAGTCATAAATGATCAACATACCTAAATTTGTCATAAGACAGATTGTTATTATTTATGAGAGTGTTCAAATGTGAGAGGAAAATATATATGATACACCCCGCTAGCAAGTGGGGACATGCAACCAGTGTTATATATATCAGTCTCAAATAATATCCAATTTCAAATCTAAGGCTCGCCAAAGTGCCAACATACACCATTTTGCAAGATTTTTTTCAGGGAATCATTCGAAGCATCGACTTAACAGCAATCAAAATGAGATATATCTGTCACTTATATGGTTCGATCACCATAAAGTAAAGCAGGCATTCATTTGAAAAGTAGCAGCATTTTAAAAATTATAAACTATAACGAGTTTTATCATTAACTCTGATGTACTAAATGCAAAGATTTCAATTCTCTGAAATTTGGCGGAATTCCCCCAACTTAAATCAATTTACTGAATTTGGTGAGAATTCTGAAGATAGATCGCTTGAAATCCCTTAATAACTGCATTATTTCTGATCAGATAATTAAAATTTAACGCTGTATTCTACTAAAACCTATACACTTATTTTCAAAAATGCTATTTCCTTAAGCTCTCAGTACATTGCGCCAAGCCTAAAACTGTGCAAACCACTAGAACTTACTTTCTCAAAATCGGCATATCAGCCATTTTATCTTTTGCCAAACTAACAAATTTTACATAATAGCCTCGGAAATCTTCAATCCTTATTATTTTGCATACAAAACATGTCATTCCTGCTCTGATTTCCCATGCACATGATATTATAATTAAAAAAATAACTTTACAAAAATAAACTAACAAAAAAATCATTATTATTCTTTTATTTTTACTTATTTAAGAATTGAAAACATTTTATTCGACAAAATTGCAACACATGACAACCACGATGCTCATTTCACACGCTTTTCACTATGGGAATGGGGGTTACAATTACGGAAAGCTTTCTATGTGGAAATCATAAAAAAATCTCAAACTCTGGGAACGGGTGGACTTTCAAAGTTTTAAAGTGCACTATCATTTACTCTATATTATTTTACACATCTGTGCAAAATTTCAGGCTGATTGGTCCGTTTTTGTGGATTTGTATACGGTCTAAACCCACAAACACAGTTTCATTCTTATTATTACTTAGATTTCTGTGTATCAAAAGCATACATTTATAAAAAACATTAGTTAAATTTACACATTTTACAACATTTAAGCTATTAATAAATGGTGGTATCTATGACAAGTTAGAGAGAAAATGGAGTTTCTGCTGTATAAGCAAAAAATCAATCATATCTTTATCTCATACGGTTTTCAATTTAATAAATTTACAAGCATAATTTAGCTGAACATTAGTGACTGAGGTACCAAAGTTTAAAAAATTATGTTTTTAAAAATTTTGTTGAATAAAAACACTTCTTTCTAAAAATCTTACAATAATGCCAATTAGATTTATAATAATCTTACAATGTAATCAATTTCTTACATTAAACCTTACATGTTGGCAGCAATGCTTCTAGCATAAATAATGTTAATTCATTAAATCAAACACAGTTCCATATTAAATTCTGCATATAAAAAGTCAAAAATTATTTCAAGGGTGAAATGAGTTTTTAAAAAAAACACGGTACTAACGTATTATCCTGCCAAACTATTTTTCCGTCAAATGAGTTGCCAATCGTATTCAAAACCATTGATAATTTCATACCCGGCATTTCTCTTGGCGAAAAAAAATCGCTCGTCTTGGCGGACCGCGGGGTAATACGTAAGTACCAAAAACACTTTATCGATTGACAGGATTTTGTTCAACCCAAAAAATCCCAACTGAAAAACTTAAATGGTTTTTTTTTTCAAAATTTCAAATTTAATTACATAGGTAATACATCTCTTGATATCAATACACCAATTGCAGGGTTCAATGCATACGATAATTGGGTTTGTATTGCAGCCTCATCACAAAATTGCAAACGATTAATATGGCCCTTTATAAAAATGCAATAAATTATAACAGCACTTCACTGTCACTTAACCTGTTTTATCAATTATTTTAACAAAATGTATTTTACTGGAAAAAAATTCCTGGATCAACCCCTGACTTGTAAAAGGGCAATTCCATGGTGTCGGACGTAAAAAATGAACAAAAATTTCTCAGATAAGTTCATTTATAAAATGTAAATTTATTTAATATAATTAAATTTGCATATATATGATACTCAGCTCATCATACTTAATCAAAAAACATATCAATTAAAATAAAAAAGATTTTCAAGTTAAATTTAAATGGTTTTAATACTTGGTGTTGGACGTAAACACTGTTTATACGTCCGACACCAAGTATTAAAACCATTTAAATTTAACTTGAAAATCTTTTTTATTTTAATTGGAGGAGCCACACCACTGTGCGACCCACCAACTGCAACTCTGGAGCATTCGTATAGAAATAGAAATATCAATTATTGTACGAACTACATTTAACTCGAAAAAGTATTCGTACTTCGTGAATTTTCATCTTAGTAAAGGACGACTGCATAGGGAAGCCCCTAAAAACACTGGACTTTCAGAGACCCCAAATGAATTTTTTCAGATCCCGTCTGAGTTCACTCATACGCGATGCCGAAATTTAGATGTCAACGGAATCGGAACGTGTCACTTACGTAGTATTGCATAAAATTTTGTCATAAAAATCAATCTAAATAAAACATTCCCACGAAATGATGTCTCCGTTACGCTGAATTACGTCATTTTGGCCTTGGAAGGATGTCTAGCTGCCCAACATCCAATAGCACCTTCTGAACTTGCAACTTCAACGACGTGATAAAAATATACCATTCAGTGCACGTGGAACACAGCTTTCCACTACTAGCGTCATCAGTAGTTCGTTTACTTAACGAAAACATTGCTAAACTGCGTGATTGAACTTTAATAATCAATTATTTTATACGCGTTCATGGAATCATTTTTCGAAAAGAGCTAAAACCAGACATCTCTCTATCCCTTACTCTCTTTCTCTCTGGTTTTGTTATTCTTTCCTGCTTCTTTTTTCTTTTAAAGAAATGCAACTAATCATCTTTGTGTAGTGATCATGGTGTTTTTTTAATCGTTCTTCTTTCTATTTTTTAAATGATATCAGATCAGTTTCCTGCAGTTGAGTCATCTTCTTCTTCTTTTTTTTTTTTTTTGGAGGGGGGGGCGGGGGCTCAAAAGTTACAAAATTCATTTAGGAATATCACTAAAATTTTATAAGATAATGTTAATTAAAGAATTAAATTATGAATTAAAGATTAAATTATTAATTAAAGAAGATAAAATGCGCCTCGGGCCCCGACAAGTAGGGGGATAAAAATAGATTGAAAAATTAAAATTGCAATTGCAATTTTTTGCAGTTTCATTTCTCAAAAAGCATAAGCTATATTAAACTACTTTGATTGAAATCGTGATATTATTCATTTAGAAAAAAAAAAAAAAAAAAAAAAACTTAAGTATACAATCGCTTCTTCTGAATTTTATTTATTTAGGAGAAAAACTGAATGTTTAAACTCTCTCCTCTCACGTCTAATTATAATTTATCAAATTATTGAATTACTTATTCTAGACAAAAAACGGGACATAGGGCGTCCCGCACGCACCTTTCGCGGGACATGTCCTCTATGCTCTAGAAACGAAACTTCCCGCCTCTCGCGGGACGGTTGGCAACCCTACCTGTGGCTATCGAACATGCTTATATATGTATATATATATATACATATGGACGTTGAAACGACGTGCAAAAACTGCCAAAGTAAAATTAGGGATGGTGAAAATCAATTTTTCGGTCAAAATCTGTCCGCTAAATCTGTCTTACTATTAAAAAAAATAATAATATCTTACTATTAATTCTTTTATTTCGGACAAGGAAGTAAAAAGGAGTAATCATAATTTTCTTCCCTCATTTTATTTGTTCTTCAATTTTTAATCAAAATATCGTCTGCAGAAGCAGAAAGTCGGGAACAGATTAGATTTATGCAAAAGAAGATGATTTACGTTCTTGAATCTAACCGACAAACAGAAGTAGCACACACAAAAAAATCAGGGAGTTATTTGCATCCATTATTTTCAAATCTCAAGTGATATGCATCAGTTTTATGTCACGACTTTAAAATTGAAAAAGACGACAAGTCAAGTAAAAAAGCTTTGACGTAAAAATTATACATGACGGGAAAAATAATTCCACAAATTTCAAGATTCCGATTAGCTTGGAATATCGTTTCAATTGTCTTCTGGAGAAAAACAAATATGCGTTTACAAAGTCAATCTTTACAAATTTAATTATCCTAATGCATTATAGTTATGCACTGCTCAATGCCTGGGACGATTCCTGAGATCCTGATCCGAAATACCAATTAGTTTAAAGAAGTAAGAAAAAAAATGTGGTGGGGGGAGGGGGAGGGAGAAAAAGAGAGAATGAAAGTACGTTTTAATGATCGCCGTGTTTGGCGATTTCAAATAAATGCTTTTTAACTGTCGTGTTGTACACACACAGTCACAGTATATATATTAGGGTGGATCGAAAAGAATAGGAAAAATTTTTTTTTCGAAATCAATTTTGGCGTAGGGTGGAAAAGTTGCGTCTTTAGTATTTTAGTTTGCATATTAATTTTTATTGAAATCCTTCAATATCTTGAGGTGCCCCAACTGCCTTAAATGTAGTTTAAAATTGAAATTTTACGAAAATTAAAAAAAAAAAAATAATATACAAAATTTTTTTAGCCGGAGTGTCATAAAGCTTAGACTTGGGTACAATAGTTCATACAAATATTTTTATTTAATTCCATTCATATCTTCCTGTGCCCCAAGCCCCCGAAAAATAGTTGAAAATTGACAATTTCATGAAAATGCAATAAAAATTTTAAAGTAAATATTTTTTTTTATAAATTTGGAAGGGTACCCAGCTAATAAAGTATAAACGTTTCTGCCGTCTTAAAAGCTGCTATACGAAAACTAGAGGCGTTAGGAGTATTTTTGTTGATGCTCAAAAAAATGAAACTATTTGGATTTTTTGCATATTTGATTAAGTCGATGTGCTAACATAAAATAAACTGAAAGAATATAACTAATAAATTATAGATATATGATATAATTAGCGTGAGAAAAAAACTATTTTAATCTAAACTCTGATTTTGAGTTAAAAAACTTTATGTTCCTTGATTCGAGCCTAGATCTTATAAATCCGTCCCTTCTTTCTTCTCCACAAACAAGAGATGCAGCCTCTGTTACCAGTTTCACACAGCGTTCAGTTCCTTGTGTGTGACATGGGAAGTTAGATAAATGAGGAAATTTAACTGAAGCAATATCCTTTGACAGGAATGATTTTAAGTCTTCATCGGAGATGTCTTAAGACTGCAGGCTCTAAACACTCGTTATTGTCACTCCAAAAAATTAAATCCCTATAATCTGTTGATCGCATGCTTATTACCGGTACACGAAAATTTCTCACAGATGAAGTATTATGATTCTCTTTTCTGATAGATATAACCTTGTGGTAAGCTAATTTTCGAATGGTATCTCTATCATCATATAACATAGCTAAAAGCAAATTCTCTGCATGTGCAAAAAATCCGTTTCTTTGGATGACAGCGTCAACAGTTTTTCTTAGGTGATCCGGCATGTATCTTGAGTACATAATTAGCTTCCACAGGTGTCTAGAACCTTCAGTGCACAGTGGCTTTCCTTTTATGTGGAACCACATTGGACCATATACCTTCATAATATATGTAACTAAATGTAATAAAGTCTCGGAAGGCTCTTCTGTTGTCACATAAAGACGAAGAATTCGATTTGCGCTAGTCAACCACCTGGAATGCACTACCGGCCCTGGTCGAATAGCAACTAAATCTTGACTGCATTCTCCCGAAGACACCGCTTTTAACATGTCCAACAAATATCGTTGGTCTGTACTCAAAATATTCCGATCGACATCTGGAAACAGATTTCCCTCGATCTTACAAAATTTCGTTAAAGGAAGTGTATGGCAAGTTTGCAATAACTTCCCAATTGCACCAGAAAATGCTTTGGGGCCATGAGTTACGCCATCAAGCTGAACCAGAAGATGTCGTAGAGGAAGTTCGTTTAGATGCAGCATGCAAATGAACCACTGAAGTGGACGATTTAGTTCAGCTTCTATAATTGCTATAAGGGAATCGGTTGATATACCTTTGTCGTTAAAGAAGGTTAATATTCCATTCTTAATGTTAATTGCAGATACAGACGAAACAGTTAGATGCCCAAGGTAAATGGAGCTTGGTTCTTGTATTAAAGAAATGTGTTCTTCTTTGGTAATACAGCCGTAATACTTATTACCCTTTTTAACTTGTGTTCTAGTTTTATCTTTTCGCCCATCGAAATAGAGGCCTTGCACTTCCGAAGATAAATTACCTTGTTGTAATTCTTTTCTGTGTCTTTCACGCTCTCTGCGAACTTTATTTCGATCAATAACTTTAGTAGTATCCGTTTCGCTGACTAGGCCAAGATCCTGCAGAAGAGCGGAAGAAAGAGATGCAGCTGCTCTGTCTGAGATTCCACGACGATCACATTCTCTGGAAAAAGTGGAAAGTTTTATTTTTTGAACATTTGAACAATCACCAGAAGCAGAAGAGCAAGAGGGTTGCAGATCGAAGTTGTGTTGCAAGCTGTAGGAGGGTCTAAATGAATTTGATTTTCTGCTGACTTCTTTTTCTTCCTCTTTATTTGTATCATCCTCTTTCTCTTCGTTTTCCGAAGAATAACTGCTTTCAAACTCTTTACAATCACTAATTTCTTTGAAGCTAGAAGGATAAGAATCAGTTTTCGAGTTTTTAGCTCGTTTTATTTTTCTTTCTTGTCTTTTTTGAAGCTGTTTTGTAGTTTTTTTATCAACTGGCCCGATTATCATAGTTCTCTTACTTCGCTGATCGTTCAAAAATGTTCTTTCATCTACAGGAACCTTTCTTTCTTTTGAACAGCAACATGATGCAAAATCGTCGCATTTGCAGCAAGCAATGTCAAAGAGGGTTCGCTCCCACTTGCCCTTCAGATCGTCCAGTTTCTTTATGTAGCCCTCTGATTCTTTTCTACCATTGTATGGTTTCTAAATCTTCCTGTATTCGTTGTTGAGCTTTGTTATCTTTTCAACGATTCCTTTGTTTGAAATTATTGGAATAGAAGACTTGTTCCATATAATTTCCAACGACTCCGCGACTTTTTTTGATATCAAAGGAGCAGGTGGGTCTTTGTTTTTCATAAGGCTTTTTGTCTGGTTTCTGACAAGCAAAAACTTTCGAATTATATCTGCATTTGTAGGAAGTTTTATTAGAGACATCTCGGTGGGGTTGCCAAACAAAGGGCAAATAGAAGATTTCCTTGTGGGAATTTTGCCTGAACTCATTCTGTCTTTATATCTCTAACAAAAAAGTAAAATAAAATAAAATAAATAGTTGAAATAAATGTAAGGAAGTAAAAAAAAAAGAAACATAGCTAACAGAAGAACACTAGAAGTAAAATGAAAGAAAAACAATATATCACAGTATATACTGGAGAAAATTATGAAATAACTTACTTCAGATTATAAACAAGCAATGTAGTGTCGAGCCACATACTTGCCAGAATGTGGTTGATGAAATACTCAGAGTAATTTTTAATTTCAAACATTCATAATCAGTCTCAACAAAAGCTGTCTTTTAACATATGCTACATGGAATCATCTGCGTATCAGCAAGACGTCTCATTCTTTTGGCGGGGAAAATATAGTGATGTCATATCAGAAGCACGGACGGAAGCTAATTCTTGTTTCGTGTCGAGGCTGGCTAGGGAAACAGCCGATTTTTTTGTTTTCTATTCAAATTTTTAGGTTTGGAGCACCCAAAGGAAATGCTCAGAAATATTTGTTGTGGAAAAAGAAATTTTTGGCCATTCGAAAAGTTATGACATCCAAACCATTACATATATATGTATTTTTTTCAAAAAATTGATTTTTTGGGGGGAGTGGGGCACCTGAAGGGGATGTTTAAAAAAAAAATTTTTTTTGAAAAATTCTCACCTGACCATTTGGCAACTTTTGCCATGTCAGCCGTCATTAAAATAAAAAAAAAAAATTTTCGATCCACCCTAATATATATATATATATATATATACAGGGTAACCCAAAAAGGTTGTACCACGGTTTAATTCTTTATCTATTAGAGACAAGTGGGCTATGTAAACTGAGAAGATGTTCGTAATAATGTAGGAAAAAAGTTTGCCTTAAGAAAGTATTCCCTCCGTTAATTTTCAAAAAGCCAGCATTTTAAAAATTTATGTACGACCCCTGTACAAAAGAAAAATCCCAGTTTATAAAATGTGCCCCACACACTATTGAGGTGATGTTTTGATGAGGATACATTTAAAAACTATATCCTAAAAATTGTCAGAGATATGAAGATAAATGTATGCTGACTTAAACCACTTTTCAATGGCTCTCAAAAGAAAAAAAATCACGTCGAATGATCGCGTTTCAGGGTTGTTCAGAAATTACGAAATAAAATACTTTTTTGCACCCAGGCAATAAATGTTTACATTCAAGTCCATGTATAGCCCCTGACCATCTTTGTCATAAGATATCTCTGAGACATTTTATGGTGAAAGACTGAAAATTTGCACTACATCACCTGATAAGAGTGTGGGGCACATTTTACTAATTGGGAATTTTTCTGCACTGGGGGGGGGGTCGTATACAAATTCAAAAAGCGTAACTTTTTAAAAATTAACGAGAGGAATTCTTTCTTAACGTAGTCTTTTTTCCTACCTTATTTTGAACATATTTTTCAACCACTACCCACATATCTCTAATAAATAATTAACCATTTGAGGCGCAACCCTTCCCCAATGCTGAAAAAAGGGCAGCCGTTGCCATCGCTCGACTTAACTACCAGCAAGATGGCGGACGATCGAAACGTTCATCGCGTGCCACAGATCTAGAGACCCTTTTTTGACGACAGCTGGCTGTGCTCGCGCACGCGATGAACGTTTCGATCGTCCGCCATCTTGCTGGTAGTTAAGTCGAGCGATGGCAACGGCTGCCCTTTTTTCGGCATTGGGCAATCTCTCCAGCTGTTCTCGCATTCTTCCATTTTTCAGCAGATGTCAGTGCTCTTAAAAATAATCGTGACAATTTTGTTTACGGGAAATGACGTGCTAAAAAGTAAAGGACTCTCGTGGAGCTATGTCACCCGCAACTATTTTTATAGAAATCGAATCTATTCTTCGTGACTGGCAACAGTCAAAACCTCAGAGTTTGGTGTTCCCAGAGCGGGAAACACTGCGCGTTAAAGGGATAAAGCGTGTTGCCACCATTTTGGGACTCTCTGTGTACGTAGGTTAATAGTTATATATATAACCTGTAATCAAGGTTGTTTTCATTATAAACTGTCGCGCATAATTTGTCGGAGAGGACTTTTTACATACTTTTTTACTTAAAATACAATATAAACCATTATTATTATAATTATTTTATTAGCTCATTCATTTTTAGGGGTATCAATTACCCCAGATATCAAATTTTATGGCTGTGTGATGAAAACTGATCGAGCGTGTGGCAAATGATGACTGTCTCAGTATTTAACTACACAACCAGGATTCCACAATATGACATGACAATGCGCAGAATGGTAAAATCAAACATACGGTCCCTCAAGGTTCGTTTCTAACTATATTGCTTGATAACTTCAATACCAATGGTTCAAATGGAAACAAAATTTATTTTCGGGGTTTTGATGTATATACTAGGGTGGAGCGAAAAAATTCAAGTTGACATTTTCGAGTCGCTATAGTGCGGAAAAGTTGCGATTGGTGAATACAAGGAAAAAAAAATCAAATCGCACTTTATCTTCCGATTGCTCAAACCGTCTAAAAGCTAAACAAAAATTGAAAATTTCAGATTTTTTCTGAATTAAAAAAAATTAATTATATATATTTTTTATCGCTATACTGGAAAATATTGACAGATTGTGATGTTTAATAATAAAACATTTTATGAAAAAAAAAATGCATTTAGAGAGTATCTTTCGATCGCGCAAGCTGAATAAAAATCGTGAAAATTCAATGTTGAATGATTTTGATGTATTAAGAAACTGATCCTCTGAGGTCAGTTTGCGTTTCACTGTTAACCTTTGCAACCACTGTGGGTGTTTGCATTTACATTGCTTAAATATATAGTTTGTTATTTCATCTGTTTAAGTCTGACTTTTAGTCGCAACTTTGTACGGCGATTTTGTATTAAATTCCTGTATCACGGACCTTGATTTCAGAGTGGCCCTGATGAATCCATCTCTTGGTTGGGACCCACATACCTTAAGCGATGCTTCCGTCACCAATTTGACACATCGCTCGGCAGCTTGCGTGTGGCAAGGAAAATGTTTAACATCCCAGTCTGGGATATCACCAGATTGGATGAAGGAATGTATTTCTTCATTGGTTATTCTCCGAAGAGAGGTGGAGATGATAATTTTGCTGCATTCCAATCAATTACTTCTGTATAGTCTGCCGCATGGAAGTTTAAAGTAGGAGTGATAAAGTTTCTGATAAATTTACCTTTTGAAACAGCCTGCCTGGCTTTTGACACTCTTCGTAGCCCTAGCTCTGCTATGTGCCTTCTCTTATCAAAGATCACTGCCATGAGTAGGTTTTTCGGATGAGCAAAGAACTAGTTTACACTGAATACCATTTTCTTCAGGTCGTCAGGCATGTATAGAGATGTTTCTATTGCTCTGTACAGATGAATAGGCCCGTCTGTAATGTACTTACTGCATTTCATTTCAAACCAAACTGGCATGTAATATTTTAAAATAAATGTCACTATAGCTTTTAAGGAATCCGATGGGTTTTCTACGCTCACGTAAAGTCGAATAACTCTATTTGCACAAGTGAGCCATCTGGCAAGTGAAATTGGGCCCGGGTCACTCTTTGATAAGTCATTTGGAAACTTGCCACTTTTAATTGCTTGACTTAAGTCGAAAAGATATTTTTGGTCCTTGCTCAACAGCTGTCTGTCCATTTTTGGAATTTCGCAATCAATTATATGAAATTTTATCACTGAGAGCTTTTCACAACCAATAAGACTCTGCCCAATTGGTCCGCTAAATGATCTTGGGCCAGTTGTTTCACCATCCAAATGTTGAAAAAGATGGCGAAAGGTAATTCAGTAAAATGTAATTAACAAACAGCCCACTGTTCGTCCGAGTGGTCGTCCGAGATGCACTTCAAGTTGTCTGATAGCACCCCCTTTCCATCCAGTATTAGTATTTGTACCATCACAGCCTAGCAAGCCCAAGTATTCTAGTGAAACCCCTTGTCCAGTAAGACATGAAACTATAGAAGCTACAATGTCCTTAAGCAAATCCGGAATTTGGTGACACATGACCTTAATAAACTGAGCCGGGTTCTTTTATGATAGAATAGTGTACTTCTTTATTAGTTCGACGATACTGTTTAGATCCAATTCTTTCTATAACTAGGGTATCATCTTTTCTCCCATCAAAATATATGCCATGTAGTTCATCTGAATCTAGTTGACTTTCCTGTAAATGTTTTCTAGTACGGCTCCTTTCCCTTCTCATTTTGTGTTGGTCAATGACTTGAGAAGTGTCTGTTTCAGTTACTACACGGATATCTTCGAGCATACTCGACGCTATAGCAGCAGCTGCAAGGTCAAATACCCCGTAGCGATCACAATGTAACGATGTAGATTGTAACTTCACTCTCATCTGCCATGGGAATTTTTTCTTCTTCTAGCTGCTAGGCTTGTAATGGTCGTCATGAGATTCTGCATTGGCATCAAAACTCTGTTGTATTTCATCTAAATCTCCAGGCTCTTTCATTTCAGCTTGAACAAGTTTGGAAGGCTGCCTCTTCAATGTATAGTTTCGTTTTCCATATCTAGCACTCAGTTTTTTTTTTAAATCTATATTACCGATTTTCCAATTCCGTACATTCTCTGGAGGTAGATAAATCTATACTCAATAACTGAAATTTGTTTGGTTTTTCACATGCACAGTTAATTTGAATCGGGCATTCACACAGTTCTGGGGTCGTTTTACAGCAGCAATCTAAAGTCATCACACATTTGCAGGCTGCGATATCAAACAGTTGAGTTCCTTGTTTTTTAAGTCATCAACCTTTTTTATAAAGTTTGGTTTTTTCCTTGTCTCGAATATAAGATTTCATTAGTTTGCAATACTTATTATAGTAGGCCTTAATTAGCTGAATGATCCTATAATTAGAAACTGAAGGGATTGACGCTTTCTCATAAATATATTTTACTTTTCGTGCCACTGCATGGCTGACAGATGAGAAACTCACTTTAGTGTTATTCAGCTTACTTGCTAATTTAAACCACTCTTCAAAGCAGCATCGAATCACATCCTCGTGTGTCGGAAGAATGTTTGGCATAAAGCCTCTTGGATGACCGAATATAGAACACTGAAAATGTTGTCTAGTGATTTTTTTGGTCATTGACATATCCAAATCCATTTCAGTAGTTAATGAAATTCAAATAATACAATACATCAAATCCAAAAACAAAAATATGATGAAGTCGTATACGTGCAATGCTCATTCAAGCGTAACAGCCTGACAAATGACACGAAATGGCGCACCAGGCGCGTGCGGTGACTACAGCGCTGTTTTGCAACGTGGTTAGCGGCAGTTGGGTGAACTACTAAAATTTTCTGCCCTCAAAATCACTCAAAGTTGAATTTTTCCCTATTTTTATTGTGTTTGCGCGATCGGAAGCTATTCCCTAAACGCAGTCATTTTTCATTATTATTATTAACCCTTTGAGGCGCAACCCTTTCCCAATGCTGAAAAAAGGGCAGCCATTGCCATCGCTCGACTCAACTACCAGCAGCTGGCTGTACAGGGCACAGCCAGCTGTCGTCAAAAAAGGGTCTCTAGATCTATGGCCCGCGATGAACGTTTCAATAGTCCGCCATCTTGCTGGTAGTTGAGTCGAGCGATGGCAACGGCTGCCCTTTTTTCAGCATTGGGCAATCTATCCACCTGTTCTCGCATTCTTCCCTTTTTCAGCAGATGTCAGTGCTGTTAAAAATAGTGACAATTTTTTACGCGAAATGACGTGCTAAAAAGTAAAGGATTCTCGTGGAGCTTATGTCACCCGCAACTATTTTTATAGAAATCAAATCTATTCTTCGTGACTCGCAACAGTCAAAACGTCAGAGTTTGATGTTCTCAGAGCGGGAACACTTCGCGTTAAAGGGTTAAACAGTACAATCTGTCAATATTTTTCAGTATAGAGATGAAAAATATATATAATTTTTTTTAATTCAGAAAAAATCAGAAAATTTTCAATTTTTTCGAACTTTCAGACAGTTTGCGCGATCGGAAGGTAAAGTCCGATTTGAATAATTTTTTGTTTTTCTTGTATTCAACAATCAAAACTTCCCCGCACTATAGCGACTCGGAAATGTCAACTTGACTTTTTTCGCTCCATCCTAGTAAATACTGATTTGAAAGAAAATACAATTGATGTTGCTCCTATTATGGCATTTAAGTATGATTAATAATTCATAATTAATATGAAAAATACTCATAATAAAGAAAAGTCGTTATTGTTATCTATTGAAATAAAGTATAATGAAATACAATAAATATTTTAGGAGTAATGGCTTGAAGTTTAAAATTTTTCTTTTACATCGGACAAGTCATTTTTAAATGCTTTGTAGCTC